>LPNX010625228.1:111261-207271 GCA_001517045.1 Pseudotsuga menziesii
ATTTACACCTCTGCAAGGCATAGGAAATTTTTCATTTGTTTGAATGTGGGCTAAGTCTATTTTTTTAAGCCCTCGACCGAGGTATGAACCTCGACCGAGGTATTTAAATACCTCGACCGAGGGTTTGTAAAGCCCTCGACCGAGGGCTTGTTAAACCCTCGGTCGAGGTATTTAAATACCTCGGTCGAGGTTTTGTTAAGACGGCCGTGGGCGGTGCCGTCGCTATAGAGACGGTCAAGCGTGGATACAGCGACGTCCAAGAGTCCAGCCGTGGATACAACGACGGCTAAGATTCCAAGCGTGGATACAGCGACGGCTAGGCGTGGATACAGCGACGCCTCTTATAATTATTTTGACACAGGCACCTCGATCGAGGTATTTATTAACCCTCGGTCGAGGTTTTAATACCTCGACCGAGGTTTAATAAATACCTCGACCGAGGGCTGAACAAAACCTCGGTCGAGGGCTTGATAAAACCTCGGTTGAGATATTAAAACCTTGGTCGAGGGCTTGATAAAACCTCGGTCGAGGTGCGTTTTTTGGTTTTTGCCGAAATCCACTTGCCAAAAAGTGTTACCCAGGTCCGCAGATTCACCCAAATGATCTATATAATATATTAGGAAGGACTTTCAATATCTTTTAGTCTCTTGCAAAAACAACTGATAAGATATCCAAAACAATATATAAATTCGGCTCACTCCCATCACTCGCGTAAAAGCAATAACGATTTACCATTATCAATGGCACTCCAACAGTAGGAATTGAAAATTGTTGAAGGTGGGTATTAATTGAATGCCTCCTCGGTAATTGCAACGGCCAATTGTAAAGATATTTCTTGGAATGAAATTACTCATTTCTAGACGTTAGAGACTGTAGATGTAGATTGTACACCTACCCTAGGTTTGTACTCAAAACTCTGAGTGAAGTGTAGATGTGGCTGGAGCCATAAACTTGGCTCACTTCATGTAGATGTCAGGTGATAGAGGCTCTAGACTTTGTGGTAAGATACGATCTTGTGGATGGATAGCTAGGCCTTTTTGCTGGAATAGCTGGAAGGGTTTTTGATATAAATTTAAAAGGTAAATCTAATCATGTATTATAGAAAACCTCATAATGATTTATCTTTTATCTTACTTAGGAATGGAGATCTAAAATCTTGTATTTAGTATTATTTCGTGGTACAAACATGAAGTGTAATTAATGGACTTGGTAAATTAATTTCTAGAGACTTCATTTCAACTGCAATCTTTTAATGAAAACTCTGAAATCTGCCATTTAATATTATTTTGCAGAATAAAGGTAAAGTGTAATTAATGGATTTGATAAATTAATTAATTGTTTTCTAGAATAAAGATGAAGTGTAATTAATGGATTTGATAAATTAATTAATTATTTTCCAGGATAAAGATGAAGTGTAATTAATGGACTTGGTAAATTAATTCCTAGACACCTCATTTCAATTCCAATCTTTTAGTCTTTAATGAAAACTAAGACAAATCTAAGTTTGTCAGCAAGCTTCATAGCTCCTTTGTAATGATATTGGTGTTACCATCATTTTAAAAATTCGTAATAATGACCCATTTATGGACGCATTATGAAAGGTATGAAATGGATACATGTGGGTAAATGTTAATTTAAAATTAATTCTATAATAGAAATTATTAAAATATGTTAAATAGCAATTTATTTGGACGAGCGTTTGAGTCTGGATAACTCCTATTTAGCCTTGGGAAAACAAGTTTGATTTTGTAATATTTATCCAATTTGAAAATGCGGCTTCAACAATGAGTTTTATATATATATATATATATATATATATATATATATTATTAATCATATATTATTTTGCAAATTTATTGCAATTAATATTTATATGAATGTTTTTTTATGTTTTATTGTTGTGATTATGTCACATTAAAATATAATGTGATAATGTTGTTATTATTACCACAATTCTTATTAAAGATTTTTAAAAAATGTACTATACTTATATATTTTTTTGATTAAAAATTAGGTAAAGGTATTAGAAGAAAATATATTAAAAGAGAAGTATAGGATTAAAAGAAATTTTATTAGGAATTTTGTATAAGATATAATATTAAAATACAATTATATTGTAAAAATAAAATAATATTGAAATTACAGTTTTTATATTTTGTATATATACTATTTTAAGATATAAAAAAAAAGCAAGCTACCAAATTGTAGGAAAACCTCACATCTGTCTTCAAGGGTTTGAGTTCTGCCGGTGAGGGTTTGAGGTCTGTAGGCTTCAGGATGGCGGTGCCCTTAGGCAGCACCACCTCCTCTGCTTCGTCGTGTCTTTGGTTATTCAAGCTTTTTTCTTGGTAACTGTTCACACTTGCACCTGCGTTCCCGTTTTCCTTTCATTTTCTTTCGTTTTTCCGTGGCTGTAGGTTTTTTTGGTCTTCGTCTCCTTAGCTCCTTCTTTGGGATTTTAATATGAGCCGCTGCCGGTGACTGGAGTCCATCCTCATGTGCTGAGGATTAGTACCAACCAGTTAAAAACAAGTGGGAACTGTACATAGCAGTTGGCTTTGGCTCGGTCCTTGGATGGGATGAATTTTTGATTGATTGTTTTCCGTCACCTTTCTCCTCGTGTTGACGTGATGATTTTTCTTGTTCAAGTCTCCAGAAGTTTCTACTTTCCCGGATTTTTTGGGATTTTGGGGGTTTCTGTCCTTTTCACCCATGTATGCACAGTGTCTATGTCTGAATGCGGTTGTCGTCTTCAGGGTCGTGGGTTATGATTAGGGTTTGAATTACTTTTCCCCTGCTGTGGCTTGTTTATGTTTTGACTCCCTTCAACCCTGATTATTAGGGTCTGTGGCATTTGGGTTCTAAATAGGGTTTTGTATTAAGGTTCTCTGTGGCGCAGGGGTTTTAACTAGGGTTTGTGGTCTGGTGAGTCACTTTAGGGGAGCACTGTTCTGTCCTTATGTCGGAGACCCATGATGGGTCACCTAACCCATCGATTGACTTAGCGGCTGCTCGCTTCCGTCGACAAAGAAAGGTAAAGGCCCATAAAATATTGGATGGGAAACTGCAATTTGTGGTTGGCCATGATATTTATTTGGACAGGGTGGAAGTGTTATGTGCTCGAGCACATATTGGCAGATTGGAATACACTTCCATGGATAAAAAAGACTGGTTTTCTTGGGCCACTGATAATTGGAAGCCCTTCTTATCCTACGTTCCAGCCATTAGCCTTCTGGTTCGGGGTTGGATAGTTTTTGTTTTCCTTGAGGATGATCATGCCACCCAGGTCTTAAATCACCTCTGCAGAGTTGGTAAAGGGTCATTGGTTTTAGATCGTTGGCATGTCAACTTTGATCCTGCGCGTGAAAGGATAAAGAAAAGGCACCTGTGGACTCTTCTACCGGGGCTCCCATTCCCGCTCTGGAGTTGTCCTCTGTTGGAAGGTGTGGGGAACACTATTGGCCATTTCGTGGTGATTGAGGATGAATTCATGAACTCTTACAACAAGAGTTTGGCTAAAATATTAGTGGAATTAGACATTACAAAAGGGTTACCAGCAGAAATTGAGATTCTTTTCACGGAACGCCTGTTTATTCAACACCTGGATTATCAAGGCATTCCATTTCAGTGTAGCTTCTGTCAGGAAACCGGTCATTTGCATCGAGCCTATTCGTCCTTTCATAATGGCTCTTCGACCCCAGAACCTTGATCACTTCCTGCGGTTATAAAAGAGAATAAGGTATGTTCGTCTTCGGATCCTCCAGCACCCTCTTTCGGTCTCCTAAACAATGCGTGTTCTTTTTTCGATGATGTTTCAAACTTGGATTTGGCCTTGATGGATTCTGTGGTAGTTAATGGAAGTTCACATAAGTCCATAGCTGCTCCTAAAGCCCTGGAAGTTTCTTCTCCTCATGTCGATCCTCCTCCGCTTGATTCAAAGGCCCCATTTTCTGAACCCCCTTCTCCTGTAAACCTTCCTTCACACTCCTCTTCCCTATCCCCTACTTCCTTTTTGTGGCCTTACGGGGCTCTTCTTCGTAGTGTCCCGAAGCTTTGACTTCAGAGATTGCCCCATCACATCCCACTCCTTCATCCATTAACCCTCTTTCTCACCCTTCTTCTTTTGAGGCTCTTCGGGGCTCTTCTCCTCTGTTACCCGTGGCATCGACTTCAGTGATTGTCACTTCTTGCCCTTACAATTTACCTCCTCAAGGCAGTGTTTCCTCTACTCCTTTATTTACTGATGCAGACTTCCCTCCTCTTGTCACTATTGGTCCCGCACCCTTATCTCCGCATAGTCCTGTCACTTCACCTTCCTTTTCCGATCCATCCTTACAAAATTCCTTGAGTATATTTTCGGACAAGACCCCACTGTCTCCCTCGGTTCTACCTCTCGATTCCATTCGTTTTGAGAACGTAACTATAAAAAGGAAGAAAAAAGTTAAGTCTCCTCTTGAGAATGTGGATCTTTTCCCGGCTCCTTATACTCCCTTATCCACAAGACTCAAAGCTGCGGCTCGCAATCCCTCCTCTCCTTTTCAAAGGGTCCTTAGAGCTTCGACCCCTCATTTGATTGATTCCTAATGCGATTCCTCACCCTGAATGTTCAAGGCTTGGGAGGCATAGCCAAGCATAAAAGCCTACGCCATCTGATTGTTTCTCTCTCTCCTGATGTGGTTCTCCTTCAAGAAACCATGACTAGTTCGTACCCTGCCTTATTTTCCTTCTCCAAGCTCTATCCGGGATGGGAATTTTGTGCACTTAATTCTAAAGGTCTCTCTGGAGGGATCCTCTCTGGATGGAACCCTAAACTTCTGAAATGCAAATCTTTTCAAACAACTGCTGGTATCCTTCTCAAAGCATCCATTCGAGGCTCTTGTTTAGAGATTTCCATTCTAAACTGCTACGGCCCTTACTTGAATCATGATTCTTTCTGGAATGCTGTGGCATTTGGTGGTCTTCTCACTCTTCCTAATCTTATCCTGGCTGGTGAATTAAACTTCACTTTAAATGCTTCAGAGATATGGGGTTCCAGAGCGCATTTTGATCCTTTGGGACCTTTCTTCTCCAAGCTTATCTCTGATCATCACCTAGTAGATGTGGCCCCCTCCTGTGCAAGCCCTACATGGAGGAATGGTAGGATGGGGGAAGATGGTATCTCGAAAAGACTAGATTGCTTTTTATTATCAGATAAACTTGTTAGCTCTCTCCCTAGGTATAGAGTTTGGACTCATCGATGTGGGATATCTAATCATTTCCCTGTCATTCTTGACTGGCTGGATCATCAGCGTACTTGTGCTTATCCCTTTAAGTTTAACCAATCACGGTTAGTCAATGAGGAATTTACCAAGATGATTCAAGCTGAATGGCCACTTATTCACTCTGATAACTCGATGGATGATATGTTTGAACTTTCATATAAATTCCGTGTCCTAAAAGATAAAGTCAAATCTTGGACTAAAGTCGAAGCTCGAAAGATGCAAGATAAGTCAGTCTTCTTGGAAGAGGAGATTAATTCTCTCCTTTCTTCCTCTGATTCAGCTATATTAAATGATGAACAACAGCTGAGATTGAACTCTCTCAAGGCTGATCTTCAGAAGATATTAGATCATGAACTTTACTTCGCAAGACTTCAAAGTAGGGTTACTTGGGCATTAAATGGGGATGATAATACCAAGTATTTTCATGCGGTGGCTTCGGCTCGGAAAAATCATAATGCTATTTGGATTTTGCAGGATGAAAGTGGTACTTGGGTTTCAGATGATCATAGTATCAAGTCCCTTGGGACACGTCATTTCAGGAAGATTTTTGAAGACGATAATTCGACAAACATTGCTGCCCAGCTTAGGGTTATCCGTCTTTTTCCCTCCTATATCAGTGCTGATGAGATGCGGCCTTCATGAGCACTGTCACTGTTTCGGAAGTTGAGAGAGCCCTTAAAACATTTAAAAGAGATAAGGCGCCAGGCCTGGATGGCTGGCCTATTGAGTTCTTCCTGACTTTTTTTGATCTCCTGGGTCCTCTTCTTGTCAAGATGGTGGAAACTTATAGGATCCTAGGCAGAGTGGCTCCAGCGCTTAACTCCACCTTCCTTGCTCTCATTCCTAAAGTTGATCTACCTATTACCTTTGCTGATTTTCGCCCTATTTCTCTCTGTAATCTTTGCTATAAGCTGATCTCAAAAATTGCAGCTATGAGACTCAAGCCCTTCTTAGATGCCTGCATTTCTCCCCACCAATTTGGATTTCTTAAGAACCGCCAGATCCTTGATCCCATAGCTATTACTCAGGAAGTTTTACATACTGTTAAAACTCTTAAAATAAGTGCTCTCATCCTGAAGTTGGACTTGTCAAAAGCTTTTGATCGGGTAAATTGGACCTTTGTCCACCTTATTCTCATTCAAATCGGAGTTCCTCTGGTTGGGGTGAACTGGATTTTGGGTTGTATCTCTTCAGCTAATTTTGCAGTCCTGGTTAATGGTTCTCCTTCTTCCTTTTTTCGGCCTCTTGTGGAATCAGGCAAGGCTGTCCTTTGTCTCCTCTATTGTTTATCTTGATTATAGAAGGTCTCAGCCTTTTGATCAAAGAAGCAAAAAGGATTGGTAAGATTAAAGGAATTAAGATCTCGTCTCATCTCTTCCTCACTTACTTACTATTTGTGGATGACGTGATTTTATTTGGTTTTGGCTCTTTTGAGGAATGGATGGCGTTCAAAGACATACTTGATACCTTTTGTGAGGACTCCGGTATGAGTATAAATTTAAATAAATCCTGCTTCCTTCACAGTGATTTTGATGAGGCTCTTCTTCGAAGAATCAATTGTCATCTTCCATTCAGATTTGACTCTCTAAATAATGGTTTTAATTATCTTGGTTATTACCTGAAGCCTTCAGGTTATCTGATTAAGGATTGGCACTGGCTTGTCTCTAAATTTGAGAAGAGGATCACCCATTGGACTAACCGACTGTTGTCTATTGGTGGTCATCTAGTCCTCATTCGATCAGTTCTGTCGAGTATTCCTGTTTACTAGTTGTCCCTCGTTCCGATTCCTGCCACAATCTTAGACAAACTCAGAAAAATGATTTTTTCATTTCTTTGGGGTTCTTCCGCAAAAAATAAAAAATTTCATCTTGCTGACTGGCAATTGCTGGCTCGTCCGACTTCTCTTGGTGGCTGGGGGATAAAACACTTGCTCAATTTCATTCTTTCCCTGAGAATGAAAATTTTATGGCTGGCTCTTAATAGTAATGGCATCTGGCATCAACTTATATATGTTAAATACTTGAAGAACATTCCTGTTCATACTTGTCTAAGGGAAAAAAGATTCGATGTTTGGAATGCCTCGATTATCTAGAGAGGTTTCATTGATATCTTATCGTGGATTGGTAAAGGGATGATTTGGCATGTTGGTAATGGTTCGTCTATCCGTTTAGGTGCGGATCCTGTGGTGGGTTTGGGATCTTCTTTCATTTTGCCAAAAGATATGAGAGAGTATTTGGAAGATTATGGGATTGTTACTCTAGCTCAAGCTAGAAATATTACTCCCTCTGCTTCGGGCTACTAGTTCACGGCAGAGGAGCTCGACCTATGTGGTGATTGGAAAATTCTTTGGGATAAGTTTATCCGGGGGCTAGATTATGGCAGAATAAAACTATCTGATCAACTCGATACCCTTCTCTGGTCTCATAATAACTATGTTAGCTCCTTATTGTCTGCAAAAGGTTATGATTGCATCTCTGTCAATTGTTTCGAGCCTCAAGATCCTGCGCTGGATTTCCTATGGACTCATCGTATACCTCTGAAAATAGCATGTTTTACATGGCTATTGGCTAGAGGTCGTATATTAACTTGGGATCAGCTTCAGAAGAAAGGTTTTCAGGGGCTGGGTAGATGCGTTCTGTGTGAAAGGAATCTAGAGGATATCTTTCATCTCTTTTTGACCTGCCCTTTCAGTGTGTGTATTCTTGCATACTTTGCTACAAAGTTTGGGTTCTCCTACCCTTTCCACGATTCTGTCTCTTCCTTTTTGATTCAGTGGTTTAGCTCCTCTATGCACTCAGCTCCTTATAGATATCTGCTATTTTTTATTTTCTAGAGTATTTGGCTTCTTTGTAATAATTGCCTATTTGAAAATAGGAAACCAGCCTTCCCTACTCTGATCACCAGGATAGAAGGTTTCTTAAATTCTTACCCTACACCTTTAAAAATTCTGAAAATCCGGGATATTGGTCCTAAACCAAGGATGGCCTTTCCTTGTGGTTTTTTCGACAGGGCCGCAGCAGAGAAAATTAGTGGCTCAGGGTTTGTGATCTATTTAAATGAGTATCATTACTACAGTTTCTCCATGGGATGTGGTCATAGCACGAATACGAGAGCAGAATTATTGGCTCTTTGGGCAGTTCTTAGAGTAAGTCTATTGATGGGTCTTCCCATTCACATGACATTCGGAGATTCAATGGTTATTATTTCTTGGTTCAACAGAATTGTTGCACTTGATGTTCCTGCTCTGATGCATTGGTGTAAGGAAATAAGAAACATGCTTCAAATGTACCCTCAGATGATTTTCAAGCACATTTTCCGTGAGCATAATGTGCTGGCAGATGGACTCTCCAAACTGGCCTTGAAATTGGATATGGTTCATGGATTCTTCTCTGAAAATCTGGATGGTATGGTCATAAATGATGGCCATTTTGTTCTTTTTTAGTTGCTGAGTCTCTTGTATCACAGTCTTTGACTTTCAGCATTTGATTGATCATACTTTACCTGTTATGTTTTGAGTCCTCTCAGCTAGCAAGTTTTGATTAGGATTATTTGCTTGACGATCATCTTCGATTCATTCTCAGCATATTCTGACCTGATATTTCAGGGATGATGAGAAAAGTTTGCTATGATCAGACTTTATTTTTCTTTTTCTGGATACAGTTGATAGAATTGTTAAAATTTATGTCTATGTGTTGCATTGTGATGCTGAAATTCGCTCAGTCACAAAGATGCATTGTAATGATGTCTTTTGATTCTCTTGAATAACAAAGACTGGTATTTTTTCCTTTGAAAAAAAAAAAGCATGGTACAAAAGGGAAAAAGTCACATTATAGGATTTAATGTAATTAAGAAAGCATAAATAGATCCTAAAGATGAAACAAAATAATTAGTACAATCTATAATATTAAATTTAATTAATATACAAGTATAGATGCAAGATAGATAAGAATAGTGAGTAAATAAGTAATAATTTTCAGGTTTAACCTTGCATATTTCACAATGTTGGAGGGTTTGCATTTTCAAATCACACATTTTGATGGTGTACAATGTATGACTATGAGATGATTTTGTTGAGTAAATGTATAGGCTACCTTTAAAAATAAAAAATAAAAAATTATATATATTTAAAGAAAACTAAAAATATAAAAATATAAAAACACATAAGAAATAAATAAAATGAAGACTTAGAGTATAAAAGTATATGAGATTTAGTGAACCATAAGTGAAAAGTGGATCGTTGTGAAAAATAGTTGGAAAAGTGAAAATAGATGAAAACTTTAAGTTTGAAAAGTTTATGAAATGAGATTAATTACTTAAGTGAAAAGTGAAGCATTGTGAAAATTAGTTGGAAAAGTGAAAATAAGTAAAGACTTAAAGTTTTAAAAGCATGTGAAATGAGAATAAATTAGTGAATTATAAGATAGGTGGTATATGAATATTAAGTAGTAATTTTAAATCTTAATTATAATTAAATTAATGAATAGAAACTTGTAAATAAAAATAAATAAATAAATGGTGAAAACTTATTAGATGTTGTTACCTTTGAAAGTATTAGAGATTTAAAAATGAAAATGAAAATGGTTATATACAATTAATTTATATTTGATATTGTAAATATATAAAATAATAAGGTAAGATGACATGTGTGTATATATATTAAATAAGGAGAATTAAGAACTTTTTATAGATAAAGCAATTCTTGTGGCGCATAACCAATCAATTGGTTCTATTTTGTTAATTGATGTATATATAACTATGTCACTCGTGACACAAAAACTAATAATAAATAATTAAAAAGTATTTATTAGAAACTATTTATGAAAAGCAATTATAAAGATTTTGATGATACCTTAGTATGTCCTAGGTGGACAAGCACATTAGTTAATTAAGTGAAAAATACACAAAGATATGTATTTTAAAGGAACATAGCTAGATTGCATATATATATAAGTATGAACATAGAAAATAATACATCAATAATGAAGTTATTTGAACAACAAAGGGAGAAGGACCACCTTATCCCTAGCAAAAACTATCAAAACATGAGGTGGCCCTTTGAAATATATAAGCTTCAAGGTAAGAGGAGATGACACTTGCCTATGTTAATTTATTTTAAATTAGTAATGATGATTTAGTTTGGGATTTTTAATAGGTGGGAAAGTTAAAAATAATGATGGTGAAAAAAAAATCATCAATAAAGAAATAAAAATAACATAAGAAAGAAAAAGTTATATGTATATTTTTACATAGATAATAGTATGAAAACCTAAACTTGAAGTATGTGAGATTTTAATTCTCATAAGAAAAAGATTATTGTAGGACATAAAAATGTAGAGTCTCTAATATTTGGTAAATTGACAACTTTTTCTTCATTCTCTAGAGCATATGTATAATCAAATTTGTCTCGAAACATTATCTTTAAATGACAATATATGTGGGATATTTGAAATTTTTGTTGTTATTATATCCTTGTAACTATAATTTTATGAAATATAGATGTGTAGCTTCTGGATGCTGCAGAGGATCTGTTATAATTGAGTCTCTGAGTCTGCCAACTTCTTTCGTCATTCTCTACAGAATATGTATAATCAAATTTGTTTTGAAACATTCTCTCTAAATGACAATATATGGGGGATATTTGAAATTTATGTTGTTATAAACTTCTTATATCCCTGTAACTATAATTTTATGAAATATAGATGTGTAGCTTCTAGATGCTGGAGAGGATTTGTTATAATTGAAGCTGATTCAAGACGAAGCTCGGGTTGATATTTAATGCACTTCAAATATCTGTAAGTATCGGGGTTAATATTTAAAGTAGTTTATAAATCTGTAAGTATTCTTTCAACGATTCTTTGTTTTGACAAAGTGATGCATGGTTTACTGAAAATGTAAAAGCTATAAAACAATGTTCAGCACAAACATAAAATTGTAGGGTCTCTAATATTGGGTAAATTGCCAACTTCTTTCTTCATTCTCTAGAGCATATGTATAACTGTAACATCACATATGTATAACTGTAACATCCTCTCAACAATTTCCATCAAAATAGGTTTTTTTTGCTCATATTTACCAATAGTTACTTCGCAATCAAGGATTTGTCAATTCAAATCCAATTCGTGAGTTATATATTTTTATTTTGGATAGAATTCATATTTGAAAAGAGGATCTGTCTCTGGTTAAAGTGGATCCGGAGCCAAATAACAGAATGGTTGTATATTTTCAGGGAGTCAGTTCCAATGCTAGGAAATGATACCCTAAAGTTGGGATTTGGGAATTGATTCCTTCCATAAGAACCATTTCTAGCACCACTCGAAAAACGCTTAAAAGCAAAGGGGTTTTCACTGTTTCCTTGATTATGGGGAAAGGGAGAGAGTGGCACACGATCCTAAATAAACCATAAGAAAAAAACCTATCTTAGCCTACCTTGCAATTTGCATTTATGAGAACAAGCAAAGAGAACAACAAAGAGAGGAACGAATTTTCTTTTCTTAGTTCTGATTTCTTGTTTGGTATTGAGTTTTAACCGCTGATACCTCTAGGACTCCATTCCATTTGCGCATTAAATACTCAAGGGAAGTGACTTGGTACAGTGATAGTTGGCTGAAGCTGAGTCGAGATGAAGCTCGGGTTGATATTTAATGCAGTTCAAATATTTGTAAGTATCCAAGTTAATATTTAATGCAGTTTATCTGGAATAGATTGGAATTATCTGGAGATGGGTATAATAAGGATCCTTACATTTATATATTTTATAAATATGTTAATGTTTTTTTTTATATTAAAAGCAAAGAAATCATATTCAAATTTAATAGTTGCTTAATTAATAGTTGAAAACAAATTTGCACCTTCTCTTGCAATAATGTGTGGCAATGTCGGGAACATTGCCACCTCGTGGCTCTTGTTATATTGATGTTTCTAAAACATTTATAAATCACTTTAAAAAGTTATATAATATTTCTAATATTGATAAAACAAAAATCTCATGTTATAATGGAAATAAATAATTACAATTGAAGAAATAAAAAAACATTAATAATTAAATACTAAAAAAATTAACATTTTGATAATAAAAATGATAACCAATATATCTTATATAGTTTTAAGTAACCATTTATAAACAAACAATTTGTTCAATGTAAAGATAACCATAGTCAAGTTCAATAATACCATTACACAATATCATGAAATATTTTAGTTTTGAATATATGTAAACATTTTCATTATAAACTAATTTAAATATGATTCATAACATAATAATATGATATAATTTATTTTTAAATCTTACATTGCATAAAAGCTTGATGAACTATTGTTAATAGTTGAATATATTTATTTTTATATTAACATTTAAAAAATGTAGAATTGAAGATATGTTTTAGTTGGATATATTTATTTTGTATATTAACATTTTTTTAAAATGTATTGTTGAAGATATATTTTAGTTCAATATAATTTTTTTTATATTTTAACAATTTAAAAAATTTATAGTTGAAAATATGTTTTAGATAATGATTAAAATAATGAGCAATCAAATAGACCTATTTTTTTAAAGGTTTGTTTTGTGGTATAATTAGAAGTATTTTTGTGAGAATGGAAATAAAATTTATCCAAGATACTTTTATCCCAAAGAAAAGGTAAGATAGGATCTAAAAGATGGACCATTTTTTAATTTTTTTACAAACTAATTAAGTTATTCTATATAACAACTTAATGGTGGATTTATCATATTTAGTGAGGGATCAAATATCTTAGGTACAATTATGTCTTCAAGGTTTTGCAATGTAAAAAATGGTTGCACCTTAGGCGATTCCATCCTTCTTGAGATGTGATAGATCTAGAGTTAACATGGAACTAAGTAGTTTTTTTTAAATTCAATCTATATTAAGGACATAGAGGAATAAAAACAAAACTAAAATACAAATCTAACAATGTTTAAAATATAAAGATTAAGAGGGATATATGCTAGGTTATTTTATTACTATATAGTATTATTATTACACTTGATAAACCTAGATACATACTCATTACTCAATGTAAGGAGAATAACGAGAAATGAGGGAAGTGGAACCTGAAACAAAATCCATGTGTCCATACATGATGCATATGTGGTAGTTATGTGATAGTCACACCATTCTATAATAACAATATTAGATGTTATAGATTTTATGTGCAACCATTCATGGGCTCAAGTTCCACCAAACTATATTGTAGAGAAGGAAAAAGAATTCACATATGAGTGTCTATGTAAATAGGGATTCTACGCAAAAATGGTGGTTGATTACTCTTATTATAGAGTTGTACCACCATGTAAATGGAACTAATATCATTACTCATATGAAACTGATAGCCTCAAGGGGCCATGTGTGGTTGGCGGATACAATCTTCTTAGGATTAGATGGCTAGAAGATTATTTTTGGGACAAAGGATCAAGTTTCTTCCTATGAACATGTATAAAGCCCCAAGGCCCCAAGACATGGAAACATAATGCCATGAACATCTCTATGAGGTTATGCATGGTTCTTAGATACATTTTTCATCGCTATGGATGCCTTAATGATTTGTTTAGGGCCAAATTAATTGTATTATTCCCTAGAACATCATTCCTAGGCAATGATACATGTAGATACTACTAAAAAGGACATGATGAAATTGGTATCTCAATCATAGGAAAATTATACCCTCGGGAGGCCATGTGTTGTTGCTTAAGGCTATTGTTTCATCTCTATATGAATAAATTGTTCCTTTAGGGCCCCAATACATGGACACATAATGCCATGAATATCTCTATGAGGTTATGCATGGTTCTTAGATACATTTTTCATGGCTATGGATGCCTTAATAATTTGTTTAGGGCCAAATTAATTGTATTATTCCCTAGAGCATCATTCCTAGGCAATGAGACATGTAGATACTACTAAAAAGGACATGATTAAATTGGTATCTCAATCATAGGAAAATTATACCCTCAGGAGGCCATGTGTTGTTGCTTAAGGCTATTGTTTCATCTCTATATGAATAAATTGTTCCTTTAGGGCCCCAACACATGGACACATAATGCCATGAATATCTCTATGAGGTTATGCATGGTTATTAGATACATTTTTCATGGCTATGGATGCCTTAATGATTTGTTTAGGGCCAAATTAATTGTATTATTCCCGAGAACATCATTCCTAGGCAATGAGACATGTAGATACTACTAAAAAGGACATGATGAAATTGGTATCTCAATCATAGGAAAATTATACCCTCAGGAGGCCATGTGTTGTTGCTTAAGGCTATTGTTTCATCTCTATATGAATAAATTTTTCCTTTAGGGATTGGTTCAAGTATCCCCCCTTGATAATGTCCATGGCCCCAAATTCCCAATACTTGGATACATAGCACCATGGATACTCCTGTGAAGTCATATGTGGTGCTTAAGGAATTTATCATGGTTTTAGATGCTTCAATGACTTCTTTAATTCCAAAAGGCATCGTATTCTTCCATATAACAACATCCTCAATAGTTGAGTCATGTGTGTACTACTCAAAACCACCTAATGGTAATTGCATCATCAATCGTAGGCCACTTATACCCTTAAAAGGTTATTTGTGGTTGGTGGAAGGAACATTCTTAGTCATTAATGACTACAAGATTCCTTTAGGGCCCAAGGTTCATATTTCCTCCATTAACCATATTGAAGGACCCAATACATAGATACATAGTACCATGAATCCCCTTATGAAGTCATGCGTGATGCTTTGATACATTGTTCATCGATTTTGATGCATCAATGATTTTCTTATGTTCAAAGGCATGGTATTATTCCTTACAACACAATTCCCAAGGCCATGACATGTGCACATACTAGTCAAAACCATCTAATGATCTAATGACACCAACATCCTCAATCATAGGCTAATATTACTCTTAGGAAGCCATGTGTTTTTGGTGGAGGAAATCTTCGTAGCCTTGGATGCCTAGAAGATTCCTTTAGGTCCCAAGATTTATGTCTCCTACATTGATCGTGTCAAAGGAACTAAAGACACAAGACTTGCATGCATAGCGCCATGGAAACCCTTGTGAAGTCATTCATGGTTATTTGAGGCATTGTTCATGGATATGTGTGCCTCAATGTATTCTTTAGGGCCTAAGACATTTTCTTCTTCCCTAGAATTCAATTCCTAATGCCCTAGGACACCTACATAAGGATATTTATTTCTTCCTATGACTCCAATTGAGGACTTGAGATCCATCCCACTATGCAAAAACGCTCAATTGTGCATATATCCAACTTTTATCGCATATATCCACTTTAAAGGGTGTATTTTATGTTTCATGGTTTTAATCATTCCCATTACGTTAATGTTATTATCTTAGTGTATAATAATATCTTATTGAGATTCATATGCGATCAATCCTAATCCGTCGTCAGGCTATGTCCTTCCTAGAATCTTTTTGTATGTGAATATTGGTTCATCGATTTCTGAATGAGATCTTGACACCATCCATTTCAGCCATTAAACCTTAGTTCGTAAACATCATCTGCATCAATTATGAATCAATTCATGATTTTGAATGCATCAGATTTGAAACCATGAGGGGTCTATTCTTTTCTTCATGCCAAGCTGCCAAGGACAATATAAACCCTCAACACCACATTCCCCTCGCCTTCACTCCGTGCTACCCTACTAAAGTCCACGATGACAGCGTTGAATACCATAATGCCAATAGCAGGAAATCGTGAGGGTCTGGTCTTTTATCCATGTGAAGCTTCCAAGGATGATATAAACCCTCAACACCACATTCTCATCACATTCACTATGTGCTACCCTGCTAAATTCGACGACAACAAGATTGAAGACCATGATGCCAATCACAGGTATTTTTACATGTTTTTGCGCCCACATATGGATTTTTAGTTTTTTTTTTTAAATTGATGTAAAATGATTTTTTCAAATTTTATTCTAAGGTGAAGAGATGGCTAAAAAAATGAGTACTAAATGACACATGGATGGAATGCACACATTTCAGTTTTTAGTTTTTCAAATTTAATGTAAAATTAATTTTTTCAAATTTTAATCTAAGGTGAAGAGATGGATAAAAAGAGTGAGCACTAAATGACACATTGATGGAATGCATGAAATATGAATTAAAATATTATCATAAGTATTTTAAATGACACATGGATGGAATGCATGAAATATGAATTAAAATATTATTAAGTATTTTCCTAAGGAGATGAATCAAATAGATTATTTGGCTTAGCTTAGACACTAAATGTAAAAAAAAAATCACTTGTTGTAGCTTGTTTGCATGAGACTTTAAGGAAAATTGTTTCTATAACTTTCCATCTCCTAGTATGGTACACCATAATATGGATTTGTAAGATTAATCATTTGTGTAGAACAATGATGAATAGATTTCTAACCCTCAAGAGAAATGATAACTTTTTCTTAAAGCTCATCAGTTGCCATAAATAAATATTTAAGGGGGCAAGGAATTCTATTGAAAGTAACCTTATAGTGACGTTAGCATAGACAATTAACTACAAGCAATTGTACTATTTTCCTAGGCATCATAACAGTGGCCCTTCAATGAATAACCAATAATAATGGAATTTCATGACATGAACATCTTATTTAGGAAACTCATATGGCCTTAGACCCTATGCGGCCTTAAAGTGCATGGTCAAAAGTCACCACACATACTTATAAAGATAATTTTGGCTTACATGTGTTGCATGGTCACCATTACAAGTTTACATCCACTGATGATGGTTCTTAATGGCTTAAACGTGGTAAAAGGAGACACAACAATTTCTTACAGTCTAAAAAAGGATTTTAGTGCTCATGGACCATGCACTTTGTATGAAACCACCATGAAATCCTTGTAAAGAGAATGTTTGTCCTGCATGTATTGGATGTGCATCTTTGTAATGAAGATGATTATTGAGGCCCTAGATGTCGTATGAGGAAGATCAATGTCTTAGGTTTTTGGAGGCTATTCTTGGCATTATATGGGATGTTTTTTTGGACACTAATTGGGATGTTAATTTGGATGCTAATTGAGATGATAATTTTGATGCTAATTGGGATGCTAATTGAGACGTTAATTGGGATACTAATTAGTGTCAACTTTTAAAATGGGACGCTAATTGGGATTCTAATTGGGACGCTAATTGGGATGCTAATTATCATCCAAAATAGCACCAAATTTTTAAAATAGGCACAAATAACACCATTAAAAGTGCCATCCCATGGAAAAGTTTTCACTTTGTCCAAAAAATGATGAAAAATACACTAAAAGTGATAGTGGACACTAAAAAGGAAGCTAAAAGAGATGTTAATCACAGGGTTTTCTTATAGTGATCAAACAAGTATATCCTTGTTTGAATACACACTGGGAATCCTCTGTCTCAGCTCTATCAAAAGATGCATTTTCTATCCTCAAATAAGCACACCAAATAGTTCTTCTACTCATCCCTTTGTCTCAACAAAGAAGTACCATGTTTCAGCAATCCTCATGTTGCTCTTATTACGAGAATTTACACATCCCTCTGACTATCAATTTCAGCTTCTCAACAGTATGAACTTTGGTCCTTAAGCTCGGCCAACAAGACCTATTCATGTTCTACTACAACATACCTTGTATCCTTGATAAAAGATAAAAAAAATTGGCCCCATAACAATGTGCAAGATAACAGAAGCAAGAGGTCATATTAAAGGGATGTTCTGTTACCTTTGATCCTCAACGTTCTTGTTGCCCTTAGTCCTACTAATTACTACTTTATGTGATGTACCAAAGGTTGTTTCAATGTACCATAGAATGAGCTCTTTCCAAATGTCACAATTTATCTACAATTTTTATCAAGAACATTGTTCTTATTTCTATATTTGTCCATCCTTTTATTTGTTGTTGTCATGATGTGTATTATTGAAATAGTTCTTCTTCATTGTTGTCAACCTTTCCATCATAAAGATTCAATTAGGCATTTTGTTGTAAGTAATTAGCATTAGGGGAGTTTTGAGGTCTAAAATGGGCCTCATAAGCGAAATAATAAAATAAGAATTGTAATAATAAAATAAAAGTTCTAAATTTTGGAGGGGGAAAAGAGACTACTTTTTCTTATTATATTTTTGACATATCTCCTTATTGATTCACCCAAATTTTGAGTTTGGGGACTTGTTGGATGCAAAATTTAATTCCGCATCCAACCCATACCCACACTGCATACTTTTGAGGTACCCATGACACCCAAAAATTAAAAATTTCAATAAAAAAAAATGTAATATTTGCATATCAACACTTCATACTAAACAATGTTTAAAAAGGTTGTATAACCATCCCAAACTCTTTCATATCATCAAGGATGCCTCAACCAAGGAGTATTGTTTTCCCTTTACTTCAGATCTAAGGACTAAAAGAGTTCTTTCACACAGTGCTCTTAGCATCTTGAACCCATAGTTATACTGACCAGTCAACTTACAACCAGATTCTTGTCTTGAGGAGGATACTTGAATGTTGTTGTTATGACCTGCCACTAGTAGATATTTCTCCAAGAACAATCATTAATTAGTCTTCAATGTTCATATGGTTGTTGTTCTTGAGCTTGACAGAGCTGATGAGTGCCTTCAGAAGAAGATAGGCAATCTTTTTAAGTCTTCTTCAACACTTGAGACTGCTTGGATTGAACTGTTGGTCTTCTGATGTGTTTCATTAGCTTGGAATGGCCTCATAATGATACAACTAATTTTTATCTAGTTGTGCCATGGATACTTGTTCATTCAAATATTTTAACAACTTGTTTTCATTAGCTTGAGACTACTCTTGCAATGTGTCTATGCTTATGGCAATTGTGACATTAAAAATTAGAGGTAGTCATATCTTTGTTTCTTCTTGAAATATTTATTCATAAGACCTACAGTCTGTTGCCTTATGTATGAAATCATGATAGAAGTAGCAACCTCCAAATAAAATATTATGATATATAATATTAGAAGGTCTTATTGTAGTCTTCCTAAGCTTCCTTTGTTCATCTTCTTATTGACAAGAACTTTTTCTTTCATTGTTATTTTTGTCATATGTGAACTCATCTCTAGGATTCTTAGATTCTCCATTTTAGTTCTTTGTTGATGGTTAGTAATTTTCATCTTCTTCAATGATCTTCTTGCCATAACTAATAAATGTTTTGTCTGATGGGGATCTTTGATGGCTTAGGATTTAATTTAGAACTCCAGTACTCTTCTTGAGATTGTTATTGTGTCTTTGTTGAGTGAGCATTTCCTCCCTTTGTATTTTATATTGTTGCAGTTTATCTTTAAGTGATTTGTTTTCTTCCTTGATTTTTTCAACTTCATTTTCAAAATATTTTTGATTGTTTTCCTCGTATGTGCTTTCCTTCTTCAATTCTTCATTTAAAGACATAATATAAGCTTCTTGATCATCACATATTTTTTATTTTGTCTTTTATCTGTTTTATCAAGTTCTCTTCATCTTTCAATGCTCGAGTGTACTTCTTTAAACATTGTTATAGTTCCTTCCAATTCCTTTCTTAGACAACCTATATCATATTTTGTTCTTAACAAGTATCTTCCTTTTCTTTTAAAAACCCTGTCAACTTTATATGCTTTGTTTTCCATATTCCAGTTGTCCTTTTAGGTTGATAATATAATATTCCTTTTCATGAATAGCTGCCTTTGCAATTTGAGATTCTTTTAAGCCATTGTCGTTGACGTTGCTTTCATCTTCATATTTGTCAAAACTACTTTTGTTTGCATATGCACAACTAATGTCGCGAGGATTTAATTTATCGCAACAAGAATACTTACTTGATTTGACTTCCTTCACCTTTTATTCATTTGATTCATCAACTGCATGTTCATTTGGAATGTCTTCCATCTTCTTTGATGTTGCTTCTTCCTTTGGTGTATTATCCCTTTGATATTTTGTACATCCCTGCATTGCTTCTACTGCAACTATTTGTTTATGTGCTTCATCAACGTTCTCAACTGTGTAGAAATTTTTCAATTTGTCCCAAGCTCTTTGGTTGAAGTACACCTTACAATTTCGCTTTTCACAATCTTGGGTAATCCTTCAAGGATGGCATCCATTTGTCATTTTTTTGTTCCTATTTAATTTTTTCTTGGATAGAGACTTCAGGGTTTTTTTGGAGGGGTGTAACCAGTAACAACTGAGTTTCAAATGACATATCTCGTTGCCCCCAGAAATGATTCCACTCTTATGATACATACTTCACAATATGTTTCATCAAATAGGGGTGTTATGTCAATGCATGTGCCAAGTTGATAATCCATGAGTGCTTGTAAGGGTTTGCCTTCCAATGGTCAAATTGTTCTTGAAGGAAACTGACTCTAATACTAATTGTTGGAATATTCACCAATACTAAGATGAGGGGGGTGTCAGTATTGAGCACTTTTTAACAACTTTAAATTCAAGCACATCATATAACACCAATAATTAGCAATGTTATTTAACAAAACATAAAATCATGCACAATACACAAGAGATTTACATGGAAACCCAAACGAAAAAACTAACTAAGATAGTTTTATTAATCATCTTCAATTAATTACAACAGGATGCCATCTGTGGGGACACCCATACTCTTGTAAGAACCTACTTACAAACTATCATGATTCAACCTACAATCAACAAAATGCAACTTGTTGAGAGGACACCAATTCTCTTGAGCATCAACTCAATCTTGAAGGCACCAACCTTTCAAATGGATGAGGACACCAATCCTCTGTAAGCACCATATTACATAGAAAGAATCAACCTGCTAAATGGATGAGGACACCAATCATTTGTAAGCACCAACTCACACAACAAGCATCAACCTGCTCTCCCAAGAACCACCCTGCCACCTTGAAGTGAATATATAAGGTTGTAGTAGATCAACTTCTATGAAAAATATCAACACACCTTCAATACTTCTCATCATATACACCAAAATCACTCATCACATCACAATAAATATGCTATTCATGTAGCTACAACATCAATACATTGTAATGTCCCCATTTTAAATAATTGCATAGCAGGACAATTCCATCAATCCTACTAGTTTCCTAGGTTGGATGGATACATTTGGAATTTTAATAAGGGAGCTAATAGATGATGTTAGGAAATTAGAATGGAATAAATATTTAATAATGGAGCTAATTAAATATTTACAAGAGAAAATTTAAGTGGCATTGGAGCATGCAGACACATGGAGACTATGGGGCCCACACAAGCTAGAAATTGTGTGCCACGTTGCATCCTACTCTTGAAATTTTGAATCCATGGGAAGCCTAAAGGTTCTTGGATGAGTTAGAAGGATAATACACTTGTCCATATGCATCATAGGTCTAATTTGGGAAGAAATGTAACTTACATGGGAGAGGAAGAGTCATTTTTTAGCTAGCGAGACACTTGGACTAAATTCCTAGCTCTATGACAACAACGATGAAAATTCTATGACACAAATCAGATCTAAAAGATAAAATCTGACATATCTGACATGACATGTTTAAATAGAGCATCCAAGAGAGATCTCATGTGATTTGTGGAATCTCAATGGGCTCCTACTCAAATTTGGGGAAGGTTGACTGTGGAAGGCTAGGAAAGGGAGGACACATGGAAAATCATGGGCACACACCCAAATTTGAATTGTCTTAAGTTTGTAGATGGATTGGTAACCTTAGAAGGCTAAGTATGTTTATAAAATATAGGAATAAACCAAGAGAATAGCTTTTTATCATTTGAGAAATTGTCATTTCTGAATTGTGAGAGCTAGTGGATGACCAGTTTTCTTGCCTTAGCCAATTTCGAGGGTGAAAGAATCTCATCCAAGTTGGAGTTTGGAGAGTCCACTTAGGTATTTCATGGATATTTAATCGAGTTTTAATTTCATTTTTAAGTTACATGGCATCTAGTGGTTTCTTCTATTGCAGCACTTCATCTCAACCATTTCCAGTTTTCATTGCATATTCATGCTCATGGAGGGATTGCGCCTTGGGTGAGCTATTGTACTTTGTGGGAGAGATTCTCCTGGTCTATTTATGATTTTAATAAGTTCAATATTCTATATTCTTCATTATCATAAATTTTCAAGTCGAAATACCCAATATTTGTATGTCAAATTGATTTTTAATGAGCAAACAATGACCATTTCCACTCTATTTTGATATATGCCATGGTAATGCTAATTATTTCGAATGGAGGAATGTCTCTATGATAAATTTATGATGAATGGAATGCAATTAATTTTTATTACAAGTTTAATTTTCATTACTTAAGCATTGGAATCCATTTTACTCATTTTAATTGCATTGGGAGAAGATTTGGTGCATTTTCCCCAAGGGTCAAAATAGTGATTTGGGAGTTGTTTTGGAGAGTCATAACACCCTATATAAATTGAACCATGATGCATATGAGACCTTAAAAATATCCCTTACAAATCCCATACCTCTTTTCATAAATTCGAGTGGGGTTGAGAGCATTTGAGAAGCCATTTCCAGCATTTACCCGGGGGGAATTGGAACCCCAATTTGCTAGTAACGACTCCTACTTTGATCAAAATATAAAATTAGTTTGTAGAAGCCTTTAGAGGGTAATAAATATTCCTTGAACATAATATTAAAACCTTAATATCATTCATATACCTTATGTGAATATTTGGTACCATTTGCACCAATTTGGAGACCTAGACATCAAAACTAGTCAAAGGTCGAAATAGTGAAAAAAAGTGAGAAAATTGGTCATTTAATAAAATTTCAAAAATGGACATTACAGGGGTATCAAATCATGGTATTGGAACATAATGGTATTAAATAGGAGTCAAAGCAATAATTCACCACCCTTATATCATGAAGTTGAAGGTGTTTTTGTTGAAGAAGAAGAAGTAGTAGAAGTAGAGGTACATTCTGTTGAAACTATGACTAACGAGGGGAACGGATACACTGATCATGATAAGGTGGAATATATTAAACTCATACAACCTATATTTGATGACATAACCAGCAGCGTATAAAAGGATTCGAATTGTTTTTTTCCAATTTGGAAGCAAATTAGGAGTAATAGGAGAAAGTAGTAGTTCACAATCAAAAGAAAAGAAAACAATGGGTGAGCATATTTTCTCAAGAACAGGACCTCGTAATAGACCCCATGAATTTCAGAGCACACCAAGGCCTAATGTACCTAAATTTCTTGTACCCAAATAATATCCTAACATTTAACTTGAACTTGCTACAATGGAAAAAGAATGGGATAAATTGGATGAAGATTGTAAAAGAAGTGTACCATTTAATCAGTACTTTCTTGTTGCAAACAAACTCAAAAATAAGGAAGATAATAAATATATATACAAAAAGAAAAGACTTAAATTTTTCCATTAGTAAAGTGACACTCCCTACTTTTGATGGTTCCTCTAAAAGTTCTGCTAACACTTGGGTGCAAAAATTAGATGTGTATTTTTAGCTGAATCCAATGGTGGAAGAAGATGCCTTAAAAATGGCCATATTGCACTTAGAAGGAGATGCCAATGAATGGTGGTTCCATGGCCTGAAAACTTTGGGTCATGATCAGGTTAATACATATGGAGAATTTATCGATAGGGTACTACAGAGAATTGAGCAAAAAGATCTTGAATTGTCTTTCAAAGAACTAGCACAATTGAACCAAGTTGGGACCCTGACTGATTATATGATGGAATTTCAAAAATTATCAAACAAGGTGGCTGATGTGTCTATGGGAAGGTTAATATTGCTGTTCACTGGAGGTTTGGATGAAGCCTTAAAAGGTTTGGTCAAAGCTTACAATCCCACTACATTAAGAGATGCAATGAGCTTGACTAGAGATCTCCAAAATGTGCTTCCTAGAACAAGATTTCCTCCCAAGCCTAACTCCAAAGTTGAAAAGAAACCTTGGAAAAATTATGCACCTAATAAGAAGCATTGGCAAAGAGATTCATATAAAAAGAATAAGAAAGAAGGACTAAAAAGGAATGAACTTCGAAGAAAAAAATTGTGCTTCACATGCTTCCAACCATGGACACCGAGGCATAAATGTACTGAGGGAAAGGCTCAATACATAGAAGTATTTTCTGATAATGATGGGTATGAAGGGGGTATGGAGGAAGGAGTATAGATTTCATATCAAGAGGAGTCATATGAGACAACAGTTGAAGAAGAAATACAAGAATAAAATCAGCCTTCACCAGACAAAGCAAGAATGGCGGTACTTTCAGCAATGCCTTGTTATCACACTATTCGATGCAAGGGTGTGGTACTAGGACAAAGAGATTCAGTTTTGGTAGATGGAGGAGCCACACATAATTTAATTGATGCAAAGATGGTGGAGAAAATGAATATACCTATTGAACCATTCGATGGCTTCATAGTTATCATTCTCGATCACAACACATTGCAGTGCCAAACATGGGTTCCAAAGCTGTAAGTCACTGTAGGTAACTATACTTTTGTTGATAGTTTTTATGTGGTTGATGCTGCTAATACTAATTTGGTTTTGGGAGTGAAATGGTTGTATTATATAGGGGAAGATACAATAAATTATCAAATTCCTGATATGAAATTTCAAGATTCGAAAAGTGTACTAAGGGTTGTGAGAGGGAAGCACACTTACCCAAATCAAGCAGTGACTTGCAATAGCATGAGATCTATATTGAGGCATGGGGACATAGAATGGGATGCTGAATGTTATATCACATCTCCCAAGCCAAACATAAAGGTTGTTGAACACACAAAGGAGATAGAGAAACTATTTCAACAGCATGAAAATGTTTTTAGAGATCTCCCACATGGTGATCTACTTACTCAGATGTACAAGCACTTTCATGATTCTTTGATGAGGTACCTTCTTGATGTACATTTGTATGATGTTGTTATGTACTTTCATGATCTATATTTTGTACTCGTGATGTTTGGAAGGGTGAAACGCAAACAATTGGATCCTAGAATTGCTTGGTTTTATCTCACTTGGATTAGCAGTTTGGTTGTTGGTTTGAGAAAGCAAACCAACCTTCAGTTATTTGAGTACATCTTTGCAGATCAATGTTCCAGTTTCCTATGTGGGAGACCTTTTGAGAGATGGATTCAATTTTCACATGCTTGGTTTTCATGGCATTTCATCATATACATTTCACACCATGCATGTATCAGGATCATATGGGACCCTGGGATCATTTTTTGTCTCACTTGGTTTCAATTTTGGGGGCAACAAGCAACATTGGAAATTTATTCACCACTTGAGAATATGATTGTAATCAGAGTAGTGCAGCAATAGGCATGGTGGTTCCTCTCTGAAGTTTTATTTGAATATTAAGAAACTCAAAGTTTGGTAACTCAACACCAACTTCAAAGAATTATACAGAACCAAAAAGGGGTGAAAGTTCAGAAAAGGTTTCCGAAATATGGAGGTAAAGATTATTTACACAAATTTGGTTTTTATGGATTTGATTAATCCTTTTGGTGTTAGTGGTGATGTTATAGGAGATATCAATATGCACAATCCACATCTCTTTACTTTTGGGAACACAAAATATTAGTACATGAGTGCCACTACTAAAATTGCAACTAAAGGAAATTAATGAGTAGAACCATAACAGATCACTTGGTGCAAAGGAAGGAGTACCAAATGAGGATGATACTTGGGAATATGAAAAAAATTTGTAACATCCAAATCTTAAATTGCTCGAGGAAAAACAATCTTGGGTGGGGAGGATTGTAATGTCTCCATTTTAAATAATTACATAGCATGACAATTCCATCCATCCTACTAGTTTCCTAGGTTGGATGGATACATTTGGAATTTTAATAAGGGAGATAATAGATGGTGTTCAAACATTAGGATGGAATAAATATTAAATAATGGATCTAATTAAATATTTACAAGATAAAATTGAAGTGGCATTGGAGCATGGAGATACATGGAGACTATGGGGCCTACACAAGCTAGAAATTTTGTGCAACATGGCGGCCTCCTCTTGCAATTTGGAATACATGGGAATACTAAAGGTTATTGGATGAGTTAGAAGGATAATACACTTGGCCATATGCATCATAGTTCGGGAAGAAATGTAACTTACATGGGAGAGGAAGAGTCATTTTGGAGCTAGTGAGACACTTGGACTAGATCCCCTAGCTCTATGAAAACAATGATGAAGATGCTATGACACCTATGACACAAATTAGATCTGGAGGCTGACATCTTACATATCTGACATGTCAGGTCGAAATAGAGCATTCAAGAGAGCTCACATGTGAGTTGGGGAAGCTCAATGGGCTCCTACTCAAATTTGGGAAAGGTGGAAAGCTAAGAAAGGGACGACACATGGAAAATCATGAGCACACACCCAAATTCGGATTGGCTTGAGTTTGTGGATGGATTGGGAACCTTAGAAGGCTAAGGACATTTATAAAATACATAAATCAACCAATAGAAGAGATTTTGATCATTTGAGAAATTGTCATTTGTGAATTGTGAGAGCTAGTGGATGACTAATTTTCTTGCCTCAGCCAATTTCGAGGGTGAAATATTCCCATCCAAGTTGGTGTTTGGAGAGGCCACTTAGGTATTTCATGGAGCTTTAATGGAGTTTTAATTTCAGATGTAAGCTACAGGGCAGCTTGTGGGTTCTTCTATTGCAGCACTTCATCTCAACCATTTCCAGTTTTCATTGCATATTCATGCTCATGGAGGGATTGCGCCTTGGGTGAGCTATTGTACTTTGTGGGAGAGATTCTCCTGGTCTATTTATGATTGTAATAAGTTCAATATGCTCTTTTCTTAATTCTCAAAAAGTTTCAAGTCAAAATACCCAAGATTTGTATGTCAAATTGATTTTTAATGAGCAAACAATGACCATTTCCACTCTATTTTAATATATGCCATGGTAATGCTAATTATTTCGAATGGAGGAATGTCTCTCTGATAAATGTATGATGAATGGAATTTCATTCATTTTTATTACAGGTTTCATGTCCAGTAATTAAGCATTGGAAGCCATTTTACTCATTTTAATTGCATTGGGAGAAGATTTGGTGCCTTTTCCCCAAGGGTCAAAATAGTGATTTGGAAGATCTTTTGGAGAGAGTCATAATAGCCTGTATAAACTGAACCATGATGCATATGAGACCTTTAAAATGTCTCTTACACATCCCCTTCCTCTGTTCAGAGATTCAAGTGGGGTTGAGAGCATTTAAGAATCCATTTCCGTCATTTACCCGGGGGGATTGGAACCCCAATTTGCTATTAAAGAATCCTACTTTGATTAGAATATAAAATTAGTTTGCAGAAGCCTGTTATCACAAATATAGTAGCCAGGCTACCATATTCTATTTTTCAGATACAGTACATTTTTCAGCCAGATCTCTTACATATGAGATGCTGAAATGAGCAGTTTTGACGGATCATTATTTTGTTAGTGGACTACTATACTCTCCCATGTCAAGATTGAGTCTCAAGATGCTCAGATTCGAGGACTGCTGTAGCCATTTAGTCATTTGCAGAGCAGTTAGTGATGCCCAGATTGGAGTTATTGTTTTCTCATTGGACAGATGATGGTTCCAATGGATTATTTGCATGGTTATGATTCAACATTTATTATATTGTGTTATGATTATCATTGCTCTTATACTCATCTTTGTGACATATACTAGCATTTAGTGTCATGATCTGGCGGTCATAAATATATGGACTTGGATGTATTTGTATTATGTATTGATGTCCCTACTTAGACTTGGAAGTTCCTGATCTATACTCATTGGTTTTACCCTCCCTAGGGAAAATAGAGGTAGTCATTCCCACCATACTCTGGCTTGCTAGTGTTGGCTTCATTGTTCATTATCTCCACCCATCCATTTCCTTCCAATTTTGTTTTAACCCGACTTACTACTTGACTTGTGGCATGGAGGACCTTTTCCCTGCTAGAACCTTTGTTGGACAAACCTCCCTGTTTATATTGTGTCTTGGCTCTATGTTGGTGATAGAACTTGCCTTTGGTGAGTTGGATTGTATGCCTAAATCATTATGGTCAGTTGTCCCAATGTTTGGCACTGTGCACAACTCCCCATGGTCACTTGAGATGTTGTTGGCTAAAAATGAAAGTTCATGTACTACTTTTATTGGAAACATTTATATATGCGCCCATGGAAATTGTGAGTTCTAAAATGTGTTTCTTAACATATGTGAACAAAGGGAAAGATCAATGAAATGCTAAAATACCCCGTGAAGGGTATAAGAAAAGGTCCCAAAAGCAATGGTTAAATATGCGCTATATCCAAATAATGTTGACCTTATAAATTTGAATATGTCCTGGATGAAAACTGTAGTTAGATGTGCTTTTAAGCACTGGTGAAGTCCCCAAAAGGTCATATAGGCCAAAAAGGCCATGGAAATAAAATTGATGGTCCTAATGAACCTAGATCAAACTTGTGTAGACATGATGCCTAAGTTGAATAAACACTCTCTGAACAACTCAACCATTTGTGAGGCACTGCCATTCCCTGTGTTGTTGTTTGTTCGGCATGTGGTTATAGTGAGTATTCCCTTTCTATATCCAAAGTGTCATGATATTAAGTTGGTAGTCATCATTTTCCCTAGCCTTGTCAATTCCATCCTTCACCCTTCACTAGTAAATTGACTACAACTATGAAGTGAGTATAGTCCTGAAAGTCTGGTCTGAGTAATAATAAATAAAACCATATATATCTATTTGGTTGATATACCGCCAATGAGGTGACTGCTACTTGTTATTATTGTTACTTAAATGATTTGTAGAGCATGTCTTAGCCTTGTAACACTTGTAGCAGATTGATGATAGTTTGAGTTATATTATTGGTATGTAGTCATTTACAGGGGATTATATTGTCTATTGGATATTGTTGATGATCAGGAAGAGACTTGGAAAGGGTATGAGGATGCACCTTAGATGGATTTGTACTCTCTGAGTCTAGTGAGATAGTTTATTTTCAGTTTCGGGCACTTGCAGAGATGATTGGGCTCATTTACCCTTCTGATGCAGTTTTGCTTCACTGGATGATGTGTCTGAGCAGGGAGATGTTTTTATTGGATATCCTAGGGCGTTGCATGGGGTATAGGGGATGCAGCCACTTGATTGTACCATAGTACTCCAATCCCAGAGATCTTGGTGGGCTCAGTTTGACAACGCAGGTGTCCTAGGAGGTTGTTTTGGCAGGTTCATATTTCCTGAGGCAGATTAATAAATGATTAAATAGCTATTGAAGAAATCGATTTGGGCTACTGAGGCAAGGAAATGACATGGGATGAGCCATGATGATGAGTGTGATTTCCTCCGCACCTAATTGGGCCCACACCTACTTTTGGGCATTTTTATATTATTTTCTGAAGCTTTTTGGAGGGTCACGATTTCCTCAAGGAGGCACAAAGTCAAAAAATTAAAATATTATATTGTTTTATTATGCCATGGGGCACCTAGATGGAGTTAGTTAACACTCCATGGACCCACCATGTGCTTCATTTATTTCTTATTGAGTGGGGTACCCTCTTTATGGGTGATTTAGTCCACTTTGGTACTTTATGGTTATATTGATCCATGTATTGTATGTTGAGCTCATCTCAACCATTGCCATAGAACATTTATGTCTTTTAATCTTAGCCACTTGTTTTGAAAGTGGTTAGGATTTTGGTTCTCTCATTCCTATTTAAAGGAGAGGGCTTCTCATTTGTAAGGGGTATTTGGCTCTTGGATCTAATTAATAGAAAAACTTTCTTGTGGATATTTTTTGGATCTCCTTTGCATCTGGTGTTCTTAGATGGTGATTGGAAAGTCTTGTGCTTCCTAGCATTCAAAAAATTTGTGTGAGATCTATTTTTTTTTGGGATCATTGTCTTGTCTACTGGAGAGTGACTTCACTTAGGCGTTTTTGCAGGGGGACCTCAACTCGCTTGGACCGGTTTCATTTGTAACAGGGGGTTTTTATTAGTTTCATTATGATCTATGATTGCATCTTGTTACTTTTCTGTGGATCTTGATTTTGTTTCATGATACGGCAAATCTGATATTGTTGACGTTTGCTTGTGCAGGAGAGAGAGCGCATTGGTCACTTGGAGCAAAATGTTGGGCTTAGAAATCACACAAGTCTTCTCAAATTGATCAGGATAGCAGGGATCATCACCTTCATGGAATCTACAAGGATTTCTAGGTAAGATCTGCAGGTTATTTCCTTTCTTCCGGATCTCAACCCATTAACACATGTTTTTTCTTCATTTTACTGAAAATTCCATAAACATTAAAATACCAAAAATACTAAAAAATAAACCGCTTGATCTCTGGACAAACCACTGTTGGGTTTTGTAGATCGGGCCTCCCTCTCATCAATTCACCCCTAACGTTGAGCTAATTCTTCCTGGCTTTCCCTAGATCTGAGAAACTGCCTTCTCAAACCCCTAGCGCCCCTCATTGAATTTTTGACTTTTTCTGAGATCTGATTTTTTCCGGGAAAATAACAACTTGGGTTTGTAGATTGGGCCTTCCTCACTCGAAATCACCTCCAACATTGAGCTAGATGCTGATAGGTGGCCCTAGATCTAAGAAATTGTCTTCCAGGACCCTAACGCTTCTCATCATTTTTCTGACTTTTTCCCAAATCTGATTTTTTCAGCATTTTTTCAACTTGGGTTTGTAGATCAGGTCATCCCCATCCCATTTCCCCTCCAATGCTGAGCTGATGATATATATATTGTCCGAGATCTAAGGATCTTCCTCTCCAAACCCTAGCACTAGCCACCTTACTGTTGGTTTCCCCTGTAGACTGAATTTTCTGGCCAAATAATTTTTAGGATCCATATATCAGGGCATTTCCCAGGTGGGTCCACTCCCACGCGGGGCAGATATTGACTTCATTACCCTAGGTCCAATAGGCACTGATCTCCAACTCTAGTGCTACCCTCTCTTTGGCCTCTTTTCCTTGTAATCTGATTTTTCCCTGACGACTCAAGTGCTTTGATATTGTCATATCTCTCATCGAGTCTATCCATCGGTACTAGATATCTACGATCCTGTCCTTGACCTCCCTGCATTGGTTATGTTTCCCAAGGCAGTGGATATCCTCACTTGTTGCTAGTACCTCAACCCCAGATCTAGTATTTACTTCATAAGTCACCTGTGTCCCACTTTGGATCGAACCTCATACTTCCTAAGCCTTGATCCAAAGCCTTGGCTCACCTCATGACATCATCCATAGATCTAGGATTTCTATTACCTTACACCTTACGTACATCAAAGCCCATTTGATCTGATATGGTGTCTATGTTTGATCTCTCCTGTCGGGAGTAGATCTGGGTCTCCCCCTTTGTTGTCTTGGGCTAAGACACATAAAGTGATGGCTGCCTTGATTGGTGTGACAACCATCCATTTGGGAGTCTAGGCAGTCTTGGTTCCACCTCCTTAGTTGATTGTCTCTCTACCATCCATCCTAGATCCACCTCACATAGGAAACTACAAGGTTGGTGATAACAAAGCCTTCAGAGGGTCATAAATCTTCCCTGAACATCATATTCAAACATTAATATCAGTCATATACCTTCTGTGAATATTTGGGAGCATTTGCACCAATTTGGAGAGCTAAACATCAAAACCAGTCAAAGGTCTAAATAGGGAAAAAAGTGAAAAATTGGTCATTTAATAAAATTTCAAAAAGAGACATTACATACAAAGTGTTGTTCTTCTATATGTGCACAATCATTAATGTTTCAATCAATCCTATAGTTGCCACATAATCCATAAATTTGTTCTTGTAGCTATCTATTTTATATGCACGGGACTTTGAATATGCTCTTCATTTAGAGACAACAACTCTGCCAGTCTTATCATTGTCACATAGTTCTCAATCCTTGTTTCATATTTACACAATCATATCAGTACCAACCTCTTTAGTACACAATCGTTATGGTTCTCAATCATCTCAGTTTTTCATAGTCTTGTAGCTGCCATATGATCCTAAAGGCTTTTTATTGTTCCTTTAGCTCCTACTCATATCTCTGCTATCTTAACTTAACAAACGAAGTGCATCTTCCCTGCAATCAAAGAATTTGTACTCTAAATTTTGTATCATAGTACTTAGGATTGTAAGAGTCTTTGGCACTCGATCAAGTCTTGATTATTTTTGTCAATCTCTACATTACATATTCGACATCATTCAAACTGAGTACATATCGATCATACTAGTTTGCTTATGGTAGTCAATGTTAGTCTCGGTTGAATCTCAATCTAGAAATGTTCCTCGATTGATGTGGCTTCAAACATAATCTCCTTCAAATATCCTTCCACACAATCAAGGAATAGAGACTCTATATTCCTGAACTTTACGCTATATTAATGTGTTGATTCCAGGTCTTTATCCAATGTGGACCTTGGTTCATGCAATAAAACACAAGAGAAAGAAGAATGAAACCAACAACTAACCTGGGCATTTTAAATCGTAAAAGTTATGAACATCACAATATGATTAAAAAATTTAGATCTTGTAATTAGGAAAAAAAATCTGCGCGTGGAGGGTGTAGAGGGTGTTTAAATTTGAGTATTTTTAATTTCTTTTAAGATTTAGGTGGTTTTGAGTTAGAGTTAAATGGGTATGTTGTTCATTGTTAAACATGGTGTTTATAATTAATTGGTAAATTTAGAAGTATGTGTACATAAGAATGTGTATCTTTTTTAAAATATATGTTTAAATTAAGAGGAACTATGTATTTTTTTTAATTTAATTTTATTCCAATTTAAATGTAAATCACATTTTTAGTTGTTATGTTTTTTTTAATTAGTGTGTTTTACTTAAAAAATGTCATAATATTTATTTTATTATAAAATGAAAATTATATTCTTTAAATCTTTAAATTTTGATAGAAATAAAATGGTATAAGCGTATTTTTTACTTATAAAAGTAAATGTGCATATTACATTATTAATGTAAATTTCATTTCTTAAGATTAAATAATCTTCAATATTTACTTTTTTCCCTTCTTCTTTTTAGCTTCTTACCACCTATTTGAAGGCGCCATAGTAACTAATTATTAGTGAAGCTAGAGATAAAAATTCTTAGAAACAACTAGTTTCTTATATGAATGTGTTGTGTCCATTTCATGATGTCTATTTATTACACCTAGAGGGGTGTCAACTACCACAACATCCCTCAGAGGAGGACCCCTGAGAAAGGGTGGATTCCCCAATCAACACTTGAAAGTCTTGATTTACATAATTTTGTTCAATGTTAGTATTAGTTGCTCTAGAAAGTTCAATCTGTTTGGTTTTGATTTGGTTCCTTTTTTGGTAGGAGGATGAACTCAAGCATGGGCACAAGTAGCTTGTAAATGTCATGTGTATTTACAATTCTTCCTTGTGTAAATCATTTTGTGTGTGAAAGACCCTTACAAAATTCCATTTCAAAAGAATACATGCATATGTGCATAAACCCACTACAACTCTCTCAAGATCTGATTTTAATTTAAGTGCCGAAAGCATTCTCTTTATCCTCAAAAACTAATAAATGCTATAAATGTAACGCCAAATTTAGAAGACAAACTCAAACTAACATTCTAGTAGCTAATATAGAATTAAGATCAAATTTAAAGAACTAAGTGGTTATAAAAACTTCAACACTTCCCTGAAACTAGGAACCCTCCTCAAAGACATAATCAATGTGATCATAGAACTCAACAATATAAAAAAAAACTCTTGAAGCATAGTCTAGAGATCTCATAATTATTTGTCTATGTCAAGTGAATCAACTAGAACAATGTCATTATAAGAGGCCAATAACCATTAAACCTATAGATAACCACATCCTTTTCATATAGTGAATGTAGATGGGTTACTTATGGTGCTATGATCTCCACCAAGAATACCTCTATGTCGTGCTCAACTACAGAGGCAATATGAATAGAAGAAGGATTCAAATCATTTGGATTAGTAGAATTGTTTTTACAATATCCTTAAATTATACGAGATCGGAAGTTGTAGTCACCCCTAAACCCAAAACTCCTCCACACATAACACCAAATTGAGTTTGAAATATTTGCTTATATTATAGATAGATAATAACATTTAATCCTCAAGTTGTTTACCCATATATATTTAACATTATTGGTCCACATGAATCCCTTTTGAATGTTCCAATTTTCTCTTTAGATCAAACCCATGATCTACATAATACATCAATAATATTATGGTTTTTGCAAAAAGAGATCTAATCATAATCTAAATTTTACCTTATTTTCTTAAAAACACTAAAACCTTATATACAGATTGTACACTTGACTTGTAAACATTTCATCAAATACATGCTAAATATATACAATATATTAATCCATGTGAAATCTTTTTATTTTTTTCAAATAATAAAACACTTACATTTTTAATCTTGATATATATATATATTTTTTAAGTTTAAATAAAGACGTATCCCCATTTTCACTTTAAAAGCTTTAGATTAACTAAAAAAAAAAAATCTAATAATCAAAACACGTACATTTCAAATTCACTAAAAAGCTTCAGATTAAGTATGCATGTGCAAGTATCATATACATCGAGCATTGGCATATATCATTATTAATCAATTTGGGACAAAGGAAGCATCTTAGGGAAATCTTAAGGGTTCATTTAAAACTTTACATTGTAAATCTGTTTCCACTTTCAAAGAAAATTTTCCTATTTAAGTAAATATCTATATTAATGAAAATTTGAACTTAAATTAATAAGCAACAAATAACATTTTTATAAATGAGTAATGTTATGATTTATGAAGACATTCTTTCTCATTACTATGCTTCAAATACATTGATGATAACTACTATGCTTAAGCACATTAATGATGTATGTATTTTTATTTTTAGTTTTAGTTTTATTTTTTATGAAATAGATACACGTTTCCTAGCTTAAACTATAAAAATAAGTCTTAATAAAACTCTTTTACAATTTAATAATTGCACTCAGAGAGAAGTGAGGTGCACTCCAACCTATGGGGAAATCCTTTCATTTTAGTCAGGTTATGTTAGCAGACATAAATATAAATACTCAAAACTAAAAAAATGAAAAATATAAATTATATATCGACTTAAATAAAAATAAATAAAAAATTAAACTAGCATAGATCCATTTTAAACCCAGATCTATCAAATACTAACAGAGATCCAAAAAGTAAAAGAATTATACACCTCAAAAAATTAGATCTCTCCATACTTGACAATTCTAAACTTAAAGTAAATCTATACTAATATATTACTAATTAATTGATATAATTAATAATTAATTTTATCATACCATAAAATAAAAAACAATACACCTCAATTTTGAATAACCGCTCCAAACAATGATTTTTTTTTTTCCCAAAGAAAAAATTCGTAAATATATTATTCACTTTCAGTAGATGGTCCAATAGGTCCATTGTACAAAAAATAGCCAACTAAAAGTTGTTAATACATCGATATTTGCCTCAAGAGGAGTACACAATATCCTTAACAGGTCAAACAAACAAAAAACAAAAAAGCAAAAAAAAATCAACTGTTTAAAGTTGTTATTACATCAGAAAATACCTCAAAAAAAGGGCATTACTGTTCATCAATAATCATCAAGTCTGATCATAGCAGACTTTTTTTCATCATTCCTGATAAATCAGGTCAGATATGTGAAAAAATATAGGTGGTGATCACAAGCATTATAACCCAGAGCATCACTAGCTGGCTAATAGACTCTACAGGCATACAGTATTGAAATATATGCTGGAAAAAAACACAGCAGCAAAAAATATGGCTTCCAAGCCATCCAATGAATTATTTTCATATCCAATTCATCAAATAAAATGAGTCCTATACAGCCCGCAGGTCATGCTCTCGGAAATATGCTTGAAATCACCAATGAAACATAAATCAGCCGTAGCATCATATATCCAGAATATCCATCATAGTCCTTCATGAGATCCATCATAGTCCATCAAGAAATCCATCAAAAAAATCCAGAAATCATAGTCCATCATGAAATCCATCAAAAAATCCAGAAATGCCCAAGCAGAAAGCCTCCAATCCAACAGGTAGTTCATAAAGAACAGAAAAAAACATTAAGCCTACACCTGCAGGAAAAAATGCTCACATAACCTTTTTAGAAAACCTGAAAAGTTTCCACCAATGAAGTACCTCTCTGTTCACATATAATCCAAGATCCTTCGAGAACGCTGCCACCTGCTTTAGCCAAACTATCTGCTTTGAAATTTCGTTCCCTATAAATGTGTTTGAAAGACACATATCCAAACAATGATAAAATTAAAATGGTAGTGGTAACTTGAAATTTTGTCCAAACAATGATAAAATAGAGTATGATCCCTCAAACAAATTAACTTGACAATTATATGAAGCATAGTTAGTCCAATTGTCAGTGTTTTCGACAAAATTTCAAGTTACCACTACCATTTTAATAATTTAAATATATCAATAAAATATTCTAAATCAAAATACCCTCGACGTATGTCAATGGACTGTTAGCTATAAATCTAATAAACACCAGAGTTTGCAGCCATTGATGAGTGACTAAACATAGTTGAGAAATGCTATTATATGAATCCATTCTTCAGTTGTCATTAAGAACTTGTGGAAAGGATACCAAATGTTTTCAACGCTTTAAGTTTGAATCACATCCTTACACTTTCTAGCCTTCCACATTAATCAGGATTGTGTCTTAATTGGTTTCCCTCTTGTTGGTGGTGATAGAATTTGACAAAATCTGTTCAATTTCTTTGCCTTTTTGGTTCCTTGCCAATGCCATCCTAGTTATGAAGTGGGTTTCATACATTTTATTTTATTGCATATTTACTATAAATAGAAATTTTAAATGCAGACAGCATGTTGGTATATTGTAAACATCAAAATAAAAAATTGCAGGAAAATTCATAATGTAAGAAAAGCAAGTAGGGATTTTAGATGAAACGTGGTGTTATCCACTAATTTTGCACTTAGATGGATTACCTGAGGAGCCGTCGGTTGACAGACTTGTTCAAAGTCCGATTCCAGTGTATCAGTTGATCTGTCTGCTTGTCTAGTTAATATTGGCTAGTCACTTTTTTATTTGAATAATTTTTACCATGGCCACGCGGGGTTTGTAATAAAATGTGTTAGTAGAATATTTTTGAGTGGTTTGGTCTCCTGAGACGTAGAATCTCAAATAGGGTATTCCAGGGAGTTTTTTTCCTCTGACAATTATGATTTGCCTTCAGCCGAGTATAATTGACGAGGTTTTCTCCCGCTTCCTCCAAAGCTGGAATGCCCGATGTTGAATTCTGAACCTTGGGGGGTTATTAGAGCCCAACTAAGTGTTATAAGCCTACTAGACATTATTTAGATAGATCATGGTTGTGTCATAAGTCATTTGGACACATAAAAAAAATTAGAAAAAATCTTTTTCGAACAGTGAAAAATTATTTTTTAATTTTTTAATTTTGATTACTTTTCCTAAGTTTTTTGGGTTATTTTTTCCATAAATTAAATGGAAAATACTCGTTCGTGATCCGAACTCCGAATTCAGTGATTGATGGCTCTAACCTTAAGCCAAAAATCATTCTTGACCAGCCAGCCAGTGAGAACCAACTTTCAGATCAGCAATCGGACACACAATGCATTTTTACTCAAAAAAAGTCAGTTTTGAGTAAAAAAATGATTTTTAGTAAAAAAAATGATTTTTATTAAAAAAATGATTATTTTGGAGAAAACTAAAACTCTCTAAATTAATCCAAATTCAGTGAAATAAAAGGCTAAATGACATCTCATGGAACACTTATGATGATTGGAGTTATCATAACTCAACTTCAGTCATCATTAAAAAAGCAATTAATTTATTATCAGTTATCAGACATGTCATCTCTATCTAAAGATGAGATGGAGAGCTCTCATTGGTTCGGTGATTTGATCGAGGTAAAGACTGAAGCTTACACCATCAGTAGGCTTCCCAGACCTAACAAAGTAGGTTTCCAGACCTAGCAGGCAGCTTTCCCATGCAGCATGGTTGGTTTTTTTGTTTTAGGGTTTTAGCACTCTCTCATTTGTTAAATAGAGGCTCTTTCAACTCTATTGAGGATGGATCTTTATGCAAAGAACCTCTGGTGAATTACTGTAATGCTTGTTGCTTTTGCAACCGTATAATAAATTTTAAGGCTTTGGAGGCATACATGGTGTGTGAATGTGGATGAACAATTGGCGAATGAGGTGAAATGTTTCAATTTTTGTCTTTTATTGCTTAGGATTGGAGAATAGTTCATGCTTTAGAAGGCTTCTATAAGCACGTAAGATTGATCATTTTATGTTACAATTTGATCTTTTATGGTTTTGTTTCTATGAATTAAAGTAGCATCGATTATTCAGTTGTATGACATGCTCTTTATATTTCTATTTATCAAACATACATGATCTAATCCATTGTTTGCAAGTATTGAGTTGAAATTGTGCAGGTCATCTCATTGAAGCGAGTAGGAGTTTGAGCTCAAATGCATCCTCTCCTCTCGAAGCCAAAAAAACTTCCAAATTTTCAAGATCCAAAAGAATCCAAACCCCATCAAAGTACCACAGGTTGAGTGTTTCTTTCATATTATTCATCTCTCAAATTTTTATAAATATTTGTTTCCTTAGAATTAGGGCACGTTTTGGCTAAAGTGAACATTCATTCACTTAACCTTTGCCCCGGTTGGCTGCCTTGTTTCTTTTTTGCAGCCTTTTAGGCCTTCTTTTTTGCAGCCATTCCTTCCCTTAGTTTGCTATCCACTTTTCTCCACTTCTCACCCTTTTGGACAGCCCTCTTTTGCCTCCTCTTTCCACTTTTTGCAGCCTCTTTCCATCATCTTTTTGGGTCATCTTTTGGGTTGTATTTTCAGTCTTTTAGTCCTTTTATTTGCAGTATTTCCTTCCTTTTGTTCGCTGTCCACTTATCTCCATTTTCACCATTTTGGACAACCCTCTTTTGCCTCTTTGTTTCCACTTTTTACAGCCCCTTTCCATCATCTTCTTCAACCATATTTTGGGTTGTACTTTCAGTCTTTTTTACCCTTATTTGCAGCCCTCTTTCTCGCTTAATTTCCAGCCTTCTTTGACTTACCTTTTGTCCTCTTTTCACTCACTTTCCCCCTCTCTTGCCTTGCCTTTCTCTTTCGTCGTCTCTCCCTTCTTTTCGGTAAGTTTGGGTAGTTGTTTTTATCTAGTTTGTAGATTTATTTTCAAGTTATTTTTTTTTATCAACTAATCCTATAACAAGTGTATGTCTAGAGCTCTTAGTTTCAGGCAGGTGAAGGAGAGCCCAAAGGCCACAAGCAAACAGGGAGTGCAAAAGAACAAAAAGACTCTCTCCCTCTTCTCTCAATCCCCTTCTTTACCTGTTCTTCCAAGAAGCAAAGAACACATCATCATTGTAAAAAACTAATAAAAATGGCTACTGAAAGCAAGTCTCCTTTCTTTTATACTTCCCCTATTTGGGGGAAGGTGTTATGTCATTTTTCATGATTTTTTAGTGTAGTTTATTTTAAACAATTAGTTTAGTTCTTTGCTTAGTCTTAGTTTCCATTTTTTGTTAATTGCTAGTTGTTCCTTAGCATAAACACTAGTTGCTAGATTTATTATTGCATTTTTGTATTTTGTTATATAATTGTTAAATCATAAAAAGAACCAAAATCTTTTGAATCTCACCGTAAGGTGGATCAAGAGTGCTCTCTGTCGGAGAGCTTAATCTACCACTTTCATCTTAATTGCTATGCTTGTTTAATCAATTAATTATTTAAGACTCTTAAACTTGCAAAAACACAAGTCAAGAGCACTCTCTATCGGAGAGCATCCTAGGCTTGCACAATCCCTGCATTAGCTGCATATAGATTAGCTAAATCTCTTGAACCATTGTCATAAGACGGGGTCAAGAGCGCTCTCTGTCGGAGAGTCTAATTAATTGTTTTAATAAAATTTGCAACTCGCGCCCCTTTAATTAATTAACCCCCCTCCCTCTTTGCCGGAGTATGCTCTGACCGATCTTAGATCGGAGTACCCAGAAATGGCACTAGATCTTTAAACCCCACAAGAGTAACCTAATAACACTTAAACACCCCGTAACCAACGCACCGGCGTTGTAGGGATTCTTCCAAAGTACTTCCTAGTAGAAACGCTGGAACATCCCGCTGTCATAGATTCTCGGCTAGTTGGTTACTTGACAATATCAGCCTGGGATACTGGGCGGGCCCGACATGTCTTCAACGGAGGCAACTTAGAAGAGTCTTTCGGCTTTGATAAGCCTTTTTGTTGACACCCTAAAGCAAGACCACTGTTAAAAACTCTTAAAAATTACCAAGAGCACTTTCAAAACCTAACATTCACTGGCATCTTTTGGGATTCACATCATTCTAAACATGAAGCATCTCCGATAATTTTACTCCATAGGCACTGGTTCCATCTTTTAGCATTGGTGATCATTTGGGCCATTTGTCCATTGAATGTTTGATTATAAGTCATATCTGTGAATGTTTTATTTATTTTCGTAAATTGCTCAAATATTTATCTATCTTTTAATCCCAATGATAGCAAAGTGGATTGCTTTGTCTTGTGCTCAATTCATCATATTAATCATCTAAAATCATAGAAACTCCTAAACAACACCCATCCGCATCTGAAAACATTTAAAACTTAACTTAAACATTGAACCATAGAAAACTCTTTGTTAGAGACTACCCCCCTTGGCTTCGTTAGGAGTTAGCCTAAACGGAGGAGCTAGGAGTAGGTGATAGTACATAGCTCTATGCTTGCCCCCAAGGTCACACCTCTCCCACTTTTTCAAGTGAGGAGACAGCGTTCGGAAGATTTCTACTGCTGGTGTGCAATCGGCGGACAACACGTGGGAAATTCATAATGTAAGAAAAACAAATAGGGCTTTTAGATGAAACATCTCACATAAGATAAATAATCCTTCAATCCATATGGCATTTGTCCCTCAACAATGTGATGTTGGGAAAATTTATAAGTCAAAGCAGATCTCCAAAATCATGGTGAAAACATCGATGGCACAATATGATGTTGAAACAAGATGATACAAAAGCATGAATGATGAACGTGAAGAGAAGCAAAGAACAAATGAAGTTATTGCTTGACTAGATTTAGTCCCCATGTTCTGCCAAACTGAGGATAGGACAACAGTCCAACTATGGATGTGATAACTCAAAGATAACTCTATAATTATATCATACAACAGGCCATATGTGAATTTCTAATTTTCTAATTAATTACTGATGATGGACAAATTAGTCGGTGGATCCACTAGCTGGACTGCTTGTCATTGGCTCTTTGGATCCCACATTTTTGCAACCTTAATGGCTCACTTTATATTTTAATTTGCATGCCATGTTATCTATTTCTGTGTTATATTTTCACACTTTGAACCCACATTGAATATCCGGTAACTTGTTCTTCAAGGGGATTCCCAAAACATTACAAAATCTGTTCAGCATGCTGTTCAGTGCTTTTCCAACTGGCCAAAGCAATTTATTGGAAATTAGAACCTGTGTATAAGGAAAATTCATGATCTGATGGAATTCTTCAGTCACATACATGTAATGGATTCTAATGCATGTGATGGTGTTAAGGATCATCTTCCCAATTGGGATACTAATTCACCAAGAATTGTCTAATCTATCCAAGGCTGTTGAGAGAATGAAATTCCAGAAAATGTCAATAGTGGCTTTGCTGATTTGTTCAGTCAAGACTGTCCACCTGATTCACATGACTCAAATCTGAATCTGATCTTACCAACCCCTTGGACTAATGCCAACACATTCCATATAGTTAGCAGTTTTTTCACATATAGCCAAGCTGTTGTTAACAGTTTTTATGTAGCGACAATTGTTTGGCTCTGCCCAGGGAAATTAACTCTAAAGTTGTTAACACCAAAATATTTTCTGATACTCATGTACTCTGCAGTTACTTGTGTACTGTTTAGGGCTTCAGATTTAGAGGCCTTTTCATTATCTCCTCGTAAATATCTGTTGTTCTATCGATAAATGAAATTACTCTTTCATTCGCCAATGTCAATTGACAATAAGTTTGCATAATTTCTTTAAATTATGAATGTAAAGTCAAAAGACATGTACAAATTTCTTTAAAATTCAGCATCTAATCAACAAACGCATGCATAGTTTTTCCATTTCCATTTATCATATAAATATCCAATTCAATGGCAGTATAATTGAAATTTAGCAAGAACTCTCTGCTTATAAATAACATAGACATGAACAGTTATTTTTAAAATTCAAAATTTAATCAGAAAGCATGGGCAATATGCTATAAAGATAAACCCTCTATACTTGTAAATACAATAGACAGACAATTTTGTGTAAATTTCAGAGATTGTTCTGGTAATATGTTGAGCAGTTGCCTAGTTCAAAATCCCCTCGACAAGGCACACCAACTGGTTTACTAACCTAATGATGCCATTAATGAATGTGAATGAGGATCCACTAGCTGGACTGTTTGTCATTGGCTCATTGGATCCCACATTTAATGACTCACTTTATATTTTAATTCGCATGCCATGTTATCTATTTGCTGTGTTATCTTTTCTCACGAATTAAAACTCAATTTTCAAGTATTTTACGAGTCTTTCATTAAAATTTCAAATAACTTGTGTTTTCTAAGAGAGACTGCAATCTGATAAAAGTTAAAACCTTTTATTTTCATGAACCACTTTAATAAAATGAATCAAGCAGAAAAGAGAATTATGGTTGAATTGAGTAGAAAATCAACATGGACTTGGTAGCATGAATTGAGAGTTGCGAAACCACCCAAAAAAAGATTACCAAGGACAGGCTTTTTCAACTTATTTTATTTATTAAAGCTTTATGGGATTTGGAAACTCATGAATCCTTGGTAGTTGAGGTTTTAGCAAATTCATTTTCGACCTTAATTGCAGATTCAATAGATTGAGTTATATAGATGTACTCAGTATTGAAAGAAAACACACTCGTTGATTTAGTTTGATTGTAGGACTTGAAATGAAAATACTGTTCCCTGTATCATACCATAAGACACAGCCCCGTACTTCAGAAGTCTGATCAGTGGAACCTGATGGTTTCATTACCTTGAATTGTTTTGACCTGTGTGAAATGTCAACCATGACAAAATATCATTGAATCAAAATTATATTTGGAGGCTAAATACATTGTCAGAAAGAGTTGCACGAAACTAGTAATAAATGTTGTGCATTCCATCTAATTTATTAGGCGGTTACCCATAAAAAACAATTGTATTCTGTGGTGTAACCCACCTGTGCTCCTTCACTGGCAACAAGGTAACGACTTCATGAAACTAAAATTTCTTTCCCTACCAGTCCAATAACCCAACTGTAATAATATTCATAGCTTCCAGGCTCCAGCAGATCATACCAAATTTACACTGGATCTAAATTGCAGAATTATTGACAAAACTTAGAATATCCTCATATTTCATTCATTCAACTAATACCTCGTTCCTGATAACACAGCCCATGTATCTGTTGTCACTTCAAGACATGATTAAACAGAAAAATCATGCCTAGCTCACAAATTTCCATCAATACTCCGCTTCTAACATGCTAAAAACAATATGAAATCCATTGATTTCACACAGAGTATGCACAATATGCTTATTCTGAACCTCTAGCACTCCAATACTCCTCTATTCATTAGTTCATAATTCATTGGCTCATTAATGACTTCAAGACATGATTATACAGAAAAATCATGGCCAGCTCACAAATTTCCATCAATACTCTGTTTCTAACAGGCTATAAACAATGTGAAATCCACTGATTATACACAGTATGCACAACACACTTATTCTGAGCCTCTAGCACTCCATTACTACTCTATTCATTAGTTCATAATTCATTGGCCCATTAATGATCATAAACTGATTTCATAACAAAAATCATAACTGGATCCATACAATTTGTCCATCTCTCCACACATGTGAAACAGAAATCATATTTTGATTTAACAGAATTACACATGAGATCAGCAAGCTTATATGTAAAACAGTCCATTGATGAAATTGACTGCATCCGAGCAATTTACTTCCTAGCCAAAGGCACCCAATGTGGACATCAGCACCGAGCTGGGCTATTAGGCAACAAGGGCGAAGGGACTGACTACAGGCTACAAAAGCCCTTTGCTGCAGCAGCTGGAGTGGATTGGAAACAATGTGCCCCTTGTTGCTTAGCGGCCGGTTTGTTCCTGCACTCAAAAGTACCCAAAACAAAATCCCAAACATATAATAATTCCTAATATTTAGTATTTCATCTTTGACAGGGAACCCAATAGATCCAAAGAAAAGCTACAAACAAATTCCTCTTGCCTCATAAAAAAAATCGTTTTGGGGATGCTGAAATTTGGAAAGTCTAGACTGTTTCAGAAGACGGGAAAGCAGATTCTGAATACAGCAGAAACAGACTTACCCTGGGCTCATTGATACCAGAGCTTCTCCCAAAACTTTTCCTACATGTGAGAGTGACTGCGAAATGAAAATCATGCTGGAAAGCGAGCTTCTGTGTGGAAGTTATTATGGCTACAATTGCTGCTAAGGTTGGATATCAGAAAAATAGCAGGCTGCTGATGCAGGTAAGGAGAGACCTTGCATGCATCACTGGCCTGCACACAATGATGCGAGGATGGTCATAAATGAATCACAGGTCTTCCATGAGAAAGGCAGTGAAAAGGCAGCCAAAACTGGAAGAAGTGCCACCTGGTCACCACAATGACTTGATGGCAGGATGCAGAACAGGGAAGCTTTGAGGAAGAAGCAATCACTGAAACCACTGGCGGATGGAGCTAGGTGGATACATCAACAGGTAAACAGGATCAACAGGCCAAAATGTCATTTAACAACATCCAACGACCCAAATTTGTTCATAGAAATAAAAAAAACATAAGGTTCCATAGAAGAATAATGCCTTACAGCGTAAATATCAAATGACAAAATTGAATAACAATATTTACTCAAAACCCCTTTGATGAAAATGCATTCCACTAGGTATCCAAACAAACCCCCTCCAGAAGGTTTGCATGTTGCATACAACAACATACTAGGCAAGAAACATAATGTATTAACAATTATAAATCGGGAGAACCAATTTTTGACAACCTATCCTATTCGTGGATGATGTAAAGTCCCAGTACTTATCTAGAAGAGGTGTGTAATTACTAATAATACATGAATGTTTAAACAAATTTGATTGAACACTGCAGAACAAACTGGTTAATATACTTTTATACCGTAACTTAAGTTACCAAGATACGGATGCGGATTCGGATCCAGATCCGGATACGGATTCGCTAGAGTTTTTAAAACCCAGGATCCAGATATGGCGGTGAAACGACAAGTACAAACAAATAGAAAAATATTTTTGTAATAAATAGAAAAATAGAATGAAGAAACAAAACTATTTGAGAAACACACGAGTAGATCTATAAGTTATTGCCAAAATAGAGAGTTCACGTACCATAACTGATAATTTGATAAGTTGTGATATTGATAATTTTAAAAACTATTTCAGCATGAACTTGAAGCAGGTCATAATAGTGTTTTTGTGAGCCACACATCCACATGTCCCTATCAGCAGGGAAAAAATGGTTTTCTTGAACACTATGGCAAGACTACAAAACAATGTAGGTGAAGTGAGCAACAACATAGTACATAAAGATAGATCAACCCTTGACAGCAGACCTTGACCATAAAGATATATCAAATAAAAACATTGAGAGCAGACCTTGATATTGATATATCAGAGTTCAAGAGCATATCTTGACATAAGGATAGATCAGACCTTGAGCATGAATGGGGTTTACGCTTTTAGCCATTAGGTGTTTAGGGTTTTTTAATTTTTTCATTAAAAATATTTTTTGGGGGGAATCAATGGGTCGTAGAAGCACTGGAAGTTGCAGGATCCATTTGAAAATTTCAGGAATTGTTTGATTTTTCACAGGATCCGTTTGAAAATTTCAGGACTTTTTTTTATTTTTCACATGATCCGTTTCATGGGACCAGGATACGTTTCCTTCTGCAGGGGATACGTTTCCATGGTGGATCCGAGGTGAATCCGATCTGGATACGTATCGGATCCGTGGATCCACGGATCCTACACACTGGGGTGGTGGATCCAGTAACACAGACCATAACAGTTAACTGGAGAAAAGGGACAAGATCTATGTTTACCTTTTGCTTTCAACTTTACATGTCTCTCAATAACAGCAGATTTTTTGCAGAAAGACTAAATGGCTTTAAAATTCCTCAGGGAATCAGTTTAGCTTCAAAGTTCAAAGCATTCCAGATAATCTAAAATGATGCTGATTGATCCTAAAGAAAATCAAATTCAGATCTGATTGCAATCTTATGCAGAAATTTACATTTAAACCACTGGCTCCAATTGGGTCTCATGTTAAAGTTGATTCAAGTCAACATGTGTACATTATAACAATCAAATCCAAGCAAAAGAAAATGCCCAATATATTAGATCCCTGTTGTATTCAAGCCCTTACACGGAGAACCCAATAAAACAGGTAAATAGGTTTCATTGCTACAGGCATTACCTGCAATCCACGAGTAGGATGCTTCTGAAAACCTTTCGGAGACAAAGAGCAGATTGTAGACAATAATCGCTTCCAACACACCTAAAATTGCACCTGCTACGACATCAAGCACAAAATTCCTACCAAGTAATATCCTTGAGGTAGAAGTTGCAATGGACCACATCATGATTATCTCAATACCAGCCTTAATAAGCCCACCATCATCAAGCCCTAAATTTGTATCAACAACCACCGCCTGAGCAACCCCAGAATTGTAGGTCATTTGAAATCTAATCTCTCGCAAGGCCGACAAATAAAGCCAGAAAAATGAACCAATAAAGAAAGCCCTAGAAGCATGGTCACTGGGGAAGGACCAATGACCAACAGAGAGCACCAAATACATACCTTTATTATATGCAGGTCCACGTCTTTTAATGAGAGACTTGAGAGTCCCTACTAAGATTAGATAAAAATTGAGACCAATGAAGAAATTGAGGCAAAACCATCTGAGCTTGGAGAATCCAGCAAGGGGTAAAGGAGCAAGCCAGAGGCAGCAGTGGCAGGGATCCAGAACAGCCCATATTTAGAAACTTCAAGAGCTGTCAGGATTGGCCTTGGTAATGCCATGCACGTTGTGTGAATGCACCAAGACCATCCTGTGTCTNGTGGCAGGTATCCAGAACAGCCCATATTTAGAAACTTCAAGAGCTGTCAGGATTGGCCTTGGTAATGCCATGCACGTTGTGTGAATGCACCAAGACCATCCTGTGTCTAATTCAATCAAATTCATATTCTGTAGAATTGAAATAGATAGACAGTAGTTTCTTGAAGGTGAAGGTGGAGATTCTTTAAAGGATTTCATACCTTTCAAAAGTTAATAACGCCATGCTCCCTATCCTCGTTGATTCACCCAGTTAAGTAACAGAAAATTCCTTCATTAAGAGTTTTCGAAAAACAAAAACATTCAAAAATACTTGCAAATGGTCTGTTTTTGGGTGTAGGTAACTATACAGCAGTAGATATTTTCAGAAGCTTTTGCAGGCAGTCATTCATTCCTATGTGCACGAATTGAATGCAGGTAAGAGTCAGTGGACAATCCAGTTTCGAAAGAACAAACAGCGCAGATTCAGAAGGACGAACCATCGATGGCTGAGAAGCTCTCGATGGTCGTCTAACATCAATCGACCGCTCTGAATCTTTCTCAGATGAAAAAAAAATAGGCTTCATCAAATAGAAAACGCCTTACGCCATAAAAATAAGTACCGGATCTTAACTTGAAACTTGAAATTCATTACAGATTTATTCAGAGTTCAAAAGCAGCAGCGATAGTAGAACCCAAAATAAAATATGGTCTATGACAACCAGCGTTGGTAAATTGCATGAAGTTCTTTACAATCACAATCTCTAAAATTATCTGCAACATTTGCACTAGTGGTGCGACCTGATATAACAGAACAAATTAGAAAAAAGTTGCTTGAGTTCCACAAAGCAGCGATCGCAACTCCCTTGTGATTTCTTCCTTCATCATAATGCTTGGTCGCTCCTCTAGAAGATGGCGAGTCGTTTCCTCCAGCTCTTGTCTTGCTCTTGAAACCGACAGAAAGACTCTTTCTATGGGCAACCCACAGCTTTCTGCGAAAGACATTCTCAGTTGCTTTACTTTGCTCGAGCTGTACTCAATCCATACGGGAGAATTCCTTGAACCATTCAATACAGAATCTACCCTGTTAATAACTAGTACCACATTTTCACACATTCGCGAACGAGCAATCCTGAGAAATTTCTGCGCAGCTCTAGAAGTATCACCCCCAAAATTAACCACCACTATGCACAAGTCTGCGACCTTCTCGTAATATTCCCAAACCTTCGATAGACCAGGCCTTTCTTCACCCGCATCGGTGCCAGGAAAATCAATTATAAATATATCATTAACGAACCCGTAAACAGTGGCGGCCGAAGTATGTGTCGTGAATCCCACATCGCCAACATTTTCCCCTAATATGGAACTGATAAGAGTAGTCTTACCAACGTTCTCAGGCCCTATGAATGCTACCATTCTGAAGCCTTCTAATAATTTGTATGCCCCAATTATTTTATATATCTTCCAGGCTCTATCTGTTATGTCTTTCTCAATGCCCTCCGGTAGTCCTTGCCTTCTCCTCACCGCCTGACCATGCCTGTGAACATGCGTGTAGATTTTTTCCTCATAAAACATGGCATCTACTGACTGCTGATGATTTGATTCAGTGTCGCCGCTCAGCAAGCAATATATGGTTCTCAGAATATCCAGATAATTTAGTTTTCTAAGTTTATTATCACAGATGCAATAGACATATGAGTTCTGTTCATTAGAAGAGCTTTCATTTTGATTAGCAAACCTTGAAATGCATGAATTACCTGGTATCACAGGACAAAGGTCCTCTGGACAGGACCGAAGAGACGTAGAAAGAATAACATATGATTTCCGTGGCAGCCCTTGTGTTGATTCTGCAAAATTGTACCCATCCTTTAAATTTTGAGAGAGATTATTAGGAATCGGCGTCTCAACAGGCGCTGTTAACTGTAATTTCACAGTCTCACTATATTCTCTCTTTTTTTTCTCAGAAAGATCTAATGGGTTGCGGAAAACACACTCAAGAGCTCCATAAGCCTTCCTGTACTCGTCGCTTTCTGTGAAACCCTCTGATTGCTGCATTAACAGCAGTCTTCCCATGGCCCTGTTTAAAGCATATGAAACATAACCATCCCTCCATGCGTCTTCAAGCTGTACATCGGCCTCTATAGAACCGAAGCAAGTCCTTACATACAGAGAGAGATGTGTCTGTTTAGTATTCTCATCATTTTTCCCAATAGTCATGGCCAACGCTTCATTTTCGCTTAAATCCCTACTTAGAATGATGCTACTGTCATTTGAACATTCAACTTTCCACTCACCTCCTACATTAGGCACCACACGCAATTCCTTCCTCTCGGTTAAGGCAAGCCCTCTGACAGCTATTACTCCTTCACGACTCTTTGGGCCGTGGTAAATATTCAAACTGCAAGCATGTATACAAGGACCAGACTCCTCAATAAAGTTTCTGATCGGACATTCCCCTTCTTTCATAAAAATACTGAACTCTTCAACGTAGCATTCAACTCGGTGACAGTACCAGGCGTTAACATCCGTTAATATAACACCACCGGTTACAGGATTGATGGACTTCAATTCCTTTCCCTTCCCATACGATCCAACAGATACATAGCGGGGACATTTGGACTGACCTATACTCTGCATTTCCTTGACAAAAGTATTTAGAGAGTCTAGCACATTAGCTTCTATTTCTATCTTTTCCTTCGAATTCACTGGGTTTAAACATGAATTCAGTCTGTCCAAGCATGAAGATAGCTTCTCAGCCATTGTACTTTCCAGAGACTCTGGATTGCTTGTTACAGTCATTCTTATACCCGTCAACAGCCAGGGTACAGGATCAGCATCATTCAAAAGTGTAAACATACGTTTATCTAGTTCCATGTTTTTTCCACAGAAAAGCTTGGCATCACTGTCACAAAAATTGGGCGACCCAAAGCCTATAGATATATGGCGTTTTGCCTCTGTTGCCTCTTCCCGGGTATTCAGCATGTAACATGTTAGGAAAAAATGCGCCAGTGACCCAGCCAAGCCATGGCCTGCAAATATTATCTTAGCTGCTTTAAAATCCTTAAAATAAGACATACTTGGAAGATTATTGATTGTTCTCTGGAAAAGCCCATTGTGAAACAAACCACGAACATCCTTGCCAACTGCAGCACCGTAACTCTCAGTAAAATCATTCATCCCTGCCACATTGAGAGAAAACACATCTTGGATACAAAACCGCCACCTGAAGGCAACAAACAAAGTGGTACTGTTATTCTGCTTACATTCTCCCAATATAAAATCAGGGGCCATTACTATGTTTTCCAATCCGATATTAGGGTAACGACTTTCAAAAGTTGCCTTTCTCTCTGCATTATCAAGGTAAGCCAATGATGCGAGCACAACTGCTTTACTAATCTCATCCGGATTAGGATGGAAGCCTGTCCCTGAAGTACTGCTGGAAATTCCCATTTTGATTCAGAGATTGATATTCAGCTGTGTCACAGTGAGGCCAACCCAGCATAAACCGTTGCCTGTAAAATTGTCTCCAAGCATTCAGTGATGCCGATTAGAGTTTTAAAGTTTAATACAACACTGGCAATTGTACAAATAAATAAATGTGATGCCGATTAGAGTTATAAAGTTTAATACAACACTGTCAATTGTACAAATAAATAAATGCTCAATTCCGACCAATTGCGCTTATTCGTCATCTTTAAAATCACAAATCTATCATCGAAATCTAATCACTACAGTGAAGTGATAGAAATGCAACTGAGAAAATATAGGAAAGAGGGCTTATGATTCAGATTCTTTAATAAAGTTTTGACGTTCAGCTCTTAAAGTCTTTGGTGACTTTAGCGTGTCACTTACAAAATGATAGAATATTAAAGTTGTCACTTCATTAATAGTAGGGTTATAAAGAGTTATTAAAAGTATATGAAAATAGGAGTTGCTTAAACAGGGGACTTGTTTACCATTGTTTCTGGTTGGTTTTTATCAGTTTAAAAATATGAATCTTTACTGAATTTTTAAAACGCCTTGTGCTAGATCTGTGCTAGATTTAAAACAGCTTGGGTGTTCAGGTTTTTTTGTTACCTGATTTTATTTTTGAGTTTAAAATGGCTAACAAACAACATAAATTACAGATTTTGTGGATTAAATTCACTGGATTCGGACAAAAAAAATCAACTTGAAAAATAAAAAAAATCCCCTCAGTTAAACAGCTCCTATAAATATTACAATTAGTTGTTCACAGAGTAACATTAAAGCTTTGATAAACAACAACACAAAAAAATTAGATAACCAAAAAAACATGAAAAGCTTAAACAGAAGGCTTCAACAAACTTAAAAGATTTAAAAGATCAATTATATTTCGAGAAGATGAGATATAAATGGCTAAAAACTACAACTATATTCTGAATAAAACATTTAGAATCAGGATTCTTCCCGGCCAAAAACAACTCCATCTACCCACTTTATAAAAAATAAAAGTCTTCTGCCACATTTAGGGCTCTTGAATAGGGAGAGCTCTTCCAAACGGAGTTGCCCAACAAGTGGAATTGTCTATAATTATGTGTGAAGGATATATACTGCCACATTTAGGGCTCTTACATAAGGAGGGCTTTTACAAAAGGAGTTTCCCAATTGAATTATATAAATATGTGTGAAGATATATCTTTAAAATTTCAAATTTTTTTATAAACATGTGTGAAGATATATCTTTAAAATTTCAAATTTTTTTATAAACATGTGTGAAGATATATCTTTAAAATTTCAAATTTTTTTATAAACATGTGTGAAGGGTATCTTTAAAATTATTGATTGATCAATATAATAGTATTCTTCATCCAAAAAAATATAAAATATTAATATTACTAACATTTAAATCCCAGTCAATTATCACTTCATCCATAATGTCAAAAGTTCACCATTTGCATTAGAGCCTAAAACTGAGAAGCAGCGTTTAAAAATTGTGATGCAAGCTTTCACACTCTTTCCAAACGAATAAAATATAATATGATAAATGTTGGTTGATGATAAATGCCAGCTTAGCTAGCCAAAGCTAGATGCTATTTTTAGTGTTATGCGAGTCTTTTTTTACTTGAAGGTCTATATAGTATAGGTATTAACATTTATAATTTTTATTTTTATTTTGAATAGTAAGTTGTTTTTTGGATTTCTAAAAAAATACAAAATGTAAATAGTATTTGATGTTTTTATTTTATAATATGGTTATATATATATATGAATGAACTTATGAAGAAAATTTTGCTTTATGAAATAATCAGCTGTATTTGGTTTTCAATTGGAAATTGATGAAAACATAAGTTTAGGAGTTTGGTTATTTTGGGAAATTGATGAAAAATATGAAGATTTGGAGTTTTTGGTTATTTGTTGTAAATCTTTGTTAAAATTTATCATTTATCATTATTCAAATTACATTTTTTATTGCAAAAATAGATTTAGGGTTATTGCGTCGAGAAGCGCTCTATAGTCCAGTATGGGGAAGATCTTGTAACGTGATGTAATGTTAGTAACGTTGTAACATGTCGGCAAAAATAATAGTGATAGTGAATATTATGGGAGAGATCTTGTAACGTGATGTAACGTTAGTAACGTTTGTAACATGACGGCAAAAAATAATAGTGATAGTGAATTTTATGGGAGAGATCTTGTAACATGATATAACATTTGTAACGTTTGTAACATGTCGACAAAAAATAATAGTGATAGTGAATATTAATTATGGGAGAGATCTTGTAACGTGATGTAACGTTTGTAACGTTTGTAATATTGAAGTAACTAATGTAAAAAGTAGTAAATATTTTGTCGGCCTAATAGTGTAAGGTCGTAACGTTTCGTTTGAAATACACTTGCTAGATTAATACACCAAAACAACAAAAATATTATAGAAAAAAATAATTATTCTCAAGCAACTATTCGAGACAAGGAATATGATCAAGCAGCTATTCGAGATGAGGAATCTGATCAAGCAGCTATTCGAGACAAGGAATCTGATCAAGTAATCTATTAGTAGCTCTACAGGCCTCCTCAAATGCAAATCCAAATCTGCCTCCCCTCCTCTGCAGCTCCAGCTCCAACTCCACTTGCAGCTCTCCTCCCAGTGCACTGCATGCTCCTCCCACTGTGCAGCCCTCTTCCTCCTCCCGCGTTGCACCCCTTCATCCTCCTCTCACACCGCACCCCTACTCCACCGCGTCCTCCCCCCTGTGCAGCCGCCTGCACCTCCCCTCTTCCTCCTCCACCGCGTCCTCCTCCCCTCCATCGTCCTCCTCTCCTCCTCCCATAATGCGTCCTCCCCTCCTCCTCCCACCGTCCTTCCACTGCACGTCCTCCCCTCCTCATCCCATCATCCTCCCCTCCTCCACCGTCCTCCCCTCCTCCTCCCACGCCGCACCCTTCCTCCACCGCGTCCTCCTCCCCTGCCGTCATCACCTGCACCTACAAATGCAAAATTCAATGTTAAAATGTAATATTACATTTTAAAATTTAATATTATATTTTAATATTACATTCAATTTTAAAATTTAAAATATTAAAATTCAATGTTAATATTTAAAAAATTAATAATACATTTAAATATTACATTTTAAATTTAATTTAATATTTAGATTAATTTTAATATTATATTAAAATTAATATTTATATTAAATTTAATATGAATATTAAATTTAGGTATGTCACAGGTATATATAAAAAATATTTGCCATGCATAATAAGAACTACCTGTGGTATAGTAGTGAGGGTGTTGGGATAATGGGTGTGAGGTGCAAGGTTCAATCCTCCTAGATCAACTTTTTGTCTTAAAAAATATTAAATTTAGGTATGTCACAGGTATATATAAAAATTCTTTGCCATGCATAATAGGAACTACTTGTGGTATAGTGGTAAGGGTGTTGAGATAATGGGTGTGAGGTCCAAGGTTCAATCCTCCTATATCACCTTTTTGTTTTGAAAATATATAGAATTTAGTAATTTAGAATTTCATGTAAAGTGAGTTGTATACTTGCATAGTTTTCAGTGTATGGTTTTTTTTATTGCATTTTTTTCAGTGTAGTTGTTATTCCAGCGATGCATTGCTTTTAGTTTATATTTCCTAGATGCATATAAATGTCAGTATATATGTTAATGTTTGACATTTTTTATATAGTGTCTAAACTAGGAATGGAAGATGTGCATGCGGAAGATGCTATGAGAGAAACATGCGAAGGAAGCAAATCTTATGAAATGACAGCAAAACAACGAGAAGAACGAAGAAAACAAAATGCAGATAGACAAAAAGAATTTTGAAAAAGATAGTTGGACGGAAAGACAACAGAAGAACATGAAGAACGAATAAAACAAACCGCAGATCGACAAAAGGAATATCATAAAAGAAAGTTAGAGGAATTGACATCAGAACAACAAGAAGAACAAAGAAAACGGAACAATGATCAACAAAGAGCATATCGAGAGAGACAGATGAAGCAATCAGAAGAGCAAAGAAATAATCGAAATGCACAAAATGACCAATGACAGCAGAAGTGACAGCACCAGAACAACAAATAAATCAAAATGTACGAAATGACGAGAGGACAAGCAAAATGATAGCAGAAAAGAAGAAGAATGAAAAAAACAACACGCAACTCGACAAAAAGAGTCTCGAAAAAGAAAGTTAGACGAATTGACAGCACAAGAACGAGAAGAACAAAGAAAACGGAACAATGATCGACAAAGAGCGTATCGAGAGAGACAGTTGAAGCAATCAGAAGAGCAAAGAAATAATCGAAATGTACGAAATGACAGCAGCAGAACAACAAATAAATCCAAATGTATGGAATGACGAGAGGACAGGTGAAATGTCAGTAGCAAAAGAAGAAGAACGAAAAAAACAACACGCAGCTTAACAAAAAGAATCTCGAAAAAGAAAGTTAGACGAATTGACAGCACAAGAATGAGAAGAACTAAGAAAATGAAACGCTGATCAACAAAGAGTGTATCGAGAGAGAAATTTGAAGCGATTGGATGAACAAAGAAATCGATTTGCAAAACAACAAATAAATCAAAAATGTAGAACGACAAAGACAGCATTCAACCAGTATATACCAGTAAAACCAACTGTGACAAATGCTCAAGTGATTCCAAATACTAATATGGTCCCACATAAGGAGATTGAAATTGACGATAATATATTGGTACCATCTGAAGAAATGTATACTAGACATCGCAAATTTCGTGAACGAATTGATCAATTTGTAGAAGTGCAAATGTGTCATGTCTGCGAGGAGTCATATGCTGGAGTACACATACGTAATACAAGTACAGGTCCAATGTTCTTGCGATGTCTTAGAAAGGGATCTAATCACAGATTCTCAGCTGTGAACCACATGGATCCAGGATTTCAACCACGTGTCCTTCAAGATCTCACACAAGTTGAAGAGATGTTGATAGCACGTTCAAGTCCAATTTTTCAGGTGATGCATTCAATTGGTGGAAAATACAAATATCGAGGACACACCATTAGTTTTCCGCAAGAGATTAAAGATGTTGCTAAGACATTGCCATGACATATTAACAACTTGGACTTAATGGTCGTTGTGCGAAAAAATGACAACAAGGATCCAATTATGATTTCACTGTTAGAAAACAAAAAGTTATGGATGCATTATTATATAAGATTCAGAATTATCCATATTATCGAGATGTTCGAGTTGATTATGACACAGTAGAAGAGTTACCCGAAAATGCAACAAATATCTCACATATGCTTAATTCTGTTACGCTTCCCGATATTGACGATGAAACATAATTTGCAATGTTTGAAGGGATACCAAGAGTTGATGACATGTTAGACGGTTTACAAACAACTTCTTTTGCATCAAGGCTTCCAAGTTCACCACGAGAGATAGAAATTATTAGAGCATGGGCAAATAGTCCAAATCTAGATGAAAATAATGCAAATGAGGAATCGACTGATGTGCTTAACTGGCCGGGCATTGGCTCATCTCCGATTAATGAGTATAACATTGTTGGATTATTTGATATAGCATTTCCAGCATTGTTCCCTAAAGGAGAGGCTGATTGGTTACAACCGCGAATGCGAAATGTCCATCTACATGAGTATGAAAAACATCTTCTCAGATATTGTGATAACAGATTTGGAAGGCACCCTCGCTTCAGATATTTTTTACTAAATATCATAATGAGACATCGTGCTCAAGCTTCATCAACAGTTTTTGTCAAAAAGAATATTAGTGAACTACCCACAACAATGGAAGAGTTACGACAACATTTACAAAATCTTCCAGATTCAAGATTGGGAGAAAGATTAATGATATTTGGAATGGTATTAAGAGGCACACGTGCATATTGGAGCAAGTGTCGTTAAGAGCTATCTGACTTGATTCAACAGATAGGTTGTCCGACAATATTCTTCACATTAAGTGCAGCGAATATGCAATGGCCTGATTTGCATAAATTAATGCCAAGCACAAGTCCTATAGATCCATGTGAAGCGAGGAAATGGTGACATAAAAATGTAATTGATAATCCTCACATCATGGCACATTATATGCACTTGAGACATACAATGTTTCGAGAAGAGGTTTTTGAACATTTTCATCAAGCTACAGATTATTGGAGTCGCTACGAATGGCAACATCATGGATCTCCTCATGTCCATGGGTTTCTTTGGTTAAAAAATGCTCCCAACATGGACACTCTAAATTGGGATGATCCTAGAGAAGTTATATCTACAAAAACGTATTTCAACAAATGTGTGCATGCAATAAATCCATGTGAGGGACATCAACAAAATATTCAAATTGGAGATAATGTAGATGATCATCCTTGTGTAAAATATTCAAATTGGAGACAAATATTTCAATCGAATCCAATGACTGATTATGAAGAACTTCTTAACTGTGTTGAGCGTCATATTACCTACAATGAGAGAAGTTGTCTTCGAAAGAAAGGAGGACAATTGGTATGTAGGTACCACGCACCATGGGATCTATGTGACCAGTCAAAACTTTACATTGATGAACAAGGAGAAAAAAAGTATGAACCTAGCCGAAATGATGACAGAGTGAATACACACAATCGTGAAACACTAATGATGTGGAAGGATAATATAGATTGGTATCCTGTACTTTCCAAGCGCATCATTACTAATTACATAGCCAAATACGCTACTAAATCAAAAAAGGGATCTGAAACTTTCCACAATATGTTGATGCGGGTCTCTTCTATCCAAAATCCAAACGAACCAGTAGCACGTGCATATAAAAGTTTGTTGTGTGAATCCAATATTGATAGGGACATTGGTGCACAGGATACATTCCATATGCTTCTAGATCTTCCTCTTTCAGAATGTAGCCGTCGTTTTGTGGTTCTAAATGTTGGTATGAAGGTTTTCAAACAAGTACAAGTTGAAACATATAATGCTGACAATGATAATTCTCTTATTGATGCATATACTAAGCGACCGGAGAATATGGAGCAACTTACATTGGTAGATGTTGCAAAATATTGGTCATATGAAAAACGTCGATGGGGGGGAAAATGGTTACCACAAAGTAATGCATCTATTGTACGTGTGTTTCCTAGATTTAATTGTATTCCTAATCGAAAAGATGAGAAATTTGTCGAATTATGTTGCTCCGAGTTAGTTTTGTACAAGACATTTCGTGACTTTCGAAGAGATATAGGCCACACATCTGATGAAATTTTACAAAATTGGAAAAAAATGCAATATATACCTTGACATGTTGATCGCCAACATGTGCGTACATATGCTTGAGTTGAATCCGATGAAGAAGAAGAACATCCAAATCCACAAAGAGATTCCAGGCAGCATGAATGGGAGATCATGAAGAAGGGTTGGAACTTGAATTACTTATAGCCATAGGAGAAATGGTAATGCTCACATCAAACTTTTGGACTGATGCTGGACTCGTTAATGGTGCTCTTGAAGTTATACAACAAATTGTATATAACCCAGGAAGTTTGCCTCCAGAACCAACCACGTATGATTTTATTAAATTTGATAATTATGTGGGGGTATCATGGGATGAATCGTTTCCTCAAGTTGTTCCTATTACATATATCGAAAGAGGTAATAAAAAACAACTTCCATTGAAACTCGCTTGGGGTTTAACAATCCATAAGTCACAAGGATTGACATTGGAGAGAGCTACAATTAATATTGGAAAGCAAGAGAGGCAGGGTATGACATTTACAACAATATCTCGAGTTAAAGATTTGGCAGGTCTACGATTTCAACCTCCATTCTCATATGAGAAGATTTCAAAACTACCAAGAGTGAAGATAAGAAAAGATGAAGAAGATAGATTGAGAATGATCACGATGTGAACCATATTCTCATTTATTTAATCCTTACCAAATTATTGTCTTTATTTTCCATTTTAACAATTTACTCAATCCTTAATACTTATTACATACATTATGATAATCCTCATAATTCTATATGTGTTTTCAAGTTAACATGTTCCTTACAATGTTGATCAAACTCCAGTTTTGTGTCACCGCCCATGACTGGAACCATCCTAGATCCAAATCCTAGGCTCTATCAAGCGCCGAGAGGGATCAAATCTCTCGAGGTGCAAACCTATTCTCAGGTATTGCACTCAATGAGCTTTTCGAGGAGAGTTTTGCACCTCGGGAAATTTGATCCCTCTCAGTGCTTGATAGAGCCTAGGATTTGGATCTAGGCTGGTCTCTAAGCACCCAAATTATAATATATAAAAATAGTTGGAAATATAGGTCTAATAACATGTACACATATTTTGTTGTTTTGATGATGAATATCATGGTAATGGTGATATTGATATACTAATTTTGTTTTATTATAATATCAAGAAAAATGATAAAATTAATTTAGTATGTTATAATTATTTTTAAATTTAAAAATATTAAATAGAAGTTGTTTCATTTTCCATTTTTATAGCATTATAACTAGCAATTACTTCAAGAGGTGCAAAAAAATGCCCATAAGATCAATAAATGAAAAGGTATGACCATTCTTATTAAAGTTAAAGTGTTAAACAAGTATAAATGTATAAAAAACAAGAGCCACGAGGTGGCAATGTCCCCGACATTGCGACATGTTGTAACAAGAGCATCTAGAATTAATTTTTAATTGGAAATAGCTTGTGTCAAACCTTTAAAATTAAAAAAGTTGTAAATGATTGGTTTGCCAATTTCTCATATCCTCTCTTATGGGTTTTCAACTGTAATAATATGCATGAGGAAATCCATTAAGTTGGGAAAATAAGTATTCCTCAACTCTAAATGAAAATTAAGGAGTTTTACTATCAAACGAGAAAAAAAAACTAATGGAGTAGACCAACTTTGGTATATTTAACCTTACGAAACTTTTGTATATCTTTTTTCTTTCATGTGAGTTAGCAAGTTATAAAGAATTGTAGTGTTACAAGTATGGTGCTATTGAGACTGAATATATGCATATACATACCATTTTAAGATATTTTAATCCTTCATTCCATTTTGAATGTATAATATAAAAACCATGAGAATTTCTAATTTGTTTAATAATATCAATTTTCTTCTCTAATTTTATTTTAACAATACCAATTTTCTTTTATATAGTAAGAGAAATGTTGAAGTGACTTTCCCAAGAGAACAAAAACTATTTTATTCAACCATTTGATCTATAAATATTTGTTCAAGAACCTTTTTTAATTACCTTCTTACAACTATATACTCTAAACCACAAGTTTATCTTACCTTTTCTATATATACATATAAGAAGCAATCGTTTTGCTTCTACCTCTAATTGTTTCACTGTGCTTTATAAAACCTTATACCCTCTTACTTACTAAGAAATGCCACACTTTTCCTTCCATAGGCACAAGGAAAGATCAAATTCTACTTTGAAGCTACCAAATATCCTGATCCACAAGGCTAACTTGCTATGTTTGGGGAAAAAATTAGAAATATCTAGTCAAAACCATAGCTTCATCGATAGGGTAAGTTATTGATTTCTGCCTAAGTGGGGGATATGTCTTTTACAACTCTGTAGCCAAAACCAACTTAAATAGTTATTACTGTAAGCCCCTAGTGAGACCATAGTCTCATCGCTACAATAAAGCGATAGAAAGAAGTGAGCAATTATCTATTAAAAGCTTGATCCTATCATAAGGCCTTTGAAAATCCAAAAACTGGATGATATCCCATAGACTCTAAAACCCTCCCAATCACTGAAAACTTTACCTAATTAATAATTAGGATTGATTTCACCCTTGAACACATGTCCAATAACTTAAATTCAATGTTGTTATGTGATAGACTTTTCCTTATCGCATCCAGAATGCATTGCAATATAGCAAGGAGAACATGTAGCAGAATTTGTACATGTACAAGATGATACAACATGCATATTTCTCTAAAACTTATATGCAATAGCAGGCCCATGGGATGAGGTAGCAAACACGAGGAAAATAATAAATTACACAAATTTCAAAAAGGAAACAGAAGTTAGTTGGATTGAGATTAAGATCACAGTGCAAAGTTTCTTTCAGGAGAATCCAGTGTTGGAAAGGCAGCTTAGGAAGATTTAGATATCAAGGTATATCATATATGAACCAAGTTTGTGTTATATCATGCCACAAAAGGACAAAAGACCAGTTTCTATGCAACTACAACAAGAAATGTCAGCCTCATTGGCTTACAATCTAATGCAATGCATCTATATAAATCATGGAGAGCCTTTTCGTATGTTGTGATTTCCACAATGCTATGGAGTTCATTTCCCAGAGCATTGAGTTTGTAATTGTATTCGGGGATCACAACAACTTCCATCCTGAAACTCAAAGACTTAAAAACGAACATGTTGGGATCATGATGTAAATATCACTCTGCCATAAGAATCAATACATAGGAAATAACCTTCAAAACTTATTTTTAATGTTTCAACAAACGAAGTGCTAATAGTGATGAACACTTTATTCCCTCTAAATCTCGAGTTGAAATACCTCGAGCCACGGAATCATTGAACTTCAAATTCTTCACAAAGCACTCATTTTAGAATGAAAATCCTGGAGATAACATAGTTATTAAACTCTTATTTGCTTTATAGCCATTGGTATAAAGAAAAAAAATGTTTTTTAATAGTTCTATAGCAATGCATTTAATCAAGGGTAAATTATGCCAGTAAATATTGTCATTATGCAAATAAAACTATCACACTTGTTGAGTTTGACCCAACTATTCCAAGTTACAACACATTTTTTAATTATTGATATGCTTTACATCTCATAATTTCCCAATTTTAGATCTTAGGTAATGCAATATATTTCCTTATTAAAGCACATCATACATTAAATAATTAAATAAATGCTTGAGATTTTTTTAGGTTGCTTGAAATGAATGAAAAAGGTGTGAAAAGCAAAAGGAAAGACATGGGGGTAGGTGCATATAGATGTTAGGTTTCGAGCTGAGATACTCTACTGAGCCCAGGTATGTGGCGCTCTACAAATTTGCCTTGTTGTCCATAGGTGGTAGGCAACGATCCATTTCATTCCTTTTATTTACATGCCTTTAGACACCTCTTATACATTCTCCAGTTGGCTCCGAATTCAACTGTGAATTTTGCCTTTAGACACCTCTGATACATTCCCAGTTCGCTCCGAATTCAACTGTTAATTTTGTTGAGAGGAAAGCAAGAAAGGAAGAAATATTTGGGAGAATTCTGCTTCAATGGGGCATTCAATAGATTCCATATGTTCGTGCCTTCTATGGACATGGCAATTTACTATGGATCCAAGCAAGTCACTAATGGCTACGAAATCAAGTCCTTTGCAACTGTGGACCACCCAAATGTGCAAATAGCAGGTCGACACTTCGACGACAGCCTCTATACTTTGGTACCCATTTTATGAATAATTAATTCCAACATCCTTCAGCTTTTCTTTCATAGAATGAATAGATAGTTTTGTTATCTTTATCAGCTTTCAAACATGGGTTTTCTTCTCTGAATGCATGCATTTACATTGATTAGGTAATGGCAGACCCAGATGCTCCTAGCCCTAGCAAACAAAACATGTAGGAATGGGTTCACTGGTGTAATTCATTCGCTCCCTTCTCCTCTCTTCAATTTATACACACAATACACAAAAAGAGATCCTGTAATGAGAAAGATTGTAAGGCAGAGATACTGTAATGAGAAAGATTGTAAGGTAGAGATCCTAGGGTTCATATATATCTCCAGTTTCAGTTTTCTTGAATTTGATATATCAGCCATTAAAGCTCTTTAAATTCTCAACTGCAACCTGTCTTTAAATTCTCAACTGCAACCTCTGAAATTTCTTTAAATTCTCAACTGCATATTCGACTAGATGTACGCAAGTTTTTACCTTGCCATTTATTCAAAAACAACCATCTCTTATAAAAAATGAAAAAACCCAAGATCAAAATGAGTTTTAACTGAGTTAAAATAGATTATTTGCCTCATAATTGTTGTAAACAAGGACCCGATTGCCCAATATTCTTCTCTATTTCGTGCATCCACTTACAATTTCTCTGGACGATGCAAGGCCAAACTAGACGCCTGTCAAAGTCACCTGCGGGAACTGCGCAACTTCTTCCATCATGCCAGTAAACGAAGTGATTGACTGCTTCACTCACTGGCCTTCCTTCCCTCTTCTTAGTATGTAGGTAAAGAGCAAGCAAGCAACTGGTTATTTTCAAGAAGCAGGCTCTGGCCATGTGATTCAAAACCACTTTAGAGTAGCATTTTTATCCGAATTTGTAAGTAACATACCTTCAATACCAACATTATAGCCACAATAAGAAGCCATGATAGCCCATATACCTAGAAAACACCCATTAGTTTTACAAAGGCATTTATTTTTAATCCGACCGGCCCAATGACTACTTGAAGTCACAGCCTTACAAAAACCCCACACTACTCATTCTACTCAGCAAATTGTCTTCTGTTCTCTTTCTTTTTGCTACTTCTCTTCTCTCTTCTTCTTGCTTCTGGCTGTTATTGTGCTCAAGCTCCTCTTCTTTCTGCTTCTTGATTATGTCTCTTATTGTGCTCAAGCTCGTAGGTAATTTCTCCATGGTGTCGGTTTATGCTTGGGCACTTAGTTTTGCGATGGTTTTGCAGGCTGGTTTGGTCATCGCGACTAATCATCAGTTCATTGTAGGAGGGGAAACTCGGTGGGTTCCTCCGTTCGGATCACAGAAGGAAACGTACAACGAGTGGGCCGGGCGAAACCAATTCCAAGTCTAAGTCTGTGCTTGAAAAGCAAGTAACCAAACAACAAAGCTAGCTGAACAAAAGAAGAAAATGAAGATTGTGTGCGAGAAACATGACAACTGGTGGTAATAATAAGTACTTCATCGTCGTGCCACTTGGCACGGTATACGAAAGCTCTGCGAAGTGCGAAATGGTGCTCGACACGAGAGAGAAATAAGATAGTTGGTGGTAATAATAAGTACTTCATCGTCGTGCCACTCCTTCGTATACGGAAGCTTTGCCAAGTGGTGCTCGACACGGGATAAAAAATAAATGACAACTTACCTAAGCCCGCCACCAATGCCTGGGAGAGGATTACAAGGCATGATGTCAGGCCTTCCCCAGCCAATAATCTATTGCCCAAAAACCAAAATTAAAAAATAATAATAATAAATAAATATATGAACATTACAATTACAAAGGTTTGCGAAAAAAATAAAAGTAAAAATAATACAACAACACAAAATATATATGTCCCCGTCGGAGACATAAAAATTCGAAATAACTATATTTATACAATAATGCAATATATGACACATTTTTTTCAATAAAAATATATCTTTAAAGCAATAATGTAATATTTGAGACATTTCAAAGAAACATTATATAGCTTTGAGGCATGTGAGTTTTTTCTCTAATATGTCTTTAATGTAATAATGTAATATATGAGGCATTTTTTTCTAAATTGTATAGCTTTGACACAATCATATAACATTTGAGATTTTCTTAATAAATGAGACGTTTTTCTAAATAATAACATATATTTTAAGCAACGATATCATAATCCAAGCATTTTTTTAAAAACAATGTTTTCTAAAGAAAATAAATTTTATTGAGTTAGGGATCAATTTCTGGTTTCAATCAACCTAATCATTAGTTACTCCAACACATTTTAGTTAAATTTTTTTAAATTATATATGTGTGTGTGTGTGTGTGTGTGTGTGTGATGATGATGATGATGATGGTTAACGTCTCCTCAGACCAAACTTTGGTCTATCGGACCTAAAGAAACGAATTATTTAGTTTGTTTTAAAATTGTATTCCTATGCTCAAAGGGCTTGGAGAGAAGCATCACGAACTCAATATAATTTTGGCATGTTAAAAGGCTAGGAAGGTTGGTACTGCAACAAAGATTATAAAACTGAGATCTAATGTGGGTGTACGTAGGGCACTCTAAGAGGTGTTAGAGATTTAGCTCTGGAGGCACTCCGCATGTTTTTGTCTTGTATGCGGAAGTGACCATGCACTAGCTAGGCTACTTTACTTTGTAATGTTGTTTTATAAAGTTTAAAGTGACTCTTATGTAAATGGAACTTTTTATAAAGTATTCCCTTGTTTTAATTTTATAAAGTGATTTTATGAGATAAAGCGCACTTAGTTCATAAAGTAAATGTGACTTTATTAAAATTAAATTTAACTGCTTTTGGGGGAAGTTTCTCAACCCTTGATCTTAAAAAGACAAGATTTAGTCTTGGCCTTTGGATTTAGGGATTGGGAAGGTGAAAAGTCGCTGTCAAGTTATAAGAGAGAGCCTAGGGTAGTGTGTAAGACAAGTTGAAGGAAAGCATTTCCAAGAGTAAGCATTTGGCTGAGTTATTTGCAGAGAGAGAGGGAGCTGCAATTTTTCTCAAGTGGGCACAAATCCCAAAGAGAATTTTTTTTTCTCAAGAGGACACGAATCCCAAGGAGCTAGGCAGTTTTCCAAGGCATCTAGTTTATGCTGAGCTGTACTGTTCCGTATAGTCTGTATGGTACAACAATGGCACAGATTTTGAGAAAAAAAATATTGGCACGATTTTCGAGGAGAAGTGAATTTTTTTCCAAGCACATAAATCCGTACAGTTTGTACTATTTTGTACAATCCATATAGTCTGTTGGGCACAAAAATCGAGGTGGGCACAAAAATCGAGAAATTTGTGATAGTCATTAATGCTGAAATAAATGTTGTTGTAAATTATTTTTCTCCCTGATAAATGCTGCAATAAAATTCTCTTGGATTGGTTATCCCCAGGGTGGGGTTTTTCCAGGGTCACATTGACCAAAATTCTACTATTTTATGGGTTTATCAGTCTGTTGTTTTTTATGTGTATTATCGCTACTACAGACTTAGTTTTTTCAGTGTTTCAGCTTCATGGTTGTTGACTTTTATGCATGTGAAGTTTTTTACTTAATGATAGTTAAAGTCTGAAATCTGGGTTTAACTAAGTGTTTGGAAAAAGTCTGAATTTTTGTCAATATTTTTACAAGAGGAAGTGATTTTCATCCTCAATGTTCATATTCTCATAGAGATGGCATATCCTTTCCACCCATGGTGTTTTAGGAACTGCCCAACGACCTGTTTCACTATGGAGCTCATGAGAGTTTGTTCTTATCTTGGCTTTATTAATTTTTTATAGCCAAGATGCCATATTTTCATTTTTCATTTCAGCTATTCAAAATCCATAAATGTCTTCAATGTTTTTCTTTATATCAAATTGTTACTCAATCATACTTTATAACAAATGGATTCTTAATCATTGCTTGGTAAGGTATTTCAATTTTGTATATCAGTGCAACATCCATCACCCTCATCCCCTATTCCACGGTATCAAATACAATCTTTCAAATTTAACTCTTTGGAGACTGAATTCAATATAGTCTGCACAATTCAACCTTTGTTTTTTTATTATTTTCCTTCTTCGAACTGCAAAATATATCAGGCACAAAGGTTTGATCGCTTTTACTTTGTACATCCCCACATATGAGGTTTTATCGTTTTCCTTCAAGCATTATACTTCGCACTTTTTTGGTTGAAATTAAGCTAAATCATGGCCTTTTCAATTTTCAACGTGGCTTGTGAGTTTTGAGCCATTGCCCTCTTTCTACTAAGCCATTTTTATTAGGGGTCATTGTTATCCAATTGATGGATACTTGTGTTTAAATCCAGGGTGGTTTTGTACTTTTGAATCATGTGGACACTTTCTTAAAACATGACAAAATTCTCAATAAAGGCTATTCAAAGAAAATTACTAATTTATGTGATTAAAAAACCTTTTATATCAAGGAATATCTCCAAGTACAATGGAAGTTTTGAATGTTATCATTCTCTCTTGGATATATTTATTGTTGAAATATACATTTAAAGATATACTTTACCTCTAAGACATGAGCAAGAAACATAAAGCAATGTGTAAGAAACATGAAACATTAACCCATTGATATATGGATCTGTGTGTATCATAGTCTATACCAAACTTGCTATATGTTTATATTTAATGTTGCTAGACAATTTTTTATATGTTCATATTTAATGTTGTTAGACAATTTTTTATTATCCTTATGGTATAAATAGGTATGGGGAGAAATAGACCCTTGGTTTGTTAATATATAAACAAAATATATTAATAATGTGTAAGACATGTTTTCCTCTGATAATTTCAAAAAATCGTAGATAGACTATAAAAAACAATGTCTAAAGTGTTTCAAAAAAATCACAAAAAACTAACATTCTTTTTAATATTATATGATGTTTATTTCATAATGAAATTTTTTATATTATTCAAAATGTAATTATGCATTATTATTTATTTGTTAATTTTTATATATAAAATTACAACTAATACAATATTTTTTGAAAAAATTATAATGTAATAGTAACAAAATATTATTCAAAATGTAATTATGCATTATTATTTATTTGTTATTTTTTATATATAGAATTACAATTAATACAATATTTTTTGAAAAAATTATAATGTAATAGTAACAAAATATATATAAAGAACATTTTTTATTTTTCGTTGTATTATGAACATTCTTAAAAGTGTGACTTTTCATTCGCTTCAAGAATGGACTTTGCATATTTCAATAATAAATACATCCAAGAGAGAATAGTAGCATTCAAAACTTCCATTGTACTTGGAGATATTCCTTGATATAAAAGGTTTGCTAATCACATAAATTAGTACTTTGCTTTGAATAGCCTTTCTTGAGAGTTTTGTCATGTTTCAAGAAAGTGTCCACATGATTCGAACGTACAAAACCACCCTGGATTTAAACACAAGTATCCATCAATTGGATCAACAATGACCCTAATAAAATGGCTAGGAAAAGGCCATGATTTAGCTTAATTTCAACAAAACAAAGTGCAAAGTATGATGCTTGAAGGAAAACGATAAAACGCCAGATGTAGGGATGTACAAAGTAAAAGCGATTGAACATTTGTGCCTGATATATTTTATAGTTCGAAGAAGAAAAATAATTAAAAAAAAAGGTTGAATCGTGCAGACAATATTGAATTCAATCTCCAAAGAGTTAAATTTGAAAGATTGTAGTTGATACTGTGGAATAGGGGATGAGGGTGATGGATGTTGCATTGATATACAAATAGGAAATACCTTACCAAGCAATGATTAAGAATCCATTTGTTATAAAGAATGATTGAGTAACATTTTGATATAAAGAAAAACATTGAAGACATTTATGGATTTTGAACAACTGAAATGGAAAAGGAAAATATGGCACTACCTTTCCAATGCAAGGAACATTCTTGCATTTGTTGGCAGAAATGGATATATTTAATTATTAATGGTTGCGCATTTTGGCCGTGATCGCTCTACTTATGATCATTTATTTGTATTCCGGGCTAGTGCGAAGTAGCAAGGACATGTTCAAAATGACAATTCTAATTTTCATTATAATAACCAATATCTAAATATTTTCAATGCATATGATGCAAGAAGTGTTATATTTTTCTCTCTTCTTTTTCTCTCATAAGACAAATTGCAAAAATAAATGTTATACAATTACATCCTAAATTCCTTTAATACTAGTTTATAGTTTTAATGATTTTATAAAAATACGATAGGTATTTTAATTGTTATCGTTATTTTGCTACTTGTAAGAGAAGAGATGAGACATGTATAATTGGAATGAATTGAACGAATTACACAATGAACACGTTTCATCCAATTGTTGATCCAATTGATGGAATACTTGTGAAATAAAAAAATTAAACAATATTTCACATATACTTGTATAATTAACTGATGAACACATTTCATCCAATTAAGAATGACATTTAGAATTAGCATAACCAAATTATTTAAATTATTTATGGCACTAATTGATGATGTGTCTATTCCTAAGATATTAAAATACAAGTTTTAACTTTGAAGTAAACAAATGCATATGTCGGTATGCATGACATATGGCAATGATAAGTAGGTCACATGTTACTGGTGAAACATCCCACATGGCCTTTAGAAAAAATTGTTTTGAATAACTGAATGAAACTATAGATTGTATAGTGTATTTTGCAGACAAATCCAGCCTTAAACCAAAAGGAATTGGTTCCATCAGGCTCAAACTGTTTGGATTCCCTGACTTTGTATTGTAAAATGTTCTCTATCTTCAAGAGTTACAGAGAATCCTATTGTCCTTAGTGCATATTCGATAGCAAGGCCATTCTATCCATATGTTTGATGGAATAGTAGACATAAGGAAGTCCTATGAAAACCAAGTCATCATGACCGAATATGAAGATGGAAAGTTGTTGAAGTTGAAATGCCACTGAAAGGCTCATCTGCAAGAGTTCAAAACTATACCTACCTCTCCCAGCACGGAGAAGGTAATTTGTGATCAAGTTTGTTATGGCATGCTAGATATGGTCATCTAAATTATATCAGACTTCATTTGTTGAGAAATAATGGTGTATTTGGTTTTCCCACCATTCATAGGAAGATGAACAAATGTGATGCATGAATACTAGGCAAACATAATAAGAAACCATTCTAAGAGTCAAAATACAGAGTATGTAGAAAGTTAGAGTTGGTTCACTCTGACTTACGTGGCCCCAAGCCTATTCCTTCTGCCAATAGTAAAAGACACCTCATGATATTTGTTAATGACTACACCAGAATGTGGTGGGTATACTTGTCAAAGACAAAATCCGAAGCATTTCAAACATTCAAGAATTTTCATGCATGGATAAAAACTCAGGCACACTTTGTATTGATAATGGAAAATAATACACTTTTAATTATTTTCAAGGCTATCCTCGTCAACATGGGATTGCACATCAAGCTTCAGTTCCTTATAACCCTCAACAAAATGATGTGGTAGAAAGGATGAATAGAACCATCATGAATATGGTATGCTCAATGGTTTTCTTCAAGACTGTAAAACTGATGTTTTGTGGTGATGCATTATTGTGTGCAGCCTATTTGAGAAATAGAACTCCATCTCATGCTCTTTAAAACAAGAATCCACATGAAATGTGGAATGGCCACCTTCCTTAAGTGAGGCATCTCAGAGTTTTTGGTTCCACCTGTTATGCCTTAATAATAAAGGAGGAAGGTGACAAGCTTGATGCTAGAAGTTGAAAGTGCATTTTCTTGGGGTATTCAAACACCTCCAAGGCATATCGTCTTTATGTTGAGGTAAACAAGAAGTTTGTTGTTTCCAAAGATGTCATTTTTCTTGAAACTAATAAAAATGCCGAGTCTATTGTTAGACAACTTCATCGTCTGGAGAAATTTATCCATGTGAATACATATTATGAAATTGATAGTTAAATTCCACATTTGAAGGGGGGATCCCTATCTTGGATCAATATCTGGAATTTCCTTTTGAAGCACCAAGACCCCCTCATGAAAAAAATCATGATGAAGAAGTTTTGACCACTTCATTTGAACGGGAGAATCAACTGGATGATGTGATTGAGAGGGTTCGAAGATTGAATCTTGAAGAAAATTAAGCACCATTAGTTAATCAACCTGGGACATCAAGGAAAGTTCTAAAATGGGCCACAAAGACACATGAAAGTGTCCATCCGGATAAAGTTGGAAAGACAAGAACAAGAAGCTCAACCAGACAAGAAGATGGAGTGGATGTAGATAACTCAGGTGATGACATGGATGTATCATTTGATTGTGAATTGAATTTATTCACTAACATTGAAGGTCAACTTCCCTTGAAGAGGATGCTACTCGTGATGAGTGGAACGAAGCCATGCAGAATGAGTATGATGCACTCATGAAGAATGTAACCTAGAAGCTGGTGGACCCTGCAACTGGAACCAAACCAATTGGTTGCAAGTGGGTATACAAGAACAAATACAAATCATATGGCTCACTTGACAAGCACAAAGTGAGGCTCGTGGCAAAAGGCTATGCACACAATGAAGGAATTGACTGTGAAGAGATGTTATCCCCCATAGCAATATGAGATACCATCGACACCTTATTGTCTTTGGTTGCACTAAATGGGTGGAAAGTCCACCAAATGGATGTAAAAAGACTTTCTTCAATGGAGAATTGAATGGAAATGTCTTCATGTCTTAGCCAGAAGGCTTTGTTATGAAAGGGAAAGAACACAAGATATGTAAGCTTGTCAAGTCCTTGTATGGCCTGAAACAAGCACCTCAAGCCTGGCAAGAAAAGCTAACTAAGTATCTTCTAAAGTTAAAATGTAAACATTATAATATTAATGATGCAACATTGTTTGTAAATAAAGTTGGAAGATGCGTTGTGTTTCTTGCGGTGTATGTCGATGACCTTTTGATTATAGGGAATAATGAAAGTTATATTGCATCCATAAAGAAATATGTAAAGAAAGCCTTTGAGATGACAAATTCGGGACACCTTCACTACTACTTGGGAATTGAAGTGACTCAACATCCTAAGTAAATATGCATCTCCCAAAAGAAGTATGTTGGAGAATTGTTGAACATATTTTGAAAGTCAGAATGCAATCCTCTCTCAACTCCAATGGAACAAAAAGCTGAAGCTCACATCGATTAAAGGAAACAAATCGAGGATATGACCCTAGTAGTCTTCTTCCACCAGAAATAGCTCTTTGATTCTGTATGGGTTAAGTAGTAACAAATTGAGTACGTATAGGCATTTTGTATGCAGCTAAGTATCGATAGCTTGCGGGAAGCCTTATCCACCTAACCACCACTAAACCAGATATTTCATATGTTGTTGGCATCCTTTCAAGTTCATGCAAAAACCTTGTGAAGGACACTGGTTTGTTGCAAAAGAGTTGTAAGATACTTAAGGGGACTTAAGGCTTTGGACTCAAGTACCTCTAAGGTGGTTGACTTCAAACTTGTAGGGTACTATGATTCAGACTTTGATGGTGACAAAGAGATAAGAATGTCTACTTTTGAATATACTATGAGTCTTGTATTAGTAGTTGTCTCCTAAAGATCACACAAATAATCAGTTCCAACAGATTTGATACAGAGGCAGAATATGTGGTTGTTGAAGCAACGAAAGATATATTGTGGCTCAAGAAGATACTTAAATATTTGCAGGAGAAATAAGAGAACTCCACTCCCTTATTGGTTGACAACACTTCTGTAGACAATTTAACCAAGAATCCTAGATTCTATGATCGAACCAAACATATCAACAGGAAGTACCATTTGATTCAACATCATGTAGAGGCAAAGATAGTTCATCTACAACATTGTTCCATGAACGAACAAATTGCATGCATCTTCACCAATGCACTTGGACGAGAAAAGTTTGAAAAGTTTAAAGCTATGCTCAGACTTACAAACACCCTTTCAGATTAAGGGGTGATGTTGGAAACCTAATCCTGTGAGATTATGGTTCCATTTGTCAATTTTGTAAAAATATTGTAAATCAATAAGAAGATGTTCAAGAATCTTTATAGGAATTTAGAAAGATGTTGGAAGGTGAATAAAAATAGTCATCTTCTCATATATTAATTAAGGTATTCATGCTAATAAAATTTCAATAAATCAAGAGTGATTTCCAAACAACAAAACTTCATCTTAAAATTTAAAATTATAAATTGTTTTTAATATTTTTCAAAAATTAATTAAGTTCCATCAATTATATAATTTAAAAATAAAAATAAAACTATTAATCGAACAATGATTTTGTACAAATTTCACTAAAGTACATGTCACTTCAACTATAACCTAGTAAAATAATGTTGTGAAAAATATATCTAACATCTTATATATAAAATTATAAAGAAACTCTTTTTTATGAGTATTAAAAATTTATCATAAACAAATAACTCTTTATTTTAAAGTAAGTCATTTCATAGAGTTGGATCAATTTTATTCATTAGAAAATTGATTTTGTATTCATCATAATCATCCCAATGCAACTTTTTCTTGAATGAAAAACAAAATTAACATTAAAAATCAATCAACTCTTTATTTTAAAATAAGTCATTTCATATAGTTTGGATAACTTTATTTATTAGAAAATTGATTTTGTATTCATCATAATCAGCCCATTGCAACTTTTTCTTGAATTAAAAATAAAACTTACATAAAAAATTCAATCAACAATTTTTATTTGTAAAAATCCATATGTTCAAGCTTGAGATAAGTCCATAGGAATATTTGACTTATAAAATCGAGTATTAATTCTCGATCAATTGGTTAATAAAAAAATAAAAAATTCTCCACTCTTATCTCTTGGTTGACTTAAACCTCTTTTTAATGAGATAAAAAAGTTAAGTATTTCAGCCATTATCTATATTAAAAAAATTAAGAAATATGAAGAGAAAAGGAATTTAATTTGACATTTATTGTAATTTGTAAATGAACCATATATTAAAAATTGCATTCATAGTCCAAAAGGAACTGTATAATTGTAGCAGTAGTTTGCAACTCTACATAATTGTAGCTTCTTGTTAATGCAATTTGCTGGGATTTCTTTTATCTATTTTTTCCTGTTCAAGACAACATGTTTGTTTCAAACTTTAATACCAATCGTGTTAGCCTGATAAATTTTACAAACCTGCTTTTGTATGCACTGTATTTATAAGGGTATAAACTCACGCAGATTTATGTCATGCATATGAAACTTAAAAAAAAATTGTTATTAGTTATATAGGGGTCACCACTTTAGCCGTGGAGAACTCATGCTTCGTGTGGCTCCCTTTGATATCATGTAGGTTAGAAATTTTCTTTGTATGTTATATGCATTTGGTGTATACAATGTCATGTCATTTATATTAAAACATAGTGCTGCCTTATATATTTTAAATTTCTAATTAAAAGAAGTTGTCCACATTGAAGTTTGTTTCCCTTTACATTGTTAAGAAACATGCAATTTGAATGAATGACAAGGTAAAGAGATTATGCTATATCAAATTCTTTTCTCAACTATATCTCCACTTGTAACAAAAGCGTGAAATTTATTTACTATATCAAACAAAACCTATAACTTTGAACCATATAGACCAGAATGATAGCGATAAGCTTCATGCGGTTATACTTGAGGCACAAGAATGAATAGAGGAGAGGAGAGACCGAGGGAATCATTAACATTAAAACAAGTGTTGCAAGTGTTGCATGGCAGCGGATACCTGCCGAAGTTAGGCTAGTTTATAAAATGCAATGGTAGCAACATTGTACAATTTAGGTTGTAATAGGTTAGATAATTGATTTCCAACAACAAAAAACAACAACATCAACATTAACAATTTGGTTGCAAGCACAACTATGATAAAACTTACAACTAATAAGTTGCATAGTGTGCAAGAATGTAACATAATGTATCAGCAACAAAGCATGATTGAACACCGAATTGAGCCTGATTACCAGTTAATGATGTCAAGAACTTGTTATTTTGTTTTTACATAATTTTCCCTAAAAATGTTGCCTCAATGTGAAATACAAATGTTGCCTCAAAAGATGAAAGATATTATTTTTCTAGTCTATGGAAATACTGGTAGTGAAGTCTATGGAAATACTGGTAGTGAGCCAAAGTCCGTCGATCTGCTTAATAGCATACATTTCGATATGAATCTTCTAGTCTATGGACATACGGGTAGTGAGCTAAAATCTGCCGATCTGCTTAATAACATACATTTCTTTTTTGCTCAAATTATGAAAGATATGAATCTTCTAGTCTATGGAAATACGGGTAGTGAGCCAAAATCTCCTGACCTGCTGAATAAACAACCGACAAAACTTTCAAAATGGTTGTTTTTCCTCAAATTTAATAAAAAATTATAGAGTTCTTTATTTAAAAAAATTAAAATAATTAATAATAAAAAACTAACTATAAATTCATAATAAATACTCATGCAACTGGAACTAATGAATATGATTTATGCAACTGGAACTAATGAATATTTTTTTATGCCTTTGATTGCGCTTGTTCTCAGATTTCGAAAAACCAAATATTTAAAATGATTACCCGGAACAAGTTCCACTGTTACAATTTGATTATGCATGGTTATGAGGTGCCTTCTACGAGTTCATGCCTCTTCTGCCTACAACAACGGGTCACACCAGCACTGGATAGTCAATAGAGAGAACACTATGAAAAGCTTACGCTACTACGTCTCGGTAAGGAAGGGCTGCGGCAATAGAAACCATTCTTGCAACCATTTTAAGAGACTATTGCAACCATTCTAGATTGTTTTTTGAGTACATACCTGTAGGTGCTTGCTATTAGTTTCTGACTGTTTTGATTCCTTGTGGCATTGAATTTGAACTTGAACAGGTGATCAAGCTTCTTCAAGAATGTATTCTGATAACCAAGGATGTATTGTAGATGCAATGCCTTTGAATTTAGTTGAGATAGCAAATTTGCAAGAGCCCAAATACTCTTATCTCAGGTAAACGTTTTAAAGTTCAGTATAGTAAAATTAAGTCAAATTTTGCATCATGCTTTGAGTGGAATAACTATCCAGGTTGAAGAACTAATTACATGAATTTTTAATGTTAGTTAATGAGGATGTGAGGAATAAAAATTCGATTTTTGGATAACTGTTAAATAAGGCATTAAAAACCTTTGTAGTGGCCGAGAAGCCCGCCGTCGGTCGGTCGACAATAAGACCTTGAAGTGATTAGCCAATGGCATGCAGGAAAAATAAAAAAATTAAGTTTATAATGTAAAATTTAGTAAAATTTTGATAAATTTTTATTCAAAACATTTAAAAATTGAGTTTATAATGTAAAACTTAGTAAATTTTTAATAAATTTTTAGTCAAAACATTTAGTTGGTGGTTGACATCTATTACAATATACACTGCCTCACCGCAAGTTGGTGGTTGACATTGTTTCCTCTTAGGAGGTCACGGGTTCAAATCCAGAGGGGGTAGTGTATGTACACCTCTGTACAGACTTTAGTAGTTAAATCGTTGCGCAGAGGGGGTCCCTTGTCCCACAAACAAGGGGTCTCATACACCAATTTGGTGTCTCGCTTGGCGGTGACCTTAAAAATAGATTATTATTATTATTATTATTAAGAGGTTTGAAAAATCATTTTCGACTCCGAGAGCTATGTAGACGAAATTGTTTTCTATTGAAAAAGTCTTTAAGACTGTGATTGAAAAACATTTACTTGGCCTTCTTGTTTAATTTGTATCTATAAGCTAACAGATGGATATCAATATTGGAAAAAGCTTTCATATCAAGATGACTAATAATAGAGAACATATTTATGTCGGTGGCTTGATCACTGAAACAAGGCAACCATCAAAGATTGTTAAAGAAGGCGTCTAGCCTGCTTATGTAAAAATGAGTAAAGCATGTATCAATATTCCTAAAAAAGAGATATATACATCAGAAAAGAGAAAACGAAAAAAACCTCTTGGCTAAAGTTAAAACTAAGAGCATTGAAAGAGGTTTATATTGCATGCATATATTGCTTTAAACTAAATCAAGTGCTTATCCATCTTCCGTGGCCATAAGTTTCACTCATCCTGTCCGATTCCATGGTTGGTTATAAATCAACATTGTCCATACTGTAGGGCCAAAGTTTTACCTTGACCAATTTTCATCAGAAATTTGGATTGTTTATGTTTTCCATATCATAAAAACAACTTTGAAATGGGTTCAACAGTTGTGAGAGTAATCAGGGCCAGGAGTCCATAAGTTGCATGCATTTACAATTTGAATCTAGTATTTGTTTATTTTGAGATAGTTTATAATTGTTTGGTCCCTTTGATATCAAAGAGTTGAATGTTTTGTAAGTTTGATAACAAAATCTTGGGCATTAATTCATATAAGTTAAAAATCCCTCTTTTCAATTTTAAATGTTGTTGTAATTATACTCATTAAACCACAAGGTCCATTCTTGGTGGTAGCTTAAAACAGGAATGCTGACACATGTTGTTTTAGATGATTAAAATGGTAGTATTGAAGAAATACCAAAACTTAGGTTCCAAACAAAGAAAAAAAATAACTTTAAAGGGAAGCAATGTAACAAGATATTTTGAATCCAAATTTAAGATATAAACAAAAATGAAGAAGCATATAAGTACCTACGAAAATTTGAAGAAGCCTATGAATACTTATATTTTTAAAAAGATCTAGAAGCGCACTTCACTGGATCTCATATTTAGTATGAGTTTAAAAAGTAGTGATATTAGAAGGTAACCACAATGCTTAAACAAAGCTACATTCATGAATGTTGAAGAGTGTAATCTCACCCATAGTTAGTTAGTGAGTTAGGTAGAAGGCATCGAATCTGCCCATTGTGCTTTTGCAGTTTCATTCTATTCTTTCTCATGGTATCAGAGCTTACCGCCTGATCCATCCATTGTTGGGGTAAGCCTTTTCACATAGTGAAAAGCACTCTCACTAAAAAGCCATTTGAAAGTGGATTGCCTCCAGAACTACAGTAGGCTATTTTATTTTATTTTATTTTCCAGATCTGAATTTTAATTTGGAAAGCACCTTATTTTTATCTATTTTTATCTTCTGTATCAGAATTTAGGTTGCGTTTTTCTAATATCCTAATAAAAAAAAAGAAAGGATTTAACAAAAAAAATTTATGATCGGCAGCCGTGACTTGCATTTTTGCATTGATTTAAATAAAAAAGTGAAGATAATTTCTTGTATTGCTCCGCTACCTCCTGAGCGGCCTTTGTTTTCTTGGGTTACGGCAATCCTCTAGGGCGTGCATTCACATCCCAGATTGTGCATTCAGATCACAGATTGTGCATCAGATCCCAGATCCCACATTCAAATGATCTGGAGTTTTCAAAATTTAAGATCGCAGATTCAAATCTGAATTTTCTTTTTTCTGCCGTCATTTGCATGGGAGATTGTAAACAATTGTTTTTTTTTTAAACGTTGGACATATTCTATGCGCTGTCCAGATCTAAAGGAGGCTAAAAGGTGGGCAAAAAACATGGAGATCAATAGATCTACGTTGTCCAGATCTTCCTGTAACAGAGACAAAAATCGTGGAGATTATTTCCAGGCACGGCACCCTACATTGTGTTGAAGGAAGCGCCCACACTCACTGCTCAGATCGCACTTTTGTTTTTTTACGGGATAGTAAGGGGCGTTACCAATTGAGGACACGGCTTCTTTCACATAGTGGAAAAGCGGTGCCACCACCTCGTGTGTAGAGGAGAAAAGCTGTGCCACCCCACTGCTGGTATTTAGAAAAAGTGGTGAACTGCTGGGACTTATACCAATTCCGGGCACCGCGCTCCCCCACCGCCTATTGCCTTTGCACGAGGAGTGGTGTTGTTTTTTTTTTATTTAAAAAAAAAAAAGGAGAAAAGCAAGGGCACATATATATATAATATGGCTAGTTCGAGTTCATTGAAGCCGATCTCCGGACCTGTTCTGACCGGAGCTAACTATGAATTTTGGTCTATAAAAATGAAGACATTTCTGCAACTCAACAAATGTTGGGATATGGTGGAAACCAAGTTCAAAGAACTTGAAGCGGCTGCTCTGGCTGCAATGAATAATGCCCAGAAGAATGCTCCCGAAGCTCACCGAGATCTCACAGCCACATGGATGATCCAAAGTTGCATTGAGGAGTCCATTTTCCCACAGATCTCAGATGCTACCAGCGCATATCAAGCTTGGAATCAGCTTGCATCGGCCTACAAGGGAACCGATTGCGTTAAAACCGTAAGACTGCAAACCCTACGCCTTCAATTTGAAAGTTTGAAGATGAAAGAGTCAGAAACTATGGATCAGTTCATGACTAGGGTTTCGGGTATTGTGACCTAATTCTAAACCTATGGTGAACCGCTAGAACAAAAGACCATTCTTCAAAAGATTCTTCGGTGTCTCACCAAGAAGTTTGCTATGGCAATGAATGCCATAGAAGAAGCGAAAGATATGTCTAAGTTCACCCTAGAAGAGTTGACTGGATCTCTTCTATCTCATGAAGCGCAATTCACTCAAGAAGAAGAATAATTAACCAATGCATTCAGCACCCAGGCTTCCCTCAACAGAGATCGAGGCAGAGGAGGACGAGGTAGAGGAAGAAGAGGTCGATGGTCTCGAGCTATAGAAGACAGAACCAGTCACAGTCATGAACACTCAAAGAATTCAGAACACTCTCACAACTCTCAAGGTCAGAGGGGAAGAGGCAAGAGATGGACCAATAAGTCCAATGTTCAGTGTAACTACTGCAAGAAGTATGGGCACTATGAACGAGAATGCAGAAAGAAGCAAGCAGACCAGAACAATAACCAGAACAATAGAAGAGCCAATGTCTCCAAAGAAGATGAAGGCTCGTTAGAGGTGATGTTTCTGTCTTATCAAGCAACTGAAGAACACTGCAGCTCAAATCTATGGCTACTAGATAGCGGTTGCAGCAATCACATGACAAGTAATAAGTCACTATTCTCTAGTTTGGATTCCTCTTTTGTCACGAATATCAAGCTAGGAGATGATTTTCTGGTTCCAACAAAAGGAAAAGGTACTATTCCTGTACTTACTAAGCAAAATGAAAAGATGTCCATTCATGAGGTGTTTTATGTACCTCATTTGATTGTAAATTTGATTAGTATAGGTCAATTAATTCAGAATAAGTATGATGTTAGGTTTCATGATACACACTGTGCTATCTATGATAAACCTCCCAGTAAGAGACTCATAGCCAAAGTTGAAATGACCAAGAATAGAATCTTTCCTCTTAGTCTTAGGAGTGCCAACCTTCCACATCCTGTAGCTCATACAGTTTCCAGTCAAGATGAATCCTGCTTATGGCACTGTAGATTCGGTCATCTTCCCTTAAAGAGTCTCAATCTCCTACACAAACAGTCAATGGTCAAAGGATTACCGGTTATTCATGAACAATACAACACCTGTGAGGATTATATCACTAGTAAACATCATAGGGACAATTTCCCCACTTCCACATATCGAGCCAAAGAACATCTTGGGTTAGTTCATACAGACCTTTGTGGACCCATGCAAACCCAATCCATAGGAGGCAGTTTCTATTTTCTGACCTTTATCGATGATTTTAGCAAGATAACATGGATTTATTTTCTCAGGCACAAATCAGAGACCTTCTCAAAGTTTAAAGATTTCAAGGCCCTCACTGAGAAGCAGTCTGGAAAGTCCATTAAAATGCTCAGGTCAGATGGTGGAGGTGAATATGATTCACATGAGTTTTCAAACTTTTGTAAGAATCATGGCATCCAGAGATAGTTCACCACTAGATACACTCCACAACAGAATGGAGTTGCTAAACGGAAGAACCGTACCATCATGAACATGGACCATAGCATGCTGTCACACAAGAAGCTGTCAGATGAGTATTGGGCTGAAGTTGTTGGATGATCAGTCTACTTGCTCAATAGATCACCCACGGTGACTATTTAGGGCAAGATTCCTGAAGAAGCATGGAGTGGCACTAAGACTAGTGTCTCACATTTCAGAATCTTTGGTTCTATTGCCTTTGCGCATATACCTGATGAACTTAGAAGAAAGTTAGATAAGAAAAGTGAGTGCTGGATTTTCACTGGTTATAGTGAACAACACAAGGCATACAAGCTATATAATGCTATCACCAAAAAGCTTGTGGTGAGCAGAGACGTAAAGTTCATTGAAGAAAAATGTTGGAGTGATCCTTTAGACATACAACATGAAGAACGCTCACATCAGCCAGATCTACCTATCAGACTTCCAAGATTGGAAGTACAGCAGCAAGAAGAAGGAGCATATGATCCACCACAAAACCAAAAAACCAAAAGCTTGAGAGAGTTATATGAACAGACTCCAATTCGTGACGAGCAACTTCAGTTTGCTCTCTTCTCCTGTCAGCCCACATCTTTTAATGAAGCGGTGAAGGATGCACAATGGGTAAAAGCCATGAATGAAGAGATTGATGCAATAGCGAAAAATCAGACTTGGGATCTTGTTGACATCCCTGGAGACAAAACCAGTATTGGAATCAAATGGGTCTATAAGACCAAATTGAATGAAAAAGGAGAACTTGAAAGCACAAGGCAAGGTTGGTTGCCAAAGGTTATGCACATAAGTATGGTGTAGATTATGATGAAACTTTTTTTCCTATAGCAAGGATGGATATCATCAGAGTTGTACTTGCCATTGCAACACAAAATCAATGGCCTGTGTATCAAATGGATGTGAAATATGCATTTCTTAATGGCATTCTTGAAGAAGAAGTTTATGTAGACCAGCCACCTGGTTATATTGTCAAAGGTCATGAAGACAAAGTGTATAAGCTGAAAAAGACCTTGTATGGTCTAAAACAAGCCCCATGAGCTTGGTACAGTATGATTGACTCCTACCTCATCAACAATGGTTTCAACAGAAGCAACAATGAGCCCACTCTGTATGTCAAAACAGAGCAAGGTAAAATATTGATGGTATGTCTTTATGTTGATGACATGATTTACACTGGTAATTTGATGCTTGAAGATTTCAGGACAGTCATGAAAAAGGAATTTGAAATGATTGATCTAGGACTGATGAAGTACTTCCTTGGCCTGGAAGTTACTCAAATTGATAAAGGTATTTTTTTCTACCAGCATAAGTATGCTATTGATATTTTGCAAAGATTCCAAATGGATAAATGTAAACCAGCAGAAACCCCTATAGCTCTTGGCACCAAGTTAACCAAGAATGATGATGAACTAGAAGTAAACAATACACTCTATAACAAATGGTAGGCAGTTTAATGTATTTGACTGCAACTAGACCTGATGTATGCTGTCAATCTTATTTCTAGATTTATGGAGTCTCCCAAAGACTCTCACTGGAACGTTGGAAAAAGAATACTGAGATATGTTACAGGCACACTTGGATATGGCCTCTGGTACACTCATACACCAGACAGTAGTCTTATAGGGTATGCTGCCAATGATTTTGCAGGTAGTCTTGATGATAGGAAAAGCACATCTGGTTATGCTTTCCATTTGGGTACAAATCTGATCTCTTGTGCATCTTAGAAACAACCCATTGTGAGCATATCTTCTGTAGAAGCAGAATATGTAGTAACCACCACAGCAGCTTGCCATGCAGTTTGGCTAATAAGAATGTTAAAGGATATGGGACACACTACAAAAGATCCCACTTCTATTTTTTGTGATAATAGCTCTGCAATACAGTTGTCTAAACATAATGTATTTCATAGAAAAAGCAAACGCATTGACATTCGCTATCATTTCATTCGTGAGTTAGTCAATGATAAACAAATTTCTTTACTGTTTTGTGGCCCTAAGGAGCAGTTAGCTGACATGTTCACCAAACCATTAGGAACATCTACATTTGTATATCAGAGAGAGCACTTAGGCATAGACAGTGTTGATGATGTACTACCAGTTGAGATTAAGGGGGTGTGATGAAGAGTGTAATCTCACCCGTAGTCAGTTAGTGAGTGGTCAAGCTAATATTGTCTTTTGTATTTCCTATTTAAGCAGTTCCTGATAATGAGAAGGCATCGAATCTGCCCATTGTGCTTCTGCGGCTTCATTCTATTCTTTCTCAATGAAATGGGTAGCCATCATTCCCTTGTATGTTGTATCCACCATAGCATCCAATTGGATCAACAATCATGAAATTTGAAGTTTTGTCTTTCATAACCCTATATACGCTCATTTAGAAATATTCCAACAAAGGAGAGACAAATCAAATGATTTTTTTCTTGATGCTACCTATCTTGACCATTTGCAATATATATCTATATACAATTTGATTTCTTTTTTTAATATTTTCTTAAATTTTGGATAGCTTTGATGGCCCCAAAATGTTTAGATTGCACCAACACTTCAGAAACTCATTTTGACCTCTTTATTTTATAAGAACATACTTTTTAAGATTTAGAAAAAATTGCTATTGTTTAATCCACTATGCACGGAAGCCAACAACAAGAAGACAAAATTATTTTAAAGACAATGTAAGCTATATTTTTTCGGAATAACCTATCGACCCGACCATTTGCATCAATCGGATGACCAGGGCTTCATTTAGGCGGTGGTGGTGCTCTACTGGGCGTCGGATTGGTGCAAATGGTCGAGTCGATAGGTTATTCCTATTTTTTCTACACATATTTCATTTACTCATGAGATGACGGATGGCATAAGGAAGCACCCAAGCAAGGTGGTTATTAAAGAGGTTGCAACCACTATACTTCAACACAAACTTAATTTTGCAATAGGATTGGTACCACCAAATCATCCCAACCAGGAGACCATGAAGAGAAAGAAAGCAGAAATAATTTTTAAGCACAAATGTCACCCTTGCAGGGGATGGCAGCAACACAAAGCCTAGACAGATTTATCTCTTTTTGGTCTTTTGGGGTAAAAACACTCCACTAAAAACAATGGCTCAAAGACTAAAACGTTCGCCTAAGCCAAATCTTTTACTGATTGAATATATAGTAAAGACTCACGAATTTGTTTGCCAAAATCCTGGTATTTTGCGACCATTTTAGATTATTTGGAAGATAGCTTAGCCCGAGCACCTTTCAAATACATAAAAGTCAACATATTTAAGCCGAAGGCTTTCTTTCTCCGAGGTCCGCTTTGTGGGCACAGTTCCCAAACTGGTCGTCCCTCTACCGAATAAAAGCCCTCCACGTGTATCTTTTCATCATTGCCACGTGTTTGATGTGCCCATGAAGTTTTGCTTAACTGATTTCTTGTAGGTTGCTTCAAGAGGCTGGCCGCTAGGTGACGCCGGAGAGTAAGGTAGACAGATGACAGATGCAGTAATAGTAACCCAGATACGCCGGATTAGATCTGAGCTCGTCCTATTGATTCTTATTTTGACACTGTGTAGCCCATTGCTCGTCCTATTGATTCTTATTTTGACACCGTGTAGCCCATTGCTCAGGAAAGAAGTCCTCCCCGGAAACCACCAACTCAAAGAGTTTTCAACGTCTTTCTTTTTTGTTTAACTAGTCTCTCCTTTATATATATTATAAGCGAGAATTGCTTTGATAAGTCATAGTATATATTCTATAAGAAAAAAAGTACACGCGAAAAAAATCGACCATCGTAACTATAGAGTGAATACACGGAAAATGATCCCTCATATTACATATTCTCTTTTTATGAACGAAGTAAAGCAGTACTAACCCTACTATATATATATATTTTTAAACAAATCCATATTATATTCTTTTATTATGACTGAAGTTTGGGAGAAAAAGTACACGCGAAATAACATCTAAACCCCATTGTGTTATAAAGTAGCTAATTTAATTGGTTGGCGACGAACAATAAGCTTTTCTTTTTCTCAATTCGGTATTCCCGTTGCCAAACAATTTCCTTTACGTTTATGTCATCTCATGGAACAATTTCCTTTACAAAATCATTGTAGAGGTAGAGGTAGAGGTAGAGGTAGAGGTAGTGGTTGCTAGACTAGAGGTAGAATCATTGTATCATAGAGTATGTGAATGGATGTAACATTATGTAAGTTTTTGGAAATAATGTAATTAATTTGATAAGATTAAATCATTTTCAAGAATAGAACAAAGGTTTTTATGATATCATCTTCAAGAATAGAACAAAGGTTTTTATGATATCATGCATCACTCTTCAAGTAGGGAACTCCATTGTGACCAAGAAGAAAAACCTAAAATCCATGTCTGTCTACCTTCGTATTCATGAATAAATAAGAGAAATAGCTTTGAAGGATAGTCAAGTAAAGAATTTTCCATGCCAAACATGCAATTCCTTAAAAAGTACTAAAGGACAACCATGAATAGACCTCCAACAAAATAAACAAAGAACATGCACTTAGGTGCCTCCATGAAAAGATCATTTAATGCATGATGGAACCCCAAGGTAGGGTGCTCCATTTGTTTATAAATAGAATCCTCTCTAAGTATGAATGTACTCCATGAATTGCACAACAAGAATCTTCATTGAAGGAAATCCATACAGGTTATTTTTTCTTTTTTTGTAAATAAAGCTCACCAAAATCAACAACATAACACATAATAACATGTCCCCTCAAAAAAATCAAGACCATCATGTAAAGTGAGCTGGCATCTCCTCTCTACATGGAAATTGAGATAAACTTGAACAATTCTGTAATCAACAATCAACAACCATAAAAATAGATTCAATATTTTATTTCTTTAGAGATCCTATATAAATGATAGACAAACTAGAAAATATTAGCAAAACTCACCAATGTGAGCGATTGTTGTGTGAAGAACATTTACTCAATATCCTAGGAACAACCTCTTAGTATAAGTTTCATTTTTCCTAATAAAATAATACATTTATGCTCTTACATTTTACTACGTACTTAGAGTCTATCTCTTCATTACATGTAATTTAATATTGTCTTTTTCACTTCATCGTGTCTATTTAACTTTATGTTTTTTTCATAATCTAGCCTTCTTTAAGCCTGCATGTACATTGATACTTAGACCTACATGTGAATTGATACTTGGAATACGATTGAACCTACATTTCAAACCATCAAACATTCTTATCATATTTATGATATTGAAGAAACAAGGTAATTCGTGAAAAGCTTACTTTTTATTATTATTACGGTCTCTCTCATCCTACATTCTAAATTCTTTGATGCAAATGACTTTTTCTTTGAAATTACTTATGTTTGATAGCAACATGGTCTCGTCTCATATTTGATTCGAAATCTTAAAACATACAAAGACAGAAGGAAGTTCATAGATTCATGTCGATCGGACCAATGCCCGCAATAAGAGTACACACCTTGATTGCATTATATTCAAATCGATTCATTATAAAAAAATATCATTTCAAAGTGAAAAGCTCGTAAAATAAAGCAGACCTCTCCATACAATAAAGGAATTCGATATCAATTTTTAATGACGTTTACGAATTTCCTTGCATTTGTGTCCGTTTTTCCTGAGGTTCATTTTTTAAACACTGTAGCTATCCTCGTCATCCCTCTTGTTAATGGTATTTTGTCGCATGTCTTCTTCTTTATGTTGTGAATTTTCTACTGGTCTCTACCCATCTTGTCCTGCTCGCATTAGTCCAAAACTTTGCACATCCTCCTCTTCCTTAAATCCGTTTACCCTCTTGTCAGGCGCAGGAGAGCCTCTTTTACTCACAATGAACCCTGGTATGCCCAAAAATCAATGGAAGACGTATTTGTTGCAAGCGAAAGATAATTATGTTGAGGATACAACCTCAACAAAATCAAGCCACCATAGTATAGGACAAATTCTCCAAATATACCAATGTTTCCATGCCATTTCATAAAGATCCGCATAAAAGTAGGGGTGTCACCCAAAGCAAAAGTCCTCTAATTAGTACCTGGTTTCTCATTGTTCTGGTTCATATATGATACCTTGGGTGGATTCAAAGGTTTCCAAGGGATCTTCTTGATTGCGTGATCGGGATGATTTTTTAATTTTATTGGGCATCGGAAGGCCTGCTACGGCATGGGAAAAGTGCAAAATGTGGATTTCCTATGTTTTTCATGATTTGTTTTGTTGTCTTAAGTCAGTTTTAGTCTTTCTATTAATTTGATTTTCTCTTTCGAGTCTTTGGATGATTGTTTTTGTCATGGTGAGTGTCTTCGTCTATTTGTTCACTTTTTAAGTTGCAATTGAATTCTATTAGACAACTATTATCCTTACACTACAACAAAAATTGGATTTAGCGTCGAATTTAGCGCCGGATTTTAGTGTAATTTTTTCCCAATTATGGTGAACAATCCGGCGCTAAACCTGGTGCCATTGTACATTTTCATAAAACGCCATCTATTGCATCTTTTTTTGTGTCCTTTTCAACATCCATTTTTGTGCCCAATTTTTTACATCTTTTGTTACGCCTTTATTTGCGCCCAATTTTGCAACTTCTATTGCATCTTTTTTTGCATCCTTTGTTACATCCTTGTTTGCACCCAATTTCACACTCAGTTTTGCATCCAACGTTGTGTCTTATTTTGCTCCTAGTTTTTCATCGAGTCTTGCACCCAATTTTGCACCATGTTTTGCATAAAATTATGTGTCCAATTATGCATCTAACGTTGCATCTACGTTTGCATCCAATTTTCGGCCCAATATTGCGTCTAGTTTTGCATCCAATTTTAGTTATAATGTTGCATCCCCATTTGCATCTAATTTTGTATCTTGTTTTACGTCTTTTTTTGTATCCATGTTTATGCTTTGCATGTAAAGCAGGCGCTCTTCCAGTGAGCTAACACCCTTTAAGAATCAGGAAGAGGAACAATATTAACAACAAAATATCCTAAACAATTACGCAATCTATTAAAGTGGTATGCAAAAAGGTCTTAAACAACAACATAATGTATTGATGTAAACCTAATAACCTAAACTTGATATGGACAAAGAATAATGGATGTGTTTAAGAAATAGTTGTAGAATCCAATTGAGGATGTGTGTTTCTACATAAATGTTGTTATTCATTGATGATGTGATTTTGTTCAGCAATAGGATGGTAAGAGAAGAACTCATGAATGGTTACTAAAAGAAGATGCCTACTATGTGCATCATATATGATATAATGAATATTTTAACAATGAACACCAACAAAGACAATTTATATTATGTGCATTATTTATAATCTCAAAATTAGTAAGATGTCAATTGGAAAAAGCATCATACCGGTTTCCACAATTGATAAGGCCAAAAGGAGGTAGATGAAGTTGAGGGGTTTCTCATCTTACTAACGATTGTTCCATCAAGAAATTCTGAAGGGGCATTCCATCACTTCATCAAGTTATTAATTTAATTAGAAATAAATTAATATTAAAATTGATAATATTAATAATAAATAATATTAATTATTTTTATTGATATTAATAATATTAATATAATTAATATTAACATTTGCTAATTAATAATATTAATAATATTTAAAAATTAATAATGTTTAATATTGATATTATTTAAAAATATTATTTAATATTAATACAATCCTAAGTTCAAATTAATATTGAAATCAAATCGTGATAATAAAGACTTGAGTTTATTGTTTTTTTGTTTTTATCTTTATGACCTAAGAGGCCCGCACTAATTCCTAGAAGGGTCCCTAGTATTTTTAAGGTTCATAACTGTGGTCCAAGATTTACGTAATTTCCATCTGTCATCTCTATAGCCTCCCAGACACGGCTCTTTGTGTAGTGGTCAATGCCAATAATAACCCTTGCATTCTCTATACCGAGATGGTGTTTAGAGGATTTTGAATGTTATGCCAGTGCCGATTTCTTTATCCTTTCATGAATGATGTTCGCTTCCTTCAACCTTGTATGTACCAATCGACCTGTCTTGCCAATATAAACCTTTCCACAATTCTTGCAAGAAGTAGCAAGATATAAAATCCTTGCAAGAAGAAATAGTGCATTAGGTAATGTACATCAGTACAATAGAGATATGATTCCGAAATGATTTCACACACTAATTTCTGTTGTAAAGCATGTTTTCTGTTTTAATAGTTGAAAAGATATACATGGAAAATATCAAAATCCAGAACTCAATCCATATATAAATGTTTTGATAATTGATAGAGAACATGATGAAATGTTTGCATTAGGGATCCAAAAACAGCATTCGAGTGCAAATTTATTTTCAGCTTTAGAGTAATACAATTACTTAAGTGCACTCACAAACTTGGGTCAACCCTTATACTTAATTCTCCATCTCAACAACAATATAGTTCTCAGAAAAATGATCAAATGAGATAATCTGCTAAAGGTTCTTCTAAGGGTAGATATTTATAGTGGAGTTCAACAAAATCCCGGCAAACTATACATTACCTCCAGTCATGACTCCTGATGATGTCTCTGAGGTCTCTTATCATTAAGAATCAGATTGTAAAGATGACGGCGGTGACAATGTCATGTCATAGACCATATCCTACATACAGTTTGTCTCCAATGTTGATTGCCATGTGGTTGCACATGTTTACTACGTAACAATAACTTGCTGAGAATTCGATCAAGCTCATATCATCCTTTGGTCATAAGGGAAAGAACTCTAACACAATTGACCAGAATGTATTTGGTTGAATATGGAAGGGATTATACAAGAACCAACACTAAATGATTCTTAAAGTATTTAGCAGGAACCAAGATCTCATTAAGAAGCAAAAATTCATATGTTAGTTGATTTCCTGGTCTCCCTTATAACACTGACATGAGTTTCAAAAGACTGGAGGAAATGTAGAACTTGAACTCCTAAATACAAAGGCAGCTTATGAGTGCCTTAAATTTCATAGCAAAAAACAAGAGAATGATAGCTATGGAAGAAGGTTGTTAGGACTAAGAATGGTACCAGAGAAGTAAGACAACAACCTGTATTTAGGAAATTTTTTAAATATAGAGAATGTAGGTGAATAAAAACCCAAGAAAGACCAATTATGTCATCAGAAGTTGCTAGACTCATGGCCTAAATGGAGGGTACTCCATCAAAGTACCCCGAACCTTTGGCCTCTACAGGTACGATATTCCAAGGAATTTCTTCTCTTATTCTCAATGTCAGCTATAAAAAAAGTACGAAAGATAGAACATAAGTTAACTTTCCATCTTCTGCAGCAACTACTGGATCTGCACTTTATGTAATAACAGCTATCCTCTTGTGAGTTCCAGTAGCCTTTGGTAGTGCTGACTATTTCTTCAACATTATCAGTCTAAAAAATATAAAATAGTTAGTAAACATCTCTACACCATTCATGTTTACAAATACAGTGGTTAGAAATTAAGATATCAAATAATTTACCTCCCACCCAGCTTGCACCCGTGCAAAAGTCCTTGCTTCAGTCTCATTTCCAAAAACATAATCCATATACCTAAGACAGAATACCCAGATATAATGAACAAATTCAAACAGTAGAATAATATATAACATAGGGAATTCAGACATCATAGAAGAAAAAAACCAAATCAACTTGGCATGAAATTAGAAATGTTTTTTCTGTCTGTGCAATCATCTGCTATCTAGATATAAAAAAAAACAACACAAGGAAGTAAGTCTTACGAAAAGACTTTCATCAATGCTTCAGAAAAAAATTCGCAAATAAAAGGAGCTGCAAGATTCTTCATAAATATCTGCACAACATGAGATACAAGAGTCATACAGGATATGAGACAAACCCTTTGGTATGGACATTGTTAATATGCAAAACAACCAATAAAACAAAATAACCCCTATGCTACCAGATACTAGGGTGATTGCAATACCTTTCCTTTCTGAGCTGCATGTTCAACCACAAGTAGAATTGACTCAGGTGAGACTGTAAGGAAAAAGCCAACAATATAAAAGAACTTGGCCTTCTCCACTGTACAACAAACAATAATTTTCCTTTAAAATGAGCACTAAGTCAAACCCAAACATAGAGAAAACAACTTAAACATAGCAAGACCTTACAGTACATTACCTAAAGCCCTATTTTCCGGTAATTTCAAGTGTTCTGTTTTGTAGCAATTTGCTGCTGACAAATTTGCAATCAGTGACCTACACATTACAAGGTTAAAGTTTAAACAAGTGAAGAAAGCAACATCTAACAAGAATAGGTGGATGAAGAGAATAGTATGGATAGGTCAAGAAACTCAGGTGTTGGGTGTTAGTGGCCAAAGAGCTAGTATTATACAATAACACTGCTAAGAGAACTTTTCAGTCCTCACCTTTCACCCCCAACCACAAGAACACTGCATGTACCAGTTGGTTTTGTTTCATCCTCATAATATTGCACCTGTATGAAACACAAAAAAACAGTTTCTCATATTAATGATATTTAGGAAAACAGAGTACTCTTGTAAATATCAACCAAATGAAAGTATAAAACAATGCAAGTCTCTCATATATTGCATAAATATAGCTATAGATGATACATTCTAATTCTCACATAACAAAAAACAAAAATGAATTTCACAATAATCAGAAATATAATATCCTTTAAGACTGCAAATTGATCCAACTTCCAGATCCAAATCTCTCCAGATTGCATATTGAAAAAAACTCCACTAGAGTTACATACAATGCCATATTTTTCTTTATCTTACCGTCTGCAAACTTCCTTGTCTCTCCTATATGAATTGGATCCAAAAGCAATAATTTCCTGTAGATAGTAGTCGTTTAAGACTGCACAAAAATGTTACAAATAGATCTTGAATGTGCCTTTTAAAAAACAACTGTCAAATAAAAATCTTATTGATTTCCCATAACTACAAGATAAGGATGGTGCAAATAGTCGAAAGAGACACCATTCACTTCAACCATGATGTTCCACTGCACTTTGGCTTGTTGTAGTCCTTTCTGGAATTCATCTATAGTTCTGTTCCATTTTCTAAATATGTGATTGAGAGAAATATTATTAAAAGGGTACCATAACCTCCAGGCCTCTTCCAAGATCAACATTAATGAATATTGTGGCAATTGTGTGTCATCTTTGCATAATTAGATTGAGTGAATCCCCAACACTTGAAGCTCCTCCAAAAAGAGTGAATCCCCAGCTCGTGAAGGTCCTCCAAACAGAGTGATATATCCATTGTTCAATAGATTGAAAACACTATCAATTTTATTGAATATGACTAGTGGCATTGAAGAACAAAGTCATTAGAATAGAATACAATACCGAGTAATGATTGCTGTAGCATGCTCATTATTGATTGACAATGATTGTTGTTTACCAGCAATAATTACTGCGGCATGCTCATGGAGTCATGCCTAGTACCCTACAATAACAATTACAATAAAATCATACCATTGCGTTTTTGCAAAGTCCAAGGCATTTAATACTTGCATCTTGTTTCTGGCCATGATGCTATCTTTGCGTTAATACTACTGAACAAAACTTGCGGGGTCGTCAACATGCCAAAAAAAATTTGTAAACAAGCTAAATAACTGCACCGAGAGATGCGTGCATAGTTCAATATCACACAAATATTGCAAACATATAAGTGGTAGCATTCCATTCGGTCCAAGAGATCAAGAATATGTTTTAGTGTAGAGATATGGTGTTCCTTGAATAAAGGTCTTCGGCATAAATATGATAATTTTTTAAGTAAGATAAAAGACAACTAAAATGCCTGGTTTTTTCGAATTTTTTTAATAAAAATTAGTTAAAATTATTCCTAGAAATTGTTATTTCAGTAATTCTGCATTTTCAATCATCCTGATTGTCTTGACCTAGACTGAAACCCCAATTTTAAAACAATGAAGATCGCTCTGAGATTTGACCATTCAAAATTGGAATTTCAACAAGATTTTGTTTGTCGGATTTTAACAGGTTGGAGGCTTTTTTGGTTAACCCTTATATATACTACATCTTTAAAGATTGTGAAAAGACCTTAAAATTGGGCATTCCTTCAAGCGCAAAAGACGCTTTATTGAAGCATGTGTCAAAGGGTTTGTCAAAGGCCAATTGTGTACCTATGATTTCTCCTCGCTATTTGTTGTAGATGAGACATGATATATTTTCACAAGAAAAAAAAACTATACTTTGAATTATAAAAGTATATGTATAGAATACCAAACTTGGAGCTGCTTCTAAACCATAAGAACAGATTAAAATTGGAATTTCAACAAGATTTTGTTTGTCGGATTTTAATAGGTTGGAGGCTTCTTTGGTTAACCCTTATATATACTACATCTTTAAAGATTGTGAAAAGAGATAACCTTAAAATTGGGCATTCCTTCAAGCGCAAAAGACGCTTTATTGAAGCATGTGTCAAAGGGTTTGTCAAAGGCCAATTGTGTACCTATGATTTCCTCGCTGTTTGTCGTAGATGAGACATGATATATTTTCACAAGGAAAAAAAAACTTTACTTTGAATTATAAAAGTATATGTATAGAATACCAAACTTGGAGTTGCTTCTAAACCATAAGAACAGATTAAAATCCCAATAAACTAAAACAATAGATATAGTCCAAAGACTCAACCAATAGATCCAATCCGAACAAAAATAACCAAAGATTCCCACTACTGGTCAAGGGCACAAATATACAAGCCCCCAAATGTATGATGAAATTCAGCCCCCAAATGTAGGATGAAATTTATGACCAAACTGGATAGAAAGTAAATGAACATATCTACATTCTTGAAAAAAACCTACATCCAACTATGGGCAATTTTAACAAAAAATAGAGAAAACCCCATAGAATATATCATCACCAGTGACACAAAAAAGGAATGCAAAAATGGTGGTTCATAGTGAACCACAAAACTATTTGCTATGCAAAATTGTATATGCTTATACGATCTACTAATGAAATGAGCCCATTCACACAATATTCAAAATGTATGACCCCTTCCTCAACATGTATGCCCTGCCTCGATAATGCATATGCTTTTTCATTGAATTCATGAAAATATGAATGATAGATAAGTGTGGAAAGTCCTTTAGAAGCCTCAAAACATATGACATCCATGATTGAAGGTGCATAGCCTGGATAGAACATAGATTCCTAGCCCGGTTTACTATAAGAAAAGAGTCCCCTTGTTTATGCTTTGCAAAAATAGTATCATCCATAAACCCATAAGCTCCCCTCTTGTGTTTTTCCCAACCAAAAATTTGTCCATCAGTTAATATGTATGTTGAATGATATCTAGCTCAATTATTTCACATGAGCCACATTTTTGGGCCATATCCTCTGAGGAACCATCAAAATTTTCCCTACATCCATTTATATGTAATCGAAGGATTAAGATGAAATAACTTTGACCACAATTATATCTGAGGAAATTATTTTATTTTCAAAAAAGATAATATTCCTCACCTTACAAGTTTTCAGCAAATGAAACAAACCAACTCACCCCATTGAGAAACAATTTTAAACCAGTTCCTTATACAATCTAAAAATGTTGCAAGTGACCAATCAAATTGGACATTTATAGATCTACATGTTGAAAACCAAGTCCGTTTTGCAAATGGACAAAAGATAAATATGTAAAAAAAACCAATTTTGCATTCCTAGAGGAGAGAGGGCACATGATTAGACCAATGAAGTGTAGAAATAATAGATCAATGATCTTAAGAAGAAGCACAGGAAATAGATCTTGCTACTAAGAATTCTCACAAGCATACACAGGAAAAATAGAGAGAATAAAAGAGACTGAATCACATGAATGAAGAGATGAATATTGGTGTGTATCCTTCCATTGAATAATGATGAATAATAGTGTACATAAATAGTACATCCCTCATAGGAAAATCGAATTGTATGGAAACAACTCATAAAGCTCAAAAAGGCTGACTTACCAAAATATAGCAAACCCCCATACGTGGCTAAAGCACTTACCAAATCTATCAAGGACCTCATGAGTTGGCAAAAGCATGAGTGAGTTGTCAAGGAGATGGAAAAAACATGCTAATCCTAGAAAATGGAGAAAAACTAATGGAGGATGGGTTGGAAACAAAAGCTCCCAGTTTCCTAGTTGACTAGCTTTTATCTTATCCATAGAAAAGCAGGAAAAACAGAAAAAATAGAATAAAGTAGAATCTGCTGTAAAATCCTGTATACTAATTCTAGATGGTCAAAAGGTGGTCAAGATCAACCCAGAATTGGAAATAAATCATTCCTAAGATATAGATGGCATGTATTGACTTTAAGGTGCAAGTGGATGCTAACTAATTAAGCTAGTGGGTGAATAATTAATCAAATAATGATTAATTATTTTATCCTAGGTTGTGAGTGGGTTTAATATATTCCAACACCCCCCTATAATTCTGATTTTATGATGGTATGACAAAAAATATAGATGCATATAGGGCCCAACAACAAGGCTATGGTCACCCTTTAACAATTATTATGTCCAGAAAAGTGAGGAAAGAGGCAAAACCACATGGGGAAAATCCTCCCTCAAGAAAGGACAAGGCACAATTTTTTTGAAATAATATGTCTTCGACATATCCTTATCTTCACTTGAATGAGTTGAGTGAACTGCTTCTGGATGGAAGACTTGTTGAAGAAATCATGAACTCCATGATCATGTGCTGGAGTGTAGAACCTGCAAGAAGGAAGATGAGAGACTCCTTGTATCTCATCATCTGATGAAGTATGAGCATTATCTAAATGATTCTTGCTGCTGTCAAACTCTGATCTGCAAACATAATCTGAAATGGAAAAGAGATCTGTGCATACTCCTTCCCAAAGAGTACAAAGTTTAAGACAATTTATTTCACACCCAATTCCCTGAATAGCTGCAAAATTGTGATGTGAATCACATATCAATCTTCCAATCTGCTGTAGCACCTGTATAGATCTTATATGAGGCTAATAAAACTCTGATTTATCATAAACATTAGCATAGGAACAACAAAGACAAAGGCTTCAGTGGCTCCATGAGGATATAGGGCTAGACTAGGAAAACTATGAACAACTGGGGAAAACTTATAGGTGTAAAAATCTGAATGATGGATGGGCTTAAGATCTGAACCATAAGTGTTTAGAACATATCCAAACATGTTTAATATCAGTCCAAATATGACTAAGGACATGGATAACCAGCCAATGAAAGATAGGAAAGACTTCAAACCATGTAAGATAAATATCACTGCATAAGAGATCAATGAGGAATCAACTAGTGATCTTGGGATTTGTATAGTCTTTGGATTATTCAGAGGTATGGTAGATGGTATGGATGGTGGTATTATATGTGTCGTGACATGCATATCAGCCTGCAAACAATCTTCTAAATTAGATATACAAGCTTGTGAGGAAGAGTTGCTCAAAGGTAAGTCAATATCTAGTGAAAAATCACAATTTTTGGGAGATGAATCTAGTAGACTGAGAGGAGGATCATCAAAGAAAGGTTCTAATATTTCTGATTCTGATATATCAGAGAATAAATCTATATTAGAGATATGAGAAAAGGAGAGAACTCTGGCACTCAAAGCATAAGTTATATCACCTTGGAACTGCACAGTATGACATTGTTCTGAGGAATCAGCAGGCTTCTCTAGTTCATCTGGAACTTCGATCTTGTGCTTCTCAAGAAGTTGAGACATGATGTCCATCTTCTTTTTGAAACACTTATTCTCTGAATGAAAACCCTTGCTGCAATAAGAACACTTGGATGTGCTCCCTTTCTTCTTAACTTTCTTCATTAAATCTTCATATGAA
>LPNX010625228.1:208161-253287 GCA_001517045.1 Pseudotsuga menziesii
CATTGACTTTACGCTGCAAGTGGATGCCAACTAATTAAGCTAGTAGGTGAATAATTAATCAAATAATGATTAATTTTATCTTAGGTTGTGAGTGGGTTTAATATATTCCAACATGAAACCTCTCCATCTGATTGAAAACCACTTCTTGGAGGACGAGACATGATATACAAAGTAAGTACTCAATCAAAAACCACTTCTTCGAATCAATCATAAGAAATAACTTAGAGATTGCATCAACTCACCTAATCCTATTAATTGTTAATGCCAAAAAGTTTTCATATTTTCATTGCTTTATATACGTTTATACTCATAAATTGAATAATGGAAAATAACATGCATGCTTCTTGCTATAGAATCGTAATATAACATGCATAAACAGTACCAAGTTCATGTATATGGATTAGAGTGAGATAGTATGATCATACTCAACAAATAATTGATCTAAATGCTTTAAAAAAATGAAATTAAATATTTTCTTTTTTACAAAGATAAAACACATGATTTAAGAAATTGTCCACACATATTTATGTGGTCTCATTTAATTTAGCACAATTTGTGGGAAAGATCTACAACGAATAACATCAACATCTTTGTAATTAATAACATTGTATTAATATTTGCGTAACAATATTACGATGTTTCAGCAGAGACATGAAATTAGGCGATGTGGTTGATAGCTTTGCATTACTATTTGTCTTACAATAATGATGATTTTGATTTAATAGAAAAAACCATAAAACTTAATAAATTAAAATGAAAAATAAATAATTAAATAATATAAATATAATAAAATAAAACATTCTGTAGTTTATATTTGAAACGTGGGGTATATGAAAGTACACAAAAATAAAAATGAAAGAGAACTATAAGATGAGGTGTAAGCACATTCTAATTTATTTAAGACATTGTTTTATACCGTTATTTTGTAAATTTTTGTTTAATTCAATTATTGTCTCGAGAAGGTCTACAATTAATAATGTCAATGCAATCAATTTCAATTAGTACTTTATGTTGGCATCTATGTTGGCATCATTCTAGTTAATATCATTGTCAATGTCAAAAAAATATTCACGAAGAAAAATGAAGTTGGTAAAATAAAATTATACATTCTTTCAAAATGTTATTTAATGAAATAAGTAATAATATCCAATTTGTATGGATGGGAAAAACTTAAGGTGAAGCTTTACAATTAAGGATCAACAATGTGACTTTCAAGGAGTACATTGATCCAGATGGATATAGGTGCCCCCCTGCCTATGCCACTAGTTCAAAACAATTTTCTATGTGGGCAATTTTGTAGTAACTTTCTAATTTTTTTGGGGTGATCCTGAACTTCCAGGGTCGTTTTGAGGCCCTAAACGATGTTTTTTTCCCCCACAATGGCCCTAGACAATTGTTGTCTACTATCATCTTATCCTATTCCACTATTGTACTCCTAGGATAGATATCTCCCATAGATTATCGAGCACCTTAAACAGAGATCATATGCAAAAGTTATGACCCCGAGAAGTTGATTGTTCAACTAACCACCTTGGGGCCACAAACTTTATGACGATTCATCTTCTAGCATTAGGTTTTTGGATGTTTAGGGTTCTTTCCCTCACACTTATGATAAATAGGCCATTTCGGCCTCCTTTTGTATTCAACTTGTCATGAATGGGCATCGCTGCCACATCTCTTCTCAGAGATATAAATACTACAATTTTGGATGCTTTTATTTTATAGTTTATTTTGTTTCATTCATTTAATAGAATCTGAGTTTATTGTATCACTGTGTTTCTTGCAATATATTTGTGCATGTGAATATATATATATATATATATACTCTTTCATTTCATTCTCACATAAATATAGATCAATGGTATCAGAGCAATTTTTTCTTGTGGTTTTTCAGTGCATGTCCTCGACTAGATCAGAATATCGAGAGTTGGGTCTCAAACTAGTTGAGCTTGGGGAAAACCACTCTCATCGCCCCAAGAAACCTCACATGGAGAGAGAAGAAAAGAGAGATGATGGAGCAAGAGATCATATCATGTTGTTTCTTGCGGAATCCATTGTGCGACAGAGGAACAAGATAATGGATCATTTTCCCAGATCCTTTGACGATTGTTGACAATGGCGAATAGACCTTCAACGAGCAACCGTTTCATAGGCATGACTCCCTTTAAGGTACAAGTTAACTTTTACATCGCCTTTTTTGAATGAAAGATATATGCATATGCTTTGGAGAAATGGTTAACTCTATTAGAGGGTTACTTCTCTTTTCAAAATTTTTCTGATAGCAAAAAGATCACCTTCGCGCTCCTTAAATCCCTTCCCCATATCAAAGATTAGTGGGATAGGTATTGCGAGAGGCATTTGAGGGACAAGACTGAAATATTCAAGATAAAATGGACAACTTTTGTTGATGTCGTAAAGGAGGAATTCTACCTTGTCGACAACTATGATGACCGGTACACTAGGTGGATGACTTTGCGCCAGGAAAGAGACTAGACAGTACTGGAGTTTACCAACATATTCCATACCTTGCACTCAAAACTAGGCATCAAATACTTTGAAGGACACTTGGTCCTAAATATATCTTCATTGGGAGATGCTTATTGGTATGTTGTCAAGATCAAGCAAAAGTTTAAACATAATAATAAATGGGAGTTTGGTTATGCAAATCAACAACAAATTCTTGGAAAAGGTGACCCTAACTCACAAAGAAAAGGACAGAGCAAGGACAACCAAAATCATGACAACTAGCTTAACTCGCAGGAAAACAAGGGTAATAAGAAATGAAAGAAAGATGCCGACAAGTGGTGTGAATTCCACAAAATCCTATAGCACAACACCGATGATTGTTGGTCAAAAAAATAATTGTTAACTAAGATAAAACTTCCATAGTTGGACTTTGGCTCAGACTCTAATTTAGAGCAAGAAAAGGGAAAGTGGGTCATTGATGCACAAATCTAATTCCACCATCACAACCACAAGGATCCAACTAGAAGAGTTGGAGGATCCAAAAGAAGGGGAGCACATATTCCATTCACAACTGGGGGTGTGGGGGAACCCATTACTTTTCATTGTTGACAGTGGTAGCCAGAAGAACCTCATATCAATCGAGGTCATCAAAATATTAAAGTTATCGATAGTTCTACTCCCCAACCATACACCATCAGTTGGTTGATCCAGGGATGAGACATCTGCGTCAGCCAATAATGCCACCTATTTTATGGCATCAAGACCTTTAGAGACGAGGTAATGTGTGATGTTTCCCCACTTGAAGTTCGTGATGTTCTTTTAGGACAACCATATATGTGGAATTGTCATGTTGTGTATGAGTTTAGACCTCTTAGTGTCATTATTACTTTTGGAAAGCAACTCTATAGGATACTAGAGACAATTCCCACTACTGTAGTTTCTCTCATCACAACTAAGAAGTGCAGGAAGGTAATCGTCGAGATAGGGAAATTCATCCTCTTTATGATTCGTTCTAAAGGGGAATGGAATATCACGACAACAACCACCAACTGTACACAAAATCTCTCCACACACCAAAAGCAGGTGGAGGATATAGTGGAAGCATGCAAATATATCTTCACCACACATACTGGGGTTCCATTACATTGTCAGGTCAAGCATTCAAGTGATTTGGTCCATGGGGTGCCTTTACCAAATGAGTTGGTATACAGGCGTTCCCTAATGGATAATGAAGAAATCAAGTACCAAATTCAAGAATTAATCCAAAAGGGGCACATTCGACCCAATTCCTCACCTTGTGGGAGTCAAAGTGTGCTGGTATAGAAGAAAGATGGCACATGGCAACTCTGTGTTGAATACTAAGCTCTAAAAAATATCAAATTCTAGAATCAGTATCCCATTCACCGGATCAACGGCCTTCTCGACCCGCTAAAGGGTGCCAAATATTTCAGAAAAAAATTATCTGAAGTTCAGCTATCATCAGGTGTCTATCGAGCATACCAATGTATAGAAGACTTCCTTCAAATATTGGGAAGGCCTTTTTGAGTGGTTAGTGATGCCTTTTAGCTTGAATAATGCTCCAATAACCTTCATGAGGATTAAGGATGATATTCTCTAGCCATTCACCAATTATTTTGTGGTCATATATCTAGATGATATCCTCATCTACCATGGAACACGGGCAAAACATTTGCAACATATCCATCGAGTCCTCAACACCTTATGATAGCACAAGTTATATACCGATATAGAGAAATGATCATTTTGCATGGAGAGGATTCAATATATAGGATACATCATGGATGAATATGGTGTGCATGTGAATTTGGAAAAGACCCAAGCCATTTGTGACTGGATGATCTCAACAACTCTCACGGAGCTTCACAACTTCCTAATCCTTGCTAACGTTTATCACATATTTGTGTTGGGATTCTCTAATATTGCTTGGTCCCTTATCCAAGTTACCAAATGGGGACCTAAGGCCAATTTTGTTTGGTCCAAGCCACAACAACAAGCATTTGAGGATCTGAAGCAACGCTTATGTTTGACGCTTGTCCTTACCTTACCATATCTGCAACAACCCTTTGATATTGAGACAAATGCTCCAGACTATGTTGTTGGTGCAATCCTCACTTAGCATGGCCATCCGGTAGAGTATCACATTGAGACACTTTCAGATACAGTTCGTAAGTACCCCACCTCTGATAAGGAAATGTATTCCATTGTCCAAGCCTGCCGCCAATGGAAGCATTACATCTTAGAAAAAATACGGTCATCTAGACTAATCACAAGCCCCTGTAGTTCATGCAGACCCAAGGAAAGTTACTGAATGATTTCCACCAAAATTGGCCCACCTACTTGCAACAATTCCATCTAAATATTAAATATAAGAATGGAAGCACAAATTGAGTCGTTGACCGCCTTAGTCGAGCTCCGGTAGCATCAATGACCATGGTGCTCAACTCTTGTGGCCACGAGACATCTAGGTGGCCTCAAATATATGACAGTGATCCAAAATTCACTTTCTTCTATCAATACCTATATGTAGGCATACCAGTGGAAAATTTTATTCTCCATGAAGGATTGTTATGCCACCTGATCCATCTCTGTGTTCCTTTAAGTGAGCATCAAGTGTGCAAAGCTGATTTGGGAAGTGCATTATAGTTAGGTGGCAAGGAACTTTGGCAACAAAAAGACAATGGTGGTATTGCAAAAGTACTTTTATTGGCCCAAGCTCTGATAAGATGTTGACAGATATATTAGATCTTGCACTACCTGCACCATCGCAAAACCTGCCATCAAGAAGTAGGGATTGTACACCCCTCTTCTTACTCCCATTGGGACATGGAAATCCATCTCCATGGATTACATGTTAGGATTACCTTCAACCAAATATGATAATGATTGTGTCTTTGTGGTCGTGGATCGTTTCTCTAGTATGGTAATTCTGAAAGCTTGCAAGAAGAACATATTTTTCGAAGCCATTGCTAAGCTCTTCTTAGAGCATGTTTGGGTTCATTTTGGGCTGCCACATTCCATCATTTCATATCGAGACAATCAGTTCCTCAACACCTTCTGGTCCATGCTATTGTCATTGATGGATACCGAGCTCACCAAATCGCCTTCCTTCCACCCATAAATTGATGGACAAACAAAGGTAGTCAACCGAATGATTGTGCATATTCTGAGAATGTACAATTCAAAACATCCCTGCACATGGGATGAGAACCTTCCATATGTTCAACATAGCTATTATAAATCCCTTTATATATCTACTGGCCACAACCCTTTTCAAATGTGCCCAGGGTTCCAACCATTGGCCCCAATTGATGTAGCTATTCACATTTCATTCACACAGAAGGAATATTCTCATGCTCAGACTGAGGTTGATAAGGCCACTAGATTTGTTGAATGAATCCAACACATCTTCCAACATGTCCATGATATTATGAGAAAGCCAATACCAAGTACAAGCAACGACATGACAAACATTGGGTTCCACACAAGTTCTAGGTCGGTGATAAGGTTTTGGTTGCATTTGCAGCAAGAGAGGCTCACAATACCTCATCACGAGCTTTGTCCACTTCACTATGGGTTGTACACCATGACCAAGGCAGTTTGTGAGCATGCCTTCGAATTAAGCATTCCTCCATTTCTATATTCAATGTAGATATTATTTGCCCATATTTTCCACCATTTTTGGACATGTCGAAGGTGGTAGAGTAGTTGACACCTACAAAGATCAACCCTGAATGCATGGAACAAACAACTATATATCATATCATGGACATACGGGTTAAGGGCACCCACCAGTAGAATATCCAACTGTACTAGGTTGTCAAAGAAGGGAAGCTACTCCACCAATTCAAGTGGCTCACAAGGAGTCAAGTTCAATAGAAGTTTCCACATTTGATGGTGGCACTCACCACAATGGAGACCATTGCTTCATAAGTGGGAGGATTGATCCAGATGGATATAGGTGGCCATCAACCTATTCCACTGGCTCAAATTTTTTTTCCATGTTGGCAATTTTCTAGAAAATTTCTACTGTTTTTCAGGTCCTACATTTCGGGGCCATTTTGAGGCCCTAAACGACATTTTTTACTCTTTGAATATATATTTTCAATGGACTGTCGAGCACCCTAAACATAGATCGCATGCAAATGCTATGACCCCGAGAAGTTGACTATTCAACTAAACACCTTGGGGCCACAAACCTTATGATGGTTCATCTTCTAGGGTTAGGTTTTTCAATGTTTAGGGTTCTTTCCCTCACACTTATGTTAAATAGGACCTTTTCAACCTCCTTTTGTATTCAACTTGTCATTGATGAGTGTATCTGCCACATCTCTTCTCAAAGTTATAGCTACCACCATTCTAGCTACTTTTATTTTACAGTTTGTTCTATTTCATTCATTTAATAAAATATAAGTTTATTGCACCACTTTGTTTCTTGCAATATATCTATGCATATATATCTATATGTGTGTGTGTGTGTGTGTGTGCGTGTGTGATCTTTCATTTCATTCTCACATAAATCCGGATCGTACAGGTCCCTCCCAACTATCCTTATATGGTGTTCATGGTTTGCCAAGAATGTAGTCATTTTCAATGATGCTTATATCTCTCCAAACATGTACTTTGATAAAGGTTTATCTATTCTCATTCATTTTCATCAAGTAGATGAGAATCATAAGATTAGGAGGATTGTTGAGGAGCTTATTGATAGATCTAGCAACTGGTTATATTTTGATGGAGCCTCACAGGGCAGTCCTGCTCAGGGAGATGTAGGTGGTGTATTGTATGTAAATGATGCAATATGGGTAAAATTTATAGCAAGGTTGGGGAAAAATCCAATAATAATGCAAAGTTGATGGAACTTAAACTATCTTTGATGGTGTCCCTCACCAATGGTGTTCAAAAGATGTAAGTATTTGGGGAGTCAATGCTTGTAATAGACTAGTCAAGACAACGAATACCACTAAGAAATATTGTATTGAGGCCATTATTTGAGGAGATATTAATGTTGACAAGTTCCTTTCAATCAATTACATTTGAGCACATATATAGGGAAAGGAATCAAGTTGTTGACCAACTTTCCAAGAGAGGTTTGCAAGTAGGCACACGAACTTGGAAAAGGTGGAAAATGGTAGGTGACATGCTGACATAATTTGACCTAAGAACACAATTGGGGTGGGAATTGTAGGGTGCAAGAATATAACAGTTTGAAATAAATTAATGATCAACTATGAAAGCTAAACCTTCAACCATATCTAAAGTAACGTCTGTGAGAAAATATTATTTAAAAAAAAATGATGTTTGATCAAATGGAAGCTATGTTGAGTAGTTGTAGTAGTTAGCTGAACAATATTGTAAATTATTATGAGATATGTACTGAACAAAATGATAGTAAGGCCTTTAGGCCTATGTACAATGTGGTTGAATTTAATAATATGAGTTGCACTTTTTTTGGGGGGAAAGAAAGTATAAATAAAAATAGCACATTCTTCAAAAATACTAAAATGAAACACTGTAGAATATGAAAAGTTCAATTATGTTTAAAGATTTTCATCTCTAAATATCAATATAATATCTAACATTATATTACATTATCCATTATCACTGTATTGCATTTTAGGAGATTTGAAGAGCAGTGTTGACACATCCAACTATATAATTAAAAACGGCATTCAACAAATCAAGTTACTTGATTAGTCTATCCATTTATGATTAGGGTTTACTGAAAATTTGATACATAACAAGAAAATTTAACCCAATAGAATGCAAGGGGAGTTCAAATTTCCTTCCTAATCACTTTGACTAGCATGCTCAATTGTAGCACCATCTCTCTTAATACTTTAGCATTTAAGCTAAATAACACTTTCCTGACTTGATCATCTACTTTGTAAGAAGCTCCGCATATTCTATGTTGTTGGATTTAAATATAGTTACACTCAATCTAAAATTTATAGGTCCAAGTAAATATCATTTTATGGTGCAATAAGATAATCATCCCAAAAGGGGGTGGAAGGTGTTGGGGGTCATATATGATCTTTATGGAAATTCCATAACTTCATTCATTCAGGGTTTAAACAATATCACAAACAACGAAACAAAATCCCTATCTCTTTGGTGAGGCCTATTGTTGGAAAAATATTTGAATATAAATAACATCATAGTATTAGGGGATTCCAAGATGGTTATTAGAAATATGGTTTCTAATTCCCTCTTGCATGATCCAAACCACAACATGATCATTTCTTGAGCACATGGATAAAAGATCAAATTTGATTCATTGGATTTCTTTCGCATCCCCATGAGTTTGAGATCCAATATTGATGAATGAGCCAAAATGGTTTCACCATGGTTTCTCTAATCTATTATGGAAAAGTGGAAAAAGGGTTGTGTTTAGGGTATTGCAATCTACCCTAATGTTTCATACATTTAAATCAACCCATGATCACATTTATTAGTCTACAGAAGTGGTGATCCCATATCTTCATGCAATATTGACTTAATGAGTATCAACTAGACCATTCTCCTCATTTGGTTTCACATAAGAATGGATTTATGAAGTCTTTAGCAATGGGATAGATGGGATTGTGTGGGATTAACCTCACCCATCATCATTCCAATCCAAACACTAGAATTGTTTTTCTTAGAAAATTGTGGAATTATTTATATTCTAGGGATGAGGTTATTCCTACGGTGTTCATGTGCTTGCTTTGGGGGTTTCTATGGTTTGTGGCAATGCTCTTTGATTTGTGTTGCGGTTCTTTAACATCAGCTACATGATACTCTTATCATTCCCATGCCCATTGTATCTTCATTTTCTTATTTGAAAATTGGGTAGGCATTCCATCTTAAGGTTCCCTTATCACAACATATCGTTTGTTCTATGTTTTTCTCTACAATTATAGGTAATCCATTATTTCTTCATTGGTATTGGTTCAGGGGAACAAATTGGACACCCTTAGGCTTTCACATTGAAAAACGATTCTAGGTTTGATTGGCATAGAAATAAAGGGAGTGATCTCGTGGGAAATAGTATTTACAAATATGGGTTCTTCTATTAACCATTCCAACATATGTACTCATTGGGAGCATTTGAAAATGAGAAAATAAATAAGAATATGTGAGAGGAAATATGATGAATTTTCAAGAGAATATAACAATGATCATGAGAATATGGTAAGAATGGTGAAAATATTGGGAACCAAACAATGCAAGGGAGCTAAAGGAAACAATGAGATAACTAATTATGATGAAGCCCAATTAGAAAAACATAAAGGTAAAGTGGTATAACTATTAAAGGCAGGGGAATAACATCAAAATGAAAAAATTGAAGTAGATTCCTCCATTTGGAGTTGGAAGAAATAGTCCTCCATTTGGAGTCGACACAACAACCTAGGTTCTAGGAGTTTAGAATTTTGTCTTATAAAGCTTCAATGGGATAACCTCAAGTGCTTGTTATGAAGCCTCATTGTGGAACAAAATTAAAATAGACTATATTACATGATACTTCTTACTTGGCATCTATATCATATGAGGGGAGACAGTATCTATATCATATAAGGGGAAACCATGATTTTACTTAATTTTCTTTGTTAAATTAGTATGTTTTATAATTTTTTCTTATTGCTAAGCGTTGTTGTAACATTGTTGCCATCTATAAAATGAATAATATGAAACAAATAATTATAATAAGATAATTTAAAAATATATTTTTACACGCAACCCCTCGTTTTTATATTACTACAATCTATAACCATTTTAATTAATGAAATATAATCATACAAAAAAATTAAATATATTCTTATTTGAAACGTCCTACAAAGTTGAAATTTAGTTATTACAAATAATATATTTAAATGCTAACACTTAATCCATAAACATCAATGAAGTTATTGCTGAAAAAATAAATCAATGAATTTAAAATATTTGAAAAGCTTTTGAAAAGACATGCCATCAAATAATGCGAGAATAGATATTTTCTCGAAAATGTTATTAGTCCTTGGCTTGGGTTGCAGGGACTATAGGAATTACCCAAGCGAATTTCTTTTAATCTTAGCATTACTTTGGAGTGAGTTTATCCTAACTTTTCATTGCATTTTAGAAAACGTTATTAGTCCCTGCCTTGGGATGCATGGACTGTAGGAATCGCTTAAGCGAAATTTTGTTAATCCTAGCATTACTTTGGAGTGAGTTTATCCTAACTTTTCATTGCATTTTCCCAAACAGACCCATCAATGATTTAGAAGCCTTAGTTGGCCTCAAATTGAGGCACTATGTTAGCTTACCCGACTTTCCTCTGTTTTCATTTGTGGCTTTCGAATGGTTGGCTTATATTACATACAACTAAGTGGATAAATGCTAAATTCAAGTTAGCATTACTTGGTATCATTAAATGTTTAGTAGCTTAGAGATTCGATAGAGAAGGTAAGTGGTACATGCAATGGCTGCATGGACTATAGGAAATTCCCAGGAGAAATTTTGTTAATCCTAGCATTACTTTGGAGTGAGCTTATCCTAAATTTTCATTGCATTTTCCCAAACAGAACAATCAACAATTTAGAAGCCTCATTTGGCCTCATATTGAGGCATTATGTTAACCTATCTGAATTTCCTCCTTTTTCATTTGTGGCTTTCGAATGGTTGGCTTATATTACATACAATTGAGTGAATTAATGCTAAATTCTAGTTAGAATTACTTGGTAACATTAAATGTTTAGTAGCTTGGAAATTCAGTAGAGAAGGTAAGTGGTACACACAATAGCTACTTGCACGTCAGGACCGTGTGTCTTCAAGTTTTGAGTGGCAGGTTGCATGCAACCTTGTAACCTTTGTGTCGTGTGCCTTTGATGTTGAGGCAATGTGCATGTATTCTGACTTTTGCATGGCAGGTTGCATGCAAATTTGTAACTCTATCTCGATGCGTCCACCTTGATAACAAAAAAAAAAGTGTTCACCTAGCTCTACATGGTCTAAACCATATACATACGTCATATTCCTACCATATTTCCCTTACTTTTGACCTTCACAATTGTATTTCCATAAAAATGATCTAAAACACCATTATTCATTCCCATAAATGAAGGGTTAGTGGACATTTATTATGGTTTACCTTCACTCTCTCCCCAAAAAGGGTCAAAAACCCTAAAAGGGGTTCAAAAATCCTAAAACAAAGAAAAGGTCAAAAAACCACAGGAAAATACCTTAGGTCGGAAAATACTTTGGGTCAGAAAATACCATGGGTTACCACATAGTAATAAAAAACCCTAGACCACACTATAAAGACATTGTGAAGGGCTCTCCCAAAATACTTTTTTCCTCATTTTTCCATTTTGTGAGTACGTTGGGACACCCTTGCTCTCAAGTGTTCACATACTCTTTTGCCATCATCCCGTAGCCATACCATTCCCACATTGTATGTTGAGACATCCTCCATACCCATTTTTTGATCCTCTCCCCGTTTGACACCTGTCCGTGGAGACCTTTGGAGAACCATCCTGTGGAGAGGCGGATCACTTTCGAGGACGACCACGATGGCCCACTTTACAGGAAAGAAGGTATACTTTGTGTTTTCATTTTGTTTAGTTTAGTCGTTGTATATATTTGTTTTATGTTACGAATATTGTTTGTTGTTTTATTTTACATCAAACTCTTCCTTATGATCACGTTGATCTAAGGTCGATGCTTCGGCATGTAGCTAGGGAGAAATCCCCGCTATAGTTTTGGCGACTCCACTTCACTCGATCCACTTGATCCCTGTTTTTGTAGGTTTGCTACAAGCTTATCTTCAGTTTCTTCCTTCAACCGTCATAGATCAGGCCCCACGACCTATTCGAACCTCTACTACATTAGTGCCTGTTCCCCCGGTATTTGTCAGCTCCATCTTTTTAAATTTTTTCTTGTTCGGTCTGCATTGCCTTTATCCAGCTGAGAGCCGCGAACCATTCATTCCTTTCCTCCTGATAAGAGCGACCTAGGTCGTGACTTTAGCCTCGATACACATGACCTGGCTCACAAAGACTGATCGTGCCTGCATCGGCTGCTGGAGCGACCCCAGTCGCCCTTGTGGCCCTGTTCCGAGTGAATCAACCGCGTCTTACCCCATGATTCAAGTGAGTTGCATGTTTTTTATCCATATTGCTTCTATCTATCTGTTCTAAGCGACCCAGATCACCCTTGTTTCGTCGACAGGTGCGACTATCAGTTTACATTCTATTTTTCGTGCCTGTTTCGTACCCCTGTATGTCCCAAAGTCCTGTCCTGACCTGTTTGTATTCCCAAACCTGATCTTTTATAGACCCTTGGTGTGTTTGAGTTCTCCCTTTCTTGGTCGTTGAGTTACCATAGTTGAGCTTTGTAGTCGAGACCTTATGCTTGTTTCCTGCAAAAAGTTCCTTATTACTCATTTGTTTCAAGGTTGGAAGGAGAACTTTTTTTTTACATACAATTGCACACAAATTCACAACATTAAGTGAACATGCTCCATTCATGACCTCGAGTAGAGCCTTAAAAGAAATTAATTAACTTAATAACATTTAGATTAAGGTATAAACCCTATCCGCGTAATTGTGGGAAGTACTTGGGCATAGCCCTAAAACTCATTGTGAGGAGTACCACACGAACCCTGAAGTAGCTGGCCATTGAGAGGACCTGCTAAGTGAAAAGGGAAATGACCCCTACCTGATTGACTAGTTCCCACCCATGAGGAAAACAAAGAGTTTTCATTTGTGGCAAATCGGTTATCAATTTTACCTGAGCCATGGAGTGAGAGTACTGCCCAATACGCAAGCCGTTAGTCAGCATTGGTGGCCAAGTGACTCCTTTGAACCATTAGGAAGTTGATTAAAACCATGGTCCATATTCATTTCCCATCACTATCACATGACATCATTTCTCCACCACGCTAATCCTATCAGCTTAGGGGGCACACCCCCAGTTCGGTTCTTTGAATCGTCACCTTCGAAGCCATCTTAAACGTCACTCACCACCTTTAGAGCCACACATGGCCTCTGAGTCCGATTCGGATTACTACCAATACGAATCCACTTTGTTCACTTCCCAATCTAGATCCCTTCCACGAAGGGATAGTTGACGATGGACTTGTGTCCTTGCCACCCATCATCACAGGTATCCCTTCTAGCGGGCCCATTGCCACTACACACAATATTGTTGGTACACTACCCACTAGTGATGGCCCCACACTAGCCACCATGGTTTCTACCATCCCACCCTTTATACTTGGGGGAAGTGGCCCTTCCACATCCATTCTGACTATTCCTACTATGGGAAGTCAACCTCACCCACCCCTATCCATGCATGGGAACTATGCTCCTGCCACCACTGGCACCATTGCTGGTCCATCCCGAACCAACCTCGACTCTAGCCTACCTTTCATGGCTAGTATTAACATGTCAGATTTTGCAAGATTAACAAATGACCCCATTTGTCACCAACCATACTAGCCTCCCATGCCTACAAAACTTCTCTCATACATCCCAGTTTGAGGGAAAGGCAGGCAAGGACCCACATAACCACATCATGTCTTTCCACTTGTGGTGTTCATCACAGTGTTCATCGAAAAGAATTGTGGATGACTTTGTTCAACTGAGGTTGTTCCAGTGCACACTTACAAGTGTTGTGGCCAAATGGTACATCAAGCTGCCTAATGCCACCTACCTCAACTTCTCCTCACTTGCCTTAATGTTCCTTCAATATTTTCAGCTACCCATTCAATATGACGAGGGAGTGGAGATCATTTTATCTTGCTGCCAATACCCACATCATGGATCACATCCATGAGTAGCAACGTCGACGTAGCTTGTGCAAGATCCAATTGGATGATAGGATCTTCCTTGGCTGGTTTCTCAAAACCTTACTTCAAACCATAGCCAAGGACGTCGCATCTGAGCGACCCCAAACTAAGGAGGAGGCCATCCTAAAGGCTTAACAATTCGACTTGATTTATTCCCAGTATGGTTACCTATACACCAGCATACCTGATGCTCCCTAAGATGACACCTCTCTACGTGATACACCAGGGGCATCCCATGCTGCTGATGGAGTTATCGACTCTATCACCCAACACCCTCAGTCCTACGTGACCTCTCCCATGATGCCACCCCAGCTGGGTACCATCCACAATGTTTCGCAACCAAGTTATGCCCCTGAGTACTCACGTATGATGGCTCAGTCCAGATCCACCCCATCCTATGCACCTACCGCTCCAACTCATTGCGTCCATGTTTTCGGATTATTAATCCTCCCTTGACCATACTTTATATTAGACTATTTATCCTAACTTAGGAGTCTTTATTAATTAATTGGGCCCACTAGTACCATTGGGTCCACTTGGCCTAATAGGGACACATGTACCAATTACTAGAGTGTGGGGAACACTGCTAGAGGTTAACTGACACTAACTGCACTTGCATGCATCAATTTAGGCGTCTGCTAGCCCAATCCCTACATTTTAGGAGCCATTGGGAGTCTCAACACCAACCTCCTTCATTCCGTTGGAGTTGGAACTAGTTAAGCTTAGTTAGTTTCAAGTTACATTCAGTTAGATCACAATCAGTTCAGTTAGCGCTAGTTATGCATGGATAATGCATGTGGGTTGGGCGCCTTTTCTCACCTACCACTTTAGTTAGACCTAGTTAACCGTTTATTACTAATTGTATTAGTTGTAACATCTGGAGTTAACCAATTGGACTTTGATATTGATTGAGACATCCTGAGTTAGATAGTCAGTTAGGTATAGTCACATCTAGTGGGGAGATTCAAATTCATCCCTAATTTATTTGAATTCTTTTCCTATGTAAACTATTGTAACACTGGATTTAATCAGTGATAATGATACTGTAATTGTTTGAGCTATACTCATCTGTTTCCTGTGTGGTTTGTTTTGTTCAGTGTGTATCTTCATTCTCCTTTTACTGCAACAATAATTTTGGACTCATTGCTTGAAGATATAAATGGCACAACAATTTTAACATGGCATCAGAGCCATCTCAAGCAGGGTTCATGTTTGTTTCTCTCCATTGAACATTAGAAGCAGCTGGGTTTCCACAGAAGTCCCCAAGCTTGATTTGCTTCCTCTGAATTTATTCAGAGTGGCGGTACGGGTGTGACAGACCCTGAAAACATGTTCATGTTGAGAGGAAAAGAATGATTCTAACATAGTTCGAATATCTTTGGTTTTGCACTGATATTTTGTAGGTTCAACTTCATATGGATTCGAGATTAGCAGTTCCTCTTCTTACTCCATCCACAAGATATTCCGAATGGAAGTTGAAGATGATTGCATCTCTAAAGAGACAAGGTCTCTATGAGGTATCTATTGGACTTGGTAAAGAGTCTTATGGATACGAGAATGACTGGCTAAATGACGGTGATAGAGCTGTTGGAGCAATATGTGGGGATTTTTCTCCAAGCTTGCGCTACCTTATTGATTCTGTAGAATACCCAAAGGATCCATGAACAAAACTTGATACAACCTTTGGGAATCACAATGAGGATTATTATAGAAATTTGGAGAGCACATTCAAAACCACAAGAGTTCTTTATTCAAAAGTCTCGGCCTATACTCTCTCTGATGAAGTTTTTCAAGATGAAGAAGAAGCATAATCTTCCTCACAGTCAATTCGAATTGAAGAAAGTCTCCTTGGAGAGAATCCTTCTCTTGCTGCTCCAGAAGTGTATGAGATCTTTGATATCTCATCTCCTCACATGGATGATCCATAAGAAGACATTCGAATCTCTTTTTTTGAAGAAAAACTCTCCATCCATTCTATGCAAAAATTCTCTAGTGATTCTTCTATTACAAATTCTGTGCATAGTTTACCGGTGATTGCTCCAGGAAAGGGAGAGGAATTTGATTTATCTGTCTCTAATGATGTTGTTGGTGTGCAGATAAGTAATTATTTGGATACTTTGGAAATAATGTTAGATTGTAGGAGTGATACATTCACTCTCATATATCTAGAGCTTCCAACAAATTCCTACATGATTTCATGCACCAATACTCAGGGTTTTGATACGGGGTCATCACCTAGGGACCAATATGATATCACGTCCGTTCATATTGGGGGGGTTAAAAATAAAAAAATTACAAGCCAATATATTGGTGGTATATTAGGGGTAAAAAGGGTTTTTTTTAACTATATAAATATCCAATATGTTGGGGGATATTTTATTCCACAATCCTGCCTGCACCCTTCACTAGTGCTCCACCATAAGCCTGCGTGCACCCTGTGTATGCTGCATAGGGTTTTCCTATGGTTTTCTCCATCATTTTTCAGGGTTTTCTCCATCATGTTTTCTGGATAACGAGGGCGTTTTTTCAAATCGTAGCAGTGTTGGTCCTTGGGTTTTCTCCATCGTGTTTTCTGGAAAACGAGGGCATTTTTTATGGTGCGTAGCAGTGTTGGTCCTTGGGTTTTCACCATCGTGTTTTCTGGAAAATGAGGGGATTTTTTCTGGTGCATAGTAGTGTTGGTCCTTGGGTTTTCACCATCATGTTTTCTAGATAACGATGGCATTTTTTCACCATTTTTTGGTCATGGGTTTGTGGTGGGTTTCTCTGGTGCATAGAAGTGTTGGAGGAGGCACGTTGGAGAGCCATTGCATAGCATTCTTGGAGGTATGGTATACTGTGTTTAATCTCTGATGAAAAATGCCTTTTAATTCTTTTATTTATTGGGGGCTCTGTTCCACATAGCTGAGTGACTACTAAACTGAGCTTTGGGATTGAAAGAGAACCACCGCTTATTAGAGCTTTGGGTGCTTGTTAGCCCTCAACGATGACTGTGACTGACAAGTCTCACGATTCAATTGGCCTCTGAAATGTATGGTGGCTCTTTGATACCCTATTGCAGTGTCATTCACTAATCGATTTTCAATAGTATCCTTAGATATGACACCATTGTACTAAACCAAAGACGTAGTCACATGACTCAATGGTTGTCTAAACTGGGTTTGCTGCCATATAAACGAATTGGATCCTCTTATTTGTCCTGACAATGTATGTGGATGTCAGCGCTGCAGGGTGAAGTGGGTTCATTCTAAAATTGTAATTGAGTGACAATTGTGGACCAGTGATGACAGTTTCTATGCTCACATACCCTTTTTGCTAAATTCGCCACAGAGGCTATGATTCCAAAGAAGAATTTACCCATCAATGCGATTCTTTGTTTAGAAGAGCTTTGCAAAACAAAGATTAGTTTGCATTGCATAATTGTGAATAGTAGGCTGTTGGTGCATGGCTGTACAAGGTAAGGGTATGCTTGTTATGTCTGAAGGCTCTATTACCATCATGATGGATTTGGTCACTGAGGTCCACCCCCCTCTCTGGAGTCAAAGTTTGATCAAGTCTACAATTGACCCCCCTGGATTATCTGATCATTCACTTCGCAACTTTTCCTTTCTTTTCATTATTGGGATTCATTTTTTCTGCATGGCTCCTAGGAAACATGTTTATCAGATGTTTAATCTTACAAAGTCACTATTTTCTTGTTATTGATTTGAGTGCTTTTTTAGCAGAGAGGAGAAATGTTTTGATGCCTATTAGTTTTGCTGTTTAATTCCTTGAAAGCATTCTTGGGTGAAGGAGAAAAGTCAAAGTTTAGATTTGACATGTTCTCCCTCATATTTCCTCTAAACATAGGCAAATTTATGTAAATGTTTATGAAAGAAAACTTGAAAGAAATTACTTAGGAGAAATGAAGTTCTGTCAAAAAACTAAATAGTTATTCATTCTCATATAAGATAGGAAGTTTGATCTTCAACAATGTTCATTTATATCTCTCCTGTTAAGGCTAGAATGAACTTTGTCATTATAAGCTACAGTTCGTCCAAACATGAGTGGTAAAAGTTTTGCCTTTGCATTCATAGGCTCTTCTTTTAGGAACTAGGAACCAATTTTAGTTTCAAGTGTACTTATGCTGATTCTCACCTTCATTTTGAACTAGCTTTTGACTTAGTCGAGTCATGTTGAGAATGGTTAGGGCCTGCCCTCTCCCTCCACAGGGCATGCTAAGATGACATAATCAGCTTTTAACATGCATTATCTATGTTGAGAAGTATGGGCATGATTCAAATAGAGAGGTTGATCTGAAGCATGCCTCAGATCACTTTAACCCTGCATGACTTTCTCAGAATTGCTAGTGCGGACATCCCAATCTATGGGAAGAGCATGGAGGCCTATTAAGAATGAAGTTGTGTTTGAGCCTTGACACTCACTAGGTCAAAATCAAAATAAAAAATTGTTGATTCTATACTGACAGTTTTCTTCTCACCAAGTGGATAAAGGAAGATGTACTTTATGGACGTAAAAGTTTACAACTTGGGCAGGAATTTTTTTATAAGGTTTGAAATCCCTCTAAACAAATGAAAAATTATACTACTACAAACATGGCAAGAACTTACCAGATAATCAAGTTATTGTATTGACATAGTTTTATTCATTCATCGCGTTTGCTTGATTAGGCATTCCTATTTTATATAAAAGAATAATCTTTGTGTGCTCAGCTCTTTTATAAAAGATTATTATGTCCTGTGTGGAAGCATCGTGAAGATGCTTATGTTCACCATGACCAAAGTTATGAGTTATGACAGGCTTGGATGGATGTAGGAATGGGAATTGACCTGCCATGTTCATAAGGTGATTCAGAAACCATTAGCTGCCATATTATACTATCTATAATGAGGTCCTTACGGCCTAAAACAAAGCCATTGCAAATATTGAATGGCAAGTGAGACCCATAGAACATACATCATAGTCAGCTGGGAAGACCATCAATCTGTATCCCATGCAGTGATCCATTTTTTTTTCTTCCAAGTAACAACCTCGCGGAAAATCCTCCAAGTACTTTCCCTTGATTCATGGATGGTAAATAGTGTAACATTGTAAACAATCAACCCTGATTATAGAGAGCCTAGCCCTGAGGGGATTAAGAGAGTCAAACTTGTGACCTCCCCAACTATAGGGGGAGAGATCTCATATCTGGCTCATGATCGATTGAGCTAACCCTCGAGGCTATAGTGTCCAAGGGTTATCCACAATAATTGTAGCAATTAGATGTTTAAATAATACATTTACCATTGATGTTATTATTTCACAGGATAACCAGGTCAAGTTGATACATCCCAAGACGAATGGCTGCACTTTGTGTGAAATTGATGATGCCCTGCTTATCCTCCTCACTTTCCTCAACATACTTGTCGTCTACAAATGGGCTAAAAATATCATGATCTTGAAGCATATCCAACAACTTCTCTTGATTAAGAGATCCATGATTTTCTCTAGATTATTCTTTTCTGATGGATCTCCTCCATGTCTTCAGCTATAAACTTCTGTCTCATATTTGTCCTTGACACCTCTGAATATTCTTGATATGCTTTTTTCATGGTTGTTTGTCATCATATTGGGCAGTAAAAAAATTTACAGGTTGATGGAGAAGCTTCCTCTTGCTAACACCCATTTGTTGCTGCAATCCACTCTTTTTTTAAGAAGGGTTTAAATGCAATGATTATTTTCTGTATTGTTCTTTGTTTTCTTTCTTTCATTTCTTGACCTTTTTGTTTGGGCAGCTATGGATAAAATTTATGTTTCTTTGAGCTTGACACATTAGTTGATCAACCATAGGTTTTAATCAATTTGTATATGTTGAATTGGCCACAACATGGTGTTATTTAATGTTCCTTTAGTCAGTCACAGTATGACTTATCTATTACCATCCTTCACTCTTGCAGGTGTCTTAGGAAATAACAAAGATAAAATGGGGGAAGGCATCTGCATCAATGTGATTCCAAATGGGAAGTATGCAGTGAGAACTTCAACACTTTTGTCTCAAATCGATGAGTTCTGCTTTGCACTTGGTGGAAACAAACCAATCTGCAGTATTTTAATTGCCAACAATGGCATGGCAGTAGTCAAATTTATGCAGAGTGTTAAAGCATGGGCTTATGAAACATTTGGGACTGAAAAAATCTATTTTACTGGTGGCTATGGCCACACCTGAAGATATGAGGATCAATGCTGAGCACATACGAATTGATGATCAGTTTGTAGAAGTGCCAGGAGGTACCAATAATAACAATTATGCAAATGTTCAACTCATTACAGAGGTTCGTTGTATAGTGATACATTAAATGAGCTTTTAGTTTTCACAGTATGTATTTGGAACATATGTACCTTAAAAGCATGGAAAATTTGGCTTTTCTTTTTGATGTAAAGCATGGATGATTTCCTTGTTCCTTCATTTCCTGTTTTCCATACTCTATTTTGATTCTCCTTTGATATCAAAGCTGTCCTTTAGTAGATGTATTAAGGATTATGGATTTAGAGATAATGCTATATTGGACTAATCCCTTCCCCGCTGTTTTTAGTGATCCATCAATTCATTCTCTACCTTGATATTCATTCTATTTTGAATCCAGTCAGTCTTGCACATTTACAAAGATCTTTCTTGACTATAACCTTTTTTTATTTATACAGATAGCAGAAATTACCGGTGTTTCAGCAGTTTGGCCAGGTTGGGGTCATGCATCAGAAAATCCTGAACTTCCTGATGCATTAATTGCTAGGGGTATAGTATTTCTTGGACCCCCTGCTGCACCCATGGAAACATTAGGGGATAAAATTGGATCCTCACTAATTGCACAAGTAGCAGGTGTGCCAACCCTTCCATGGAGTGGCTCTAATGTAAGTGGCAATGGGCGCACATTATATCTGCGCTGAATTTTTTTATTTTTCATCTGGATCCTAGGAACTTAACTGTTAAAGAAAAACATCAAACTGGTTTCGGGCAATATTCCATATAAGTACTCTGTCTTGTATTACTATGGTTAAAATTCTCTACAAACATGCAGGTAAATATTTCACCTAAAAGCTGTTCAGATTCTATACCTAAAGAAATGTACAAAGCAGCATGTGTCTATACAAGTGAGGAAGCCATAATGAGTTGCCAGACAGTTGGATATCCTGCTATGACAAAAGCATCTTGGGGAGGTGGTGGCAAAGGAATTTGAAAGGTATGTGAACATTCACCAGGTGTTACTTTGTTGCATTCACCAAGTGTTACTTTGTTGCTGAAGATGGATGAAGCCTTGGCTATGTTTTTTTGGTATTGCTAGGAGTTTTCAAGGTTGGTTTCTAATATAAATGTTCTAATTAATCCAGGATTTACAATTTAACCACTATTATGAGATTTGTATGGCAGGTTTACTTCATCACCTCTCATAATAGATCCATTGATACCAGTTGTAAAACTCTGCTAATTTTGCTTGAACAAGTAGTTCATTCTTGGAACAAAAATTTAAATAGATCAAGTAAAGAAAGGAAATATAATTTAACTATGAAAAAGGAAATACAAATATGGATCTCAAAGTGCTTCCTATAGTTTTATACGTGCAAACTATATACTAAAATCTAGGGAAAATGTTTATGCCCACAAGCCTGAAATAGGTAGCCCCAATGACAAGTAACCTAAGCACAGACTGTAATGATGATAAGAAAGTACAGAAATAGGACAACACAGTCTGGACTTTGAACTAATCCTCTAGGAAGCTTCATCAACCCAGAGATACCCACACATCTGGTCATGACTTTTACTTCAGAGCCTTATGCGACAATGCTTATCTGGCACTGCTATGGTTAGGATTCACAAGGCCAGTGATAATTTATAAAATATGTGTTGGGCGTTCTAGGCATACAGGGTTCAGAATCTCTTCCCCCACTTTGAAGAATGATTGTCCTATATGCCAGATGCTAAAATCTATTTTCAATATTCTTATTCTATTATATAATAAGAACAATTACCATACTTGTCAAGAAAAATATCGATAACATCCTTGATCTTCAGCCAAGATGGATATAAGCTTTAGCTCCAGAAGATTAGAAGTTCATAAGATGTTTTGTGGCATCTATCTACCATGTGGCGTGTTCTACTAGCAATCAGTTGTATCAAAATGTTCATCAATTTACCCATGTCTATTTATATCACAAGTATCACATTATATGCCCATTTAAGACATGATGGGTTAATCCCTCATGTAGTTAGTTGCTTAGTTGCTTGGGCTGCCATCTACAAAGCGGTATGCACATTTAGTTAAGAGTGTTGAAAGGCACATCAGTATACCTACATAGCATAATTACCAATTCAACAGTCCTTAAAAGGAACTGTGGTCCTTATTGGAAAAGCTTTGAATGTTTGTTAAAAACTCTCACGCATTCATCTTTTTGACTCCAAAGGCTGGCTTGTGTCATTCTTTGTACCCTACAATTCAAGTATTTTGAATTCAAACTAGCTGTCTCATATGTATTTTATAAGGATCAATGTTTCAGATTGGTCCCTCTCTTATATCTATTCTAGGTCCTTGCCTCTTAGGTTGTGTTGGGATTTTGCTAAGATTGCAGTCATATCATAGAGCTATATAATTTTATCTGCAGTGCATGAACTAGTTTGAACATTGCATGTATAGAATCATGTTCTAACTCATTACAGTTCTTGCAAACTGTATGGATGCTTTAGATCTACTGAACTAATTTCCTAAAGTTTATCTTAAGCACAAAGTCATCTACTAATGTGGCGATGTTCATGTGGCTTTGTTGATATGTCGATGCTGTCAACTGAAATATAAAATGGGCATTAACTTATAACAATTGCATCATTTGGGCTATGAAGCTTTGCTGATATGTCGATGTTGTCAAATGAAATATAAAATGGGCATTAACTTATAACAATTGCATCATTTGGGCTATGAAGCTTTTATTTCCTCATGTGTTCAGCCATGCTATGGCCTAGCCTTTTTCTAATAGATTTATGGAAAAAATCTAGAAAGTGTAATTGGAGAGCATCTTACTTTATAAATATCTTATATATGTTAGCTAGATTTAATTGGATAATGCATCTGATTAGGTCTTGGAAAACCAATGTTCTCTATGTAGGTTCATAATGATGAAGAAGTCAGAGCCCTATTTAAGCAAGTATAAGGAGAGGTTTCAGGTTCACCGATATTTATCATGAAGGTTGCATCTCAGGTACTAAAATAATTCAAGAAATATTGAATGGCTGATAATGGAACTTGGATGACATTTCAATTGTTGCGTACACACCACTTATAATGGTATTCATTATTGAAGTGGAAATGGTTATTGATTTATGATATTTTGTAGTGAGTGAAGCATAGGTTTTTCTCTATTGTTATGTCTAATCCTGTATGAGACAAGAGGTGGAAAATTTTACTCTGGGCCTACTTTTCTGTTTATTCATGAGCAGTTAATGCTTTTATAACACATCAGTAACATACATAACTCTGTCTCTACAGAGTCAACATCTAGAAGTGCAGCTACGTTGTGACCAGCATGGAAATGTGGCAGGTTTGCATAGTCGTGACTGCAGTGTTCAAAGAAGGCACCAAAAGGCTGGGATTTCTCTCCATTTGTCTTATATGAATTCTGTGTTTTCAGTGAAATAGATTAGATGGAATATGATAATGTATTTTTTTATGTCCTGTCAAGTTAGACATCTTCAGCACTATGTTGAATACTGTGTTACTCCCTTCCACTTTTGTTGTCTCTAGGATATATCTCTCTTTGTTGTTTGCAATATCAACCATTGCTTTTGTAACATTGTATAAACTTAATTTTGTTTAATCAAGATAATGAATTTATCAAAAAGTTTGAAATCAAAATATATTCAACATTTACAATTGGTTGTTAAATTTATCAAGATTATTTTTCTGTCCACAGATGGAAAGGCCTGTTGGTTCCATGGAAATGCTAGCTTCTCGAAAAAATGGCAGACTAGGGATTAACATCATCCAACTAAATTTGTTGTAGCAACGCCTTCCTCATTCTTGGATTTCAGTCCCATAAGGCCGTGTCTTTGGCATACCTTCGGAGTCTGGTCACATTTTGTGAAGTGCATGCTTTCACATTCTGTGGTTGAGTTTTACATGTGATCCAATAGATTATTTTCATGCATGGGCTAAGGATTATGCTACACTTGATAAGACACAGAGAAAAGAGAGGTATGAAGGTAGCCATCATTATAGAAAGTGATGAATTAATATAATATTTACACTTGTCTAATCTTGTTTTCTTTTTCTAAATTCAACTCTATAGATAGTGACACACCATCCAATTTCATTGTTGCAATATCGTTTATCTTCACCTTAAATTTTGATGAACCTGTCACCTTTTAGGATGAAGGTTCAGTGCCATATTTTATAGGGGAAACTTGCTCATGCTTGCGAACAGATCACTGCTTAGCTAATTTCCCTTGGATAAAATTCTCTGAGCCAGACTTCCCATGATCTTTCTTAAGGCCACTACTATTTTTCTTTGTTGGGGTCGCACAAGATTTATTCACCCTGATTCCCTTTGACTTGTATTCATATTGCTTAGCCTCACCCTTTTGTGCATCATAAGCCTTGATAGTAGGTATGCTGATTGAATTGACTTTCATTGAAGCTAAATTTGAAACATATTGCTTCTTTGGAGAAGGCAGCACTGGTGCAGTCACGCTCTGTAGCTTTTGTTCTTCCATTTTTTGGATCAGCCAATGATTCAGTAGAAATTTTAGCATGTGCACTCCAGAAAGCCAAATGAATGCATTAATAGATCTGATAAATGATGTTCTTGTAGCACGCTCACCTTCAGGCTCAAATATCTCAACAGAAGTGTCAAAAACACTAAAATATGTTGGAATGGTTCAGGCCTTGTCCTGTACACTTGAGAATCTAGATTTAGATCATCCTGAGTGTGTACACTTGTATTCGATGTTGGAATGATTCAAGCCTTGTCCTGTACACTTGTATTCGATGAGTGTCTCAGATTTGAATGTTGGACACATCAGGTTGACTTTTGTATTTGTAGCAATTTGGAGAATGGTGTAATAGTTTCTATAATATGCACGGATTCAGATACAGTTACCAAGTTGACATGCATATACTGAATTAGATAGGCCTATTGTTTGAAATTGTTACATGAAAATAAAGAGTGGGTCAATAGGGAAGAAGACAAATTGTTCACTGGATAAAATTTGCAGTAAGATATTACAAATAGAGAAGTTGTGACCTTTGGCATATTTTTGTCATTGTGAACATCAATATTATTTCTTTGACCTTTGACCGTAGCTATTATAGCTTCTATACGTTGTTTTAGAGGTATATAAAGAAAAGTTTGGGTGATGCTTTTTACTTGACTGACGAATGCCAATTCTTAGATGTTTTTCAGTTTTTTTTCTCTATTTGTTGTTTAAGATTATACATGGACCATGGTTTAGCCCCAAACACTTATCTTATGACTGGTCAAACTATAATTGTAGGAGCAGTCTTTGTTTTATTAAGCTGTTTATTACTTATTCAATACAATACTGTTCAAGCATCACAGGGCCAGTTAAAGAGCGTGGTTGGTGCAATTTGTCTTCTGAGAAAAGGTCTTCTCAAGAAAATTCTCATGGGGCCATTCAATCACATAACATTTCAAAAGGGGCTTCATCAAATATTCAAGAGGGGACCTCCTTGGTATGTTTGTGTTTTCTTTGATCTAAACTACATGTTTGCAGTTTACAATTTTTCTCCAGACTTTTTCATTAAAAGACATTAGTCTAAAATAATGCAACCAGTTGACTGAGGTGCATGAGGTTGGAAGATGTCTAAGATGTTTCTATATTGAAGAAGTTGCTTCTGTGACCAACAGATTTTGGATTGTTTTGTATGTCTAATTTCATTACCATTAGGAATTGTACATTTTAGTAGTTTTATCAATATTATCTTTTGCATAAAATTTTATGCCCATGTTTAATGTTACTATTGAATCTAGAGGAAGTTCGAAAAATTTAAGAAGATAGCCTTTAGTTGTAATTGAAAATCATGCAGGTTTTTTCTCACCATTATCAACTTGAGCTTCGTAGTGGAGATTTAATGGTTCATTACAGTGGCTTCATTTTGAAATTATTTCAGTCTTCTTTTCTGATCAGTCTTAGCCAAGGTCAAGGATATTATAGACTTTATCATAGTAGGTAAATATTTTTGTGTTTGAGGCATACATGAACACCTGCAAATACTTGTAAGATGGCATAAAATATAATTAAATTAACAGAGTAATATAAATAGTGAAATATAGTGATAAGGAATGAAGGTGATAATTCTTGTAGTAATTAGCTATACAGTTCTTTGTGGCAAGAAAATTTGTAATGAATAGGATGTTTTGCTTCTAAATTTTTGAAAGTGATTATGAATTTCAGAACATGCAAACACCCATGTCTGCAAGAAAGTCCAGAATGATAAGAAAAGACACAATTGGAGAAGTGGTAGATAGGGGCAAGTCGGAAGTTCGTGATCATCAAGGTTTGCTATAATGAAACATGGTTTTATTAAAATTTCCTTGTTTTCCTGCCCACTTGTTAACATTTGGATCATGGGTTGCAATGTTATATTTGTAGATGGCATTGTTGCAGGCTTCTATGAAATGTTTGATGATTATCTCGAGAGAGCATAAATTCCTGGAGAAGATGAAGGTGAAGAGGAGGGTACATGGCTTCCTCTTTCTGAAATAAAACTTCCTGCAAATGAAATCACGTTTGCACATTCAAGGAATACTTTACATCTGGCCCCAGTGGACACTATTGTAAGACTGTTAAGTTTACTTGATCGTCATGTACGGTGTGGGAATGACATGATAATGGATGAAGAAGATGATGTGAGTCTAGATAATTATATGTTCAGTTGAATTTTAGTTTCAAATTAACAGCATGGATCACAGTGTATGTGTGTGTGTGGCGGGGGGGTCCTCTTAAAAACTTTATTTAAGTTCTTCAAGAAAGTCCTTATGTCTTGCAAATGTTATGTTCTTCATTTTAGGCATTGTTAGCTAAACACATTATTTGACATCTGTTACACAAACTAGATTCCCAAGGAGCTCAGGCATGGTAGAACTGGGTGATAGAAATCAGCCTTCTAGGTAATCATTTTGCTTTAGGGTGGCTGGAAGGAAAACTGCAAGGTTTCAAGTGACAGGGTAGGCTATTCCTTAGGCTGTTCCACAATGTCTGAGGTATATGATCTCCGTACTCTGTTGAATAAAGAAGTGAATTAAATTGTAGGCTTGGATTGTTGAGAATCCATTTTTTTAAGAATGTCATTGTAATATTATTTCATGTGGATGGACACACAACTAATATAAGACTTACACTTGTCTAAGCTTGTTTGATTTTTCTAAATGCAATTTTGTAGATAGTGACACACCATTCAATTTCATTGCTGCAGTACCGTTTATCGTCACCTTAAATTTTAATGAACCTTTCACCTTTTTTGGACCTTGCACCTGATACTGCAATGTTGCTAACTTTAGATGATGATGGAAATGTGATCTCAGAGATGGAGATAAGCAGTCAGCTTATCCAGCATAATGATATCATCAGGGTTGTTCTAGGTACTAAGGTTCCGACAGATGGGATTGTGATAAAAGGTCAGAGCCATGTTAATGAGAGCATGATCACAGGTGAGGGCAGGCCTGTTGCAAAGAGGTCCAGGGATAAGGCAATAGGTGGAACCATAAATGAGAATAGGTTTTTGCTTGTTAAAGTCAGGCATGCTGGTTCAGAATCTACATTGTCTCAAATTGTACAACTTGTAGAGGTCGCCCAGATGGCCAGAGCACTTGTACAGAAACTTGCTGACCAAATTTCTAGGTTCTTTGTTCCCTTGGTAAGTATATTATCGTGACAAGCAATTTGAATTATGCCAAGAAAAGTTAACGTTTGATAAGGGAAAATTATATTTCTGATGATAACAATGGCGTTCAGGTTGTTGTAGCTGTTAGTATAACATGGATTGGTTGGTTCATTTCTGGGGAAGTTGGGATCTTTCTTGAAACATGGATCCCAACATCAATGCATGGATTTGAGTTGGCGCTGCAGTTTGGAATATCAGTTCTTGTCATTGCTTGTCCCTGTGCTTTGGGACTTGCAACTCCAACTGTAGTAATGGTTGCCACAGGGAAAGGTGCTTCCCAGGGTGTGTTGATCAAGGGTGGTAATGCTTTAGAAAGTGCTCATAAGGTATTTGATTTTAGTTTATTAGAGAACATTATATTACTTGTTCATTTGGATCATTAAGGCAGTTGTCCATCACAAAGGATCAAAGTCCACCTTTTGTTCTCCTTCAAAGGTGATTTTGCTTATCATAAAAGGTTGTGAATATTTTTCCCTTGAATAAAAATGTTGTAGAAAAATTTTACTTGGCAATAGAGGAAACAATATGTGATATGCTTTTGTTTGATTGATTGATTAACATCCATTATTTTTGGAAGAAAAGTATTATTACTGATCTTGCAGTCAACATGTACCTTCCAAATGGTCCATTAGTAATTTTCAAGGATGTTCTTGTCCTTCAAAATTGATACCTTAGAAAGGGGGCACTTCTTATTGATGTTCATAAATATTTTTTTCCAGGGAAAACCCTTGAATGCTTCCCCACATTCTTGGATGGTATCCTTAATAAATCTGTTGGTGTAGACTAGTGTAGCAAAATCTTACTTGGCACTAAAAGGAAACAATATGTGAAATGCTTTCGTTTGAATAATTGATTAACATCCATTGTTTTTGGAAGAAAAGTATTGTTGTTGATCTTGCAGTCAACATTTAGCTTCCAAATGGTGCATTAGTAATTTTCAAGGATGTTCTTGTCCTTCCAAAGTGCTATCTTAGAAAGGGGTACTTCTTATTGACATTCAAGAGTATAGATTTTTTTTCAAGGGAAAACCCTCATGGGGAATCCCAAAGGATGCTTCCCCACATTCTTGGACAATATCCCTAGTAAATCCATTGTTGTAGACTAGTGTTCCTAACCCAAGGTGATTCATACCAGGCCCTTGTAAGAACAGAACTAGCCAAATGGACAACAAGTTTGGTGACAATTGGTTGAGCTAACCCCTTAGGATTTTAGGAGCAGAGATATATGGAAGAATTGTAAAACTTTCTTTTTTATTCTGCTTCTATGTATTTTGTAAAGTTTGGGCTCTAATGTTAAACATGTAAGGAACTCTGGAAGAATACTAGAATAAACTTTTTCACTTCAAATCCAAAGTGGAATGAAGACACCCTACTTTAGCTGCAATCTTATACTCTTTTTTGATGGCTCCATTTTTTGTGGAGAAAGCTTCAGGAGCTTGTTCATTCTGTTTTTCCCCTCGCCCTTAAAATTTGAAGCTTAGTGTTCTCCAAAACTGCTGATTTTGTGGCCACTACATATTTTGGAGCAAGATATTCACAATAGTGGCTATCTACAGTTTTGTGTCAGCATACATCCACTTCCTTTAAGAAGAATGGCCTCCATGTAAATGTCATTACATGATATTTCTGACATCATAACTAACCTACTAGGACATCCAAAGGTGGACAATACTACTTCATGTTACATATTGTGACCTTGAATTCGACAATCTGAGAGATTCTAAGAGTTAACAAAACCCTACAGAAGTTTAACTTTAACATGAAACAGTGTATAAACTTATCCAATACTACATATAATGTTGTCATTTGGAATGTATGTTAATGTAGGTTAAGTGCGTTGTTTTTGACAAAACTGGCACCCTTACCATCGGAAGACCCGTGGTAGTAGGGACCAAGCTCTTTACAAGCATATCTCTGCAAAAGCTGTGTGATGTGGCAACTGTTGTTGAGGTAATGCTTGACTATTCTCAGACTCCAGCTGTCTGTGTTCTATGATTTGAGCTTGCTTTCAAAATATTTTTCTTTTGTCCCAAGGCTTACATATAACATCCAAGTGTTTGGATCACTAGACAGATAAATTCCTTGGAAATCCTGGAGATAATACCTAAAATGTTTTAAGCTGCTAGATATGGCACTCTATTTCAATTTTCAAGCAATCCATTAATCTTATGGTCAAAGAAAAATACTAAATAGTATGGTTTTGTAGAAGAAGTAAGGAACTCAAAATTTCTACTAACATACTATCATGCAGGCTAATAGTGAACACCATATGGCAAAGGTTGTAGTGGATTATACCCAAAAACTGAGAGGCAAATATGGGTCATTTACTCCTAGTCTTAATGGTCTATGCATGTCCATGATTGAAGTGCATCATCATAAATGAGGAGGATTATTATTTTCTTCTATTGTTCTCCTTGTTTCATCAGTATCATGTGCTAGGTATTTCAACAAGGGGTGGCTAGTCTCTTGAGAAGGTGTCATATCCCATAGATCAAGGAGAGGAGTGCATATCTTTGTGTGGGGGGGGGGTCATAAAGTTCATTTTATTGAACAAAGAGGAGAAAGACCATAGAGGGAGTAGCCTTAGTTCATTGTTAAGGAACCCTACACACTTATGAATAATTATTTTGCATGGTGAGGAAAAAGAATGAATGTCAAGTATCATGTCAATATACTAGGTAGAAATCTAAAGGGGTATAAAAAATGTAAATGAAAAAATTGATACATGCAATATACAGTGAAAATAGGGGTTTTTTAAAATTGGGAAGGCATAATGGGAGGGGGTTAAAAAAAAATGATTTTGGGAGGTATTTTCCAATATTTTTTGAAAATAGGGGTATAATTGTTTCATATGCCATGAACAAACGTGCTATGGCATGGTTTCACTAAGTGAAGACCCCGTGGGTTTTGAAGAAGGAGAAAACTGTGCATCTGCCATATCAGTGGAGCACACTCTAGGATATGATATGAACCTATTTGTATATGATATGATATTATTTGGATCTGATATAATATTACTTGGTTCTAGGGTTCAAGATATTTCAGTACTATTTGTAGCTATTCTCATCAATTTTGGTGTGAAGAATCAAGTACCAAAAGTCTCTTTCAAAATTTCTGCTGGGGATTTGATGTCAGTTTTCTCTCATGAGTTTGCTGATATTATATTTTGTAAATATTTGGATATTTTGGAAATAATTTTAGATTTTAGGAGGGATCCATTCACTCTCATTGATCTCGAGATTCCAGCGAATTCCTACATGATTGCATGCACCAATATTCAAAATTTTGAAGAAGGACAAAATTGTGCATCTACCATCTCGGTGGAGCAAAATATTGGATTTGATATGAACTTATTTGGATCTGATATGATCTTATTTAGATCTGATATTATATTATTTTGTTCAGGTTTTAAGTTTCAAGAGATTTCAGTATTACTTGTAGCTGCTCTCATCAATTTTGGTGTGAAAAATCAAGTACCGCAAGTCTCCTTCAAAATTGTTGTTGGGGATTTGATTTCATTCCACACTTTTGGATCTGATATGGACTTATTTGGATTTGATATGAACCTTTTTGGATATGATCTGATATTTGGTTCAAGTTTTAAGTTCCAAGAGCCTTCAGTCATGCTTGTAGCTGGTTTCATCAATTTTGGTGTGACAAATCAAGTATCGCAAGTCTCCTTCAATTTTGATGTTGAGGATTCGATGTTAGTTCTCTCTTATGAGTTTGCTGATATCATATTTTGTGAATTATTGGTTATTTATGAAGCTATATCAGATTATGGGTTTCAAGCATCCGCTCTCCATAGTCCTAGGTCTTCTCTACCTATCCATTTGATCACATGTTCATCTCCTCACATAACTAGTAAAGTTGGAGACATTCTACATCCGCCTAGACACTTGCTCCAAACACTCGGGGCTGATTTTACCTCACATCGATTGATGTTCAAGGCTGCCATATATCAGGTTCTTGGGTGTTCCTCACATGATTCAAATTCTCAATAACTTTTTCTCTCTCATCAGTTGATTTCAGCTGCTCTACATGGGTCCATTTTTCACCGTGCAGCTATTTATATTTCTGATTTAGTTGAGTACATTATTCTTCTTCCAAAGAGGAATATTCATCTAGACATAAGCATTTGTTTGGATTCATAGGTTCACATGCACATATTCAAGATGTTTCTGCACATAAGAACCATAATGCTGCTTTGTTGATGCATCATGTTGCAAATTGTAGCAAAATATTTTGCAAGTTTTTAACTTGTATTTCCTGATTTCTGCTTATTTTGAGGGGGGGGGGGTGTTTCCCATGAGGTTTTCCCCTATTTCCTTGGTTTCATTAAGAAGCATTATGTATTTTAGATTATATTTGGGTGACCTATGGCCTTGTTTCCAGGGCCCACAGTTGTCCAAGTTAGGATTTAAGGGGGGTTAGTATCATTAATCCTCCCTTGACCATACTATCTATTAGATTATTTAGCCTAACTTAGGAGTCTTTATTAATTAATTGGGTCCAATAGTACCATTGGGTCCAATTTTCCTAATGGGGCCATATGTACCAATTACTAGAGTACGGGGAACACTTCTAGAGGTTAACTGACACTGACTACACTTGTATGCATCATTTTAGGTGCCTCATAGCCCAATCCCTACATTTTAGGAGCCATTGGGAGTCCCGAAACCAACCTCCTTCAGTTAGTTGGAGTTGGAACTAGTTAATCTTAGTTAGTTTCCAGTTACATTCAGTTAGATCATAATCAGTTCATTTAGCACTAGCGATGCATGGCTAATGCATGGATGCATGTGGGTTAGGCACCTTTGCTCACCTACCACTTCAGTTAGACTTAGTTAACTATTTATTACTGGTTGTATTAATTGTTTAGACATCCGGAGTTAGCCAATTGGAATTCGATATTGATTGAGACATCCCGAGTTAGCTAGTCAGTTAGGTATAGTCACATCCGGTGGGGAGATTCGAATTCATCCCTAATTGATTCAAATTCTTTTCCTATGTAAACTATTGTAACACTGGATTTAATCAATGACAATGATACTGTAATTATTTGAGCTATACCCATTAGTTTCATGTGTGGTTTATTTTTTTCAGCGTGTATCTTCATTCTCTTTTTACTACAACAATAATTTTGGACTCATTGCTTGAATATCTAAATGGCACAACAATTTTAACACCATAGACTGAATTTTTCGACACATTTGTGTTTTGGCCATACGACCAGATTTGCAACCCCTCCATCTCCTCCGGTCTACTATGAACCACCTGTGCAACCTACTCTGACTCCAACCCCGACTCCTCTGGTTCTACAGGACATGTTTATGCTCAGTAAAACCTTCCTAACCAACCCGCCCCCAATAAACAACAAGGGCAGGGAAAGAACAAGCAAGGAATAAACCAAGGAAATAATCAGCCCCAAGGAGGAAGCCAACAAGCCAACCCTCCAAACAATAATGGTGTCGACCCACCTGCACAGAATCCCTAGCATCATAATCGACCTGGGAAGAACCTGCAATTATAGACCAACCATCCATGTGTTATATGCAACACCTACAGTCATTACACTCATCTATGTCCTCATATGGCTCGCATCCAACAAATTCTTTAGAATAACAATCAACGTGATCCAAACACGGCTGCTCCAGCTCAACCTAACCCTGCACCACTAGGTCCTCCACCTATGGTGCTCCAAAACCCCCTACCACACCAAGGGATGGTTGAAATCCAACCCTTGGCCCCACCTAATCCCGCAGCCCCTTCTACGGCCCCACCTGCTGAGGCTAGTGTCCATCACCTCATGACGATGTCATCTGAAGTCAACCTCTAGACTCAATGCAACTAGTATGGATCCACCACAGAAACCGTTGACCCATCAGGGACCTCTACCTCTAACACTTCTGACATGTCTCTTCATTTATCGAGAGCCCCCACAAATGGGGCGACCAGAGTCCCAAGGTTTCCTATGCATCGTGTTGCAAACAATGCTACTTCTAAAGCTTCCCTCAACTATAGTATAGTTGACAACTTGGCTCAATATCCTACAATCAAGTCCTCTTTGGAAGTACTTAGAAATTTCCCATCACAATGTAAAGCATTGTTGTTTGCACTAGGTGTCTTTGATCCCTCTGAATCCAAGTTGATCACCTTCGACTTGGATGAAGGAGAGCCTAGAATGTCGTCTACCATCGCCTTCCAAGTATCTGTCTCCATTCAAAATTTTGTTGTGCATCGATGCATTATTGATGAGGGGTAATCCACCTGCATTATGTCAACTTTTGTTTGGAAAAAACTCGGGTCCCCTACCCTTCAACCTTCCTTTACCGCTCTCCGCTCCTACAATGGTTTCTCTACTAATCCCCAAGGCATTTGCATGAATGTCCCTATTGAGTTAGCTGACAAAATGGTTTTGATTGACATTGAGGTTGTTAATGCCCAACTTGATTACAACCTCCTCCTAAGACGTAGCTACATGTATGCCATGTGATTTGTGGCCTCTATTGTATTTTGACTCTTGATGTTCCCTCATGACGGGAAGATTGTAATTATTGACCAGTTGACTTACTACAATCTGAAGGGACCAGACACACCAAAAACTGTCCTTCTTACTCTTGATCATTCCATTGACAATGCATCCATTCCATCCTTATCTGTTGTTGGCCCGGGCTTGTTTGCCAACACTCCTATGACGGACACCTTTTTTCTTTATCACCTCCACCTACATCGAATGACGTATTGGATTTGTGCACTATCACATCCGGTACCTTCTTGACCACATTGCAACATTAGTCGCAACCCCAACCATAGTCATATGGGAATTATTGGGGTTCATTCTTGATCCACACGATTCCTCTCCTTTTTCCACCATATGGTATAGTGAGCAATCCTTTCATGGCTACTCTCAACTTACCTAATTTGACATTGGGAATTCCTGTGTGGTACCTCAATCCACCCACCCAACCCTCGGTCCCCCAGGTTGTGTTGAATCTCATCCAACCCATTGAGATGGTGTCACAACCACCTCCTGGTCTATCAAGGATGTCTTTTGTCTCCAAACCTACCCCTCCTCCTAAGAAGGCTGGGGGAAAGGCCACCAAAGAAACGACTGAACCTTGTCCAGCTCTTACGTGCACATTATGTGATATCCAAGGCCATGCAACACAAAACTGTCCTGAGTTTCCTAAGCTTCGCACCCACATGGACGCTATGGATGAGTCTGATGATGCTCTAGTAGTCACCATACCATATCTGCCAATGGTTAAGAACCAACCATCCTTGTGTTGTTTTTGGTTTATATGGTCATTATCCTCACCAGTTCCCCGAATTTCCTGAGTATCGATCAACTCTTCACAACCTTCAGAAACACTCCCACAAGTCCGACGTTATTGTCCTTGAGAATATCCACCCTCTGATTTCTTCTGCAGACACCATGAACACCATCTACATGATCTCTACTTCCAGTAGTCCTTTCCCATCCTCAACCGTGGAAGATCCACTTGATCTATCCCAACACAACTTTTGCAATGACGAAGAGATCTCTAAAACCACCATCGATTTTACGCTATTTCACTTAGTCCATGGTGTGGAATCAATTCTTCTCATTGAAGTCCCAATTTTGTCACCCTGCCTTGCCGACGAACATCTACCTGATACTTCACCATTAGAAGAACCCCTACTTATGCTCAAACAAACCAATGGGGACCATCATGCTGCTCTCTAGATGATCGAAGCAACCAAGACTTAGTCAAAGTCCCATTTTGACTCCCACATCCACCCTTGCACCTTTAGCAAGGGTGATCTGGTCCTCGTTTATGATCAAGACAACGATAAGTTAGGGAAAGGGAAGTTTGATTCCCTCCAGTACGACCCATACGACGTCCATCGATGTCTCGACAAATGGGCGTACATCCTTGCTGACTCTGAAAGACACCTCTTGAGGAATCCCCACAATGGGCTCTACCTCAAGAGGTTCTATTCCTGAAGTCACTCACCATGCCTACCCTTGCAGCATATTTTTTCTTTTTCCATCATTTTACCACAAGTCGGTTACCCCCTTCAGTACTTTCTCCACATCTAGTCATAGTGAGTCCATTGTAGCACTTTGTTGCATCATTTGCATGTGAGCGGGTGGATCTAACACACCCACCCTACCCCTACGCCGCTGGTACCCCACCGGAGGGTGCAATCCCACATCTGCACATGCACACAATATGTTGCACGTATGATCTAGATACCACCATGATAGCATAACGCCATGTCCCTAGACCTGTACTAGAGGTCGAGGCGTCTCTAGGATCTCCCCGGTCGTCCATGATCATGTATGGATCATCCTCTTTGAGGATAGGAAGCTACCATCACTGTGAAAAAAGATCCTGGGTGAATAGATGACCTATACTAGATTGACTCCCTCCCTACTTTATTCAAGCCATTTCTCGGAGTCATTTCGATTTGTGTACCACCATGCGAATCACACCTTGTACGTTGAGCTAGCTCCGTAGCCATAGGCCTCCATTGGGTCTAGTTTTCTTTCGTGCACCAAAGAGTCATACGGAGTCTGTTTGAGACGCCGTTCACATCACCAGGTTCGGTTTTCCATCCTCTATCTTTATATGATACCCTCTTCCCATTCTCTCACTATTATTTTCTGGGCCATTTCTCGGAAGTCACCTCGATTTGTGTGCTATCACATGAATCTCCCCTTATATGTATTGGCATGTTCATGAGCCATTCTCTCCATCCATACTACATAGTTGGCCATATTTTTCCACCATCCATCGTCTCGTAAGGGGGCTCCATCAGTTTTCTGCATTCATTCCTCTCAGCCATGTTCACAACATAACCTATTTCCATATATCGAACACTTCCCCCTTGCTTTATTTACGATCACAAAGTTTCTATTAAGATCTTTTTTGACTCCTAAAAGAATGAAAAGATTTCCAAGCATGATTGCTTCTTTTCACGCTCGTAAAAGTATTTGAAAGGGAGTCTATGTAGCCTCATTTATCTCCTTTTTCAGCCTATGTAAACTATCATAAGAAAAGAACCACCCTGGAAAATTCCAGTTAGGAACGTTTCCCTTTGTATCCTTTTATGCTTTCTTGGACATTGGGACCGAACTTTACAAAAAATTGCATTATGGGTTGTCTTTAAGCTCTATTCCATCCTTCTTATCAAGAAAATATTGTTGAGCAAACATGGTTTCGTTCATGTTCGTAAAAGTATTTGAATGACCGTCCAGTCAGTTTAGGTTTAACATTTTTTGGCCTGGCTGGACTACCAACGGTAAAGAAGTCTTCCTTCCCAAAGGTCGGGAGAGCTCTCCTTTGTACACTTTTATCCCTTTTCAGGCTTAGGAGACTACATATGAAAAAGAGACCACACTGGAGTCTTCTTCTTGTTTTCAGACTCTCTAAAAATGAAAACACCATCGAGCATTTACTTTCTCGGGATCGCTAAAAATCCACGAGATCATGTCATAACAGTGTCTTTATGCGCCACCACATATGATATCACAGTATGGTATCTTTCCCCCATTGCATCACCTTTGTTCAGAGTATTCTATGATGAGTCTTCCTTGGATCCCATGGATATCACTAGTTCAATTACTTCCTTTAGTATTTCCCATTTTCAATTATCTTCCCGGTATTACAGCTATGATCCCTCTCCCATGAGTCGGTTTCATTTGCTTCCAAGTCAGCCCTTCTGTCATACTCTGAATAAAGGAAGTTTTAGTCCCTCATAATCCCCTACTCTTGTTCCCCCATTCAATGTGTCAGTCCCCAGCTTGGTCCACATATTTGGTTACCCCCCTTGTGCTTCTAGTCAAAGACACATCATTTCCTTGATTAGTTGCAGGTCTCCCTTTGTTGACATCAATACATCTATTCCATAGGATAGACCAAGAGCTACCTATATCCTGGTTTCATCAACCTCATTGATTATTTCCTTGGACCACTTGAGGGAGTCATTAGTGCCTCTCGGGATGGTTGTGTCTCACGTGCTTAACTTCCGCTACATAATCACACCGTTGAGATTCGTACAAGGTATTGGTCCACTCATTATTTGGTCAAAGACCCCGGTTTTCACTTGACTCTAGCACATTGGTGAGTCTACTATGGGACCCACATAGTTTCATGTCCCTTGTGATTTTTGGGCTGCATTGGCGATAGTGTTTGGAAGCCCCAATGTTGTGCTTCCATGTATCTCCAGTACTTGATGTCGCACATTGTACCATAGAGATTATAACTCTCAGTCATTGAGTCCATATAAATGTACACCTCTAGATCCAGTTGAGCATTAGTTGTGATGATATTGCATTCCATGAGAATGTCATCGTTCCCATGTATCAGTTCTTCAAATCATCATTGTATCCAACCTCTCATTGAGGCCACCATTATGTATCATTATTTGTATATGTATTGATTGGCTGCGATGTTTTTTGAGCCTTGATCCCATTATGTATTATTTTTACATTGTTATGACCATGGGCATGCCCGCCTTGTCCATATACATGTCACACATTATATGTATCTCATCCATTTTTTGGAACTATTAATGAAAAACCAAAATCCACTGTGGTTTGAATGAGGAAGCTCCACGTCTCTATAGATCTCTCCATTATCTCCACTATTGTCAAAATGATCTTATAATGTCCATCGACCATACGATGAGCTCCTGCCCTCACACATCAGGGGTCAATCTGTTAACACAAAAAAGTGTTCACCTAGCTCTACATGGTCTAAACCATATACATACATCATATTCCTACCATATTTCCCTTACTTTTGACCTTCACAATTGTATTTCCACAAAAATGGTCTAAAACACCATTATTCCTCCCCATAAATTAAGGGATAGTGGACATTTATTATGGTTTACCTTCACTCTCTCCCAAAAAAGGGTCAAAAACCCTAAAAAAGGTCAAAAACACTAAAAAGGGTAAAAAACCCTAAAACACAGAAAAGGTCAAAAAACCACAGGAAAATACCATGGGTTACCACATAGGGTTTAAAAACCCTAGACCACACTATAAATACATAGTGGAGGGATCTCCCAAAATACTTGTTTCCTCATTTTTCCATTTTGTGAGTACGTTGGGACACCCTTGCTCTCAGGTATTCACATACTCCTTTGCCATCTTCCCATCGCCATACCATTCCCACATTGTATGTTGAGACATCCTCTATACCCATTTTTGGATCCTCTCCCCGTTTGACACCTGTTCGTGGAGACCTTTGGAGAACCAACCTGTGGAGAGGTGGATCACTTCTGAGGACGGCCATGGTGGCCCACTTTACAGGAAAGAAGGTATACTTTGTGTTTTCATTTTATTTGGTTTATTCATTGTTAATATTTTTTTTATGTTACTAATCTTGTTTGTTGTTGTCTACATCAAACTCTTCCTTACGATCGAACTCTTCCTTACGTAATGTATTCAATTGTATATCTTATATTGTACCCCGATGTTCCTATCGGGAGAATCATTTGTATTTCATTATACCTCGATGTTCCTATCGGGAGAGTCATTAATATAATAAAGTCATGTAAAGTCATTGAGGTTAACCCTTCATTGTAAGTCGGGGAAATAGTCCCCACAATCGAGTTAAGGTTAACCCTCCTTGTAAGTCGAGGCAATAGTCCTCACAATTGATTTAAGGTTAACCCTCCTTGTTGATCGGAGGGCAAAGTCCCCACAGTTGAGGGGCACTAGCGTTATTAGGCTCTCCTAGAGATGTCAGCTATGGTAAGTAATTATCTAGTCGAAAATAAGTATAAATAGAGAGTGAGACTCTCTATTTGACACACACACTCATTCAATTGGGGCGCATGAGTGAGAGAGAGAATAGCTATTGGAGATCATCTTTTCTATCTTTGGGTTTTGCTGCTGCCATTGGTGCTCATTCTATCCCTGAGGAAGTTTCGGGCTTTTCTCCTTTACGATTTCCTCGAGTAAAATTCTTTGTGTCTCTTGTCTCTTGTGATTATTTCTATGCATGTTATTCTCTTAGATAAGATCCTAAGATCATATTGCTTAAATGATAAAAATCTAACATGGAATCAGAGATAACCTGAGAAGAAGACACTGTGCAGCTACAAAAGCTAGGGCTTCTTTCTTTTTGAGTATCTCTCCACAATCCATCAGTAAAAGGAGGCTAGGCTGAACCTCCATTGAAGGGTGCATCTTTCTATCTAAGCAAAATTTGATTTCAGGCATTTTCAGTTTTTGCTACGGGAAATTAGGGCTTTCTACAGAAGATGAATTTTTGAGTGAGACCAACATAGGATTTCTCTCCTCATCAAAATCGAAGTTTAGAGACCAAGGTCGAAGCTTTTGGTTGGGTGAAACTCCGGGAAAGTCAAACCCTAGTTTGATCTTGGGCCTTAAAAACCCTAAAATACTAAAATGAGTAGTTTTGGTACATTCTCTATATCTTGGGATTGAAGAAATATCAGTGGCCGAAGATAAAATATTGATGTACCGTGTGTAAAATTCTCAGCCTCATTTTTGCTATATTTTGTTATCCAGGAGGATATTGGTGGCTACCCACCTGTTCCACTTGGACCCCCACCATTCTTTCTTTTAGTTTTCGAGTTTCCTTAATTGTAGCACAATTTAATATTTTTGGCAGTTTTCGGGTCCTAAACTTCAGGAGCCGTTTTGAGGCCCTAAATGACGTTTTTTCGGCATCGAATTGTCCGGAAAATATGAGTTTGTTTTGGACTTAATATTTGTTATTCATGGATGTAGTCCTTGAGTAGATATTTCTAACGATGTATCGTGTGCATCAAACGGAGGTAGTATGCCAAAGTTACGACCCAGGAAATTGATGTACCAAGTTACCCAACGGGGCCCACATTTTGGCGTTTCACCTCCTAGGGTTAGGTTTTTGGATGTGTAGGGTTCCATTATTTCTCAATAATATATAGGCCTTTGAGGCTCATTGTAACACAGAGTTTAGAGGCATGTAGCCACCACATCTCTTCTCAGAGATAAGCTACCAACACTTTAGCTAGTTCATTTCCATTATGTATGTAAACAAGTTTGAGTTCTTTGATTAATGAAATGAAGTGTTATTTCCACTGCATCTTTGTTTCTATGGTTGTTTATGTATTTTGTTGCATTCCTGCATAAATCTGGATCAGTGGTATCACATCAATCTTCTCTTTCTCGATCCTTCTTTGCATGTCCCCAACGAGGGTAGGGCATAAAGAGTTAGGGCTCGATCTGGTTGAACCTTTGCAAAATCAACCTTTGCAAAATCAACCTCGCAAATCCCGATGGTCTCCCATGGGGGACAAAAAGAAATACAAGGGAACAGAAGATCCTATCAAAATGTTGCTCAAGGAGGCCCTTGAAAAACAAAGGAACGCGATGATGGATAACTTCGCCCAGATCCTTCAACGACTTCCCACTAGCGGCGCATCTGCATCTAGCACCCACTCTGGAGGCGCAACCCCTTTTAAGGTACAGGTAAACTTTGACATTCAGATATTTGATGGAAAAATAGATGCAGACGTCATAGATAGATGGTTGAATCTATTAGAAGGATATTTCTTGGTTCATGACTTTTTCGACCGGGAAAAGATTACTTTTTCACTACTCAAAGCTGCCCCCCATGTTAAGGATTGGTGGGAAACCTACTGTGAGAGAAAGGATGAGGAGGAACCCTCTCTGTTCTTAGCTGTACCCACTTGGAATTATTTTTGAGCTGCCATAAAGGGACAATATTATCCCGTGGGTTGCTATGAGGACAAGTACATACAATGGACTACGCTGCGGCAGCAAAGAGAGCAAGATGTGCATGAGTTGACGAATCTGTTCCATACCTTGCGCACCAAGTTGGGTATCAAATATTCAAAGAAAAATTTCATGCTGAAGTACCGTAGTTGTCTGCACATATACATTCAGGAGGAAATGGAGTTCCTTGACATCTCCTCGCTTGGTACGACATACCGGTATGCTGCCAAAATTGAGCAAAAATTCAAACAGAAAAAGTGAGACTTTGAATCTGCAAATCAAAAGCAAGCAAAAGGTTCCCCAAAACCGCAGAACCAAGGACACAACCAAGGCATGGTGACTCAAGACAACGTGCCAAAGCCACAAGCAAAGAGAAAAACTACAAAGCGGAAGAAGGAAGCAGGAAAGTGGTGCGAGTTCCATAAGAGCCCCACTCACAACACAAGGGAGTGTTGGGCCAAGCAGTCACTGGTGGCTGAGATAAAGGCTTCTGAATCAGATGCATACTCTGACACTGAATCAGAACCCGAGAAGGGAAATGACAGAGGGAAGAAGATTATCAATGTAGAGCCCAATGCCACTGTTACCACCACGAAGATCCAAAAGGAAGAACCAGAAGATTCAGAGGAAGAGGAGCGTCTTTTCCACTCCTAGATGTGGGTAAAGGGTTCCCCACTACAGTTCATTGTCGACAGTGGGAGCCAAAATAACCTCATCTCAGTAGAGGTCATGAAGCGGTTGGGATTACCAACCATAGCACATCCACAGCTGTACACCATCGGGTGGCTTCACCAAGGATGGGATCTCTGTGTCTACCAGCAGTGTCGCCTTCCATATAGCATCAAGCCCTTCACCAATGAGGTATTATGTGATATATCGCCTCTTGATGTTTGTGATGTATTATTAGGTCAACCATACTTATGGAAGCGACATGATATGTATGAGTCCCGACCTTGTGCTGTTATTGTTACGTTGGGAAATAAGTTGTACAGGATACCAGAGGTACCATCTCCTACCGCTATCTCTTTGGTTACTGCAAAACAATGCAGTAAGCTCATTTCCAAAACCGGGAAATTTGTTTTCTTGACGATCCGCCCTCAGGGAAAGAAGAATATCATGGCCACGACCTCCAGAGAGGGCCCCTTCGCACGACACCAACAAATGGACAAGGTCATGGAGGAGTACCAGGACATATTCACCTTACCCACAGGGGTGCCTCTACACTGTCAGGTCAAGCACCCCATTGATCTCACCCCAGGTGCACCGTTGCCCAATGGACTGATCTATCACTGCTTTGTTCTAGAGAATGATGAAAACAAGAGGCAAATTTAGGAGCTGCTGCATAAGGTTCACATCCGGCCAAGTTCATCGCCCTATGGGAGCCCGATCATGTTGGTACAGAAGAAGGATGGGACTTGGAGACTCTGTATTGACTATTGGGCACTGAACAAGATCACTGTCCGGAATAGGTACCTGATCCCACAGATTGATGACTTCCTGGACCAGCTTAAAGGGCGAAATATTTTAGCAAGATTGACTTAAAGTCCGGATATCACCAAGTACCGATCAAACCGATCGATGTGTGGAAGACTGCCTTCAAAGCCAAGGAGGGCCTTTTCGAATGGTTGGTCATGCCTTTTGGGCTGACGAATCCTCTTTCAAGCTTCATGAGGCTGATGGATGACATCTTGTGGGAATTTACCAACTCATTTGTAGTAGTGTACTTGGATGACATCCTGATATTCAGCCATACTTTGGGAGAGCACCTCCACCACATCCGACAGGTCCTCCAGACACTGCAAAAGCACAAGTTGTGTGCCAATTTGGACAAGTGCACTTTTGGAATGACCCAGGTTCAGTATCTAGGATACATAATTAATGAGTGTGGGGTACATGTGGATCCAACCAAGATCCAAGTCATTCGGGATTGGCCAGCCCCAACTACTCTAACAGAGCTTTGCAGCTTTTTGGGTCTTGCTAATTTCTACCGTAGGTTCGTGTTGGGATTCTCTCATATCACTTGGCCCTTGAGTCAAGTCACCAAAGGAGGAGCGAAAGCAAAATTCTTCTGGTTAGAAACTCAATAGAAGGCGTTTGCAGAATTGAAACATCGCCTCTGTTGTGCCTTAGTGCTCACATTACCAGACTTGCAACAACCATTTGAGATCAAGACAAATGCTTCTGACTATGCTATTGGGGAAGTCCTTACTCAGCAAGGGCATCTAGTGGCATATCATAGTGAGACACTGTTTGAGACTGTCTGCAAATATCCCACTTATGACAAAGAGATGTATTCCATTGTACAGGCTTGCCGACAACGGAAGCATTACATTTTGGGGAAGGAAACGATCATCCACATAGGCCACCGACCCCTGCAGTTCGTACATACACAAGGAAAGTTACAGAACAATCAACATCAGAAGTGTTCCACATATCTACAACAGTTTCATTTTAACATCAAGTACAGGAAGGGAAGCACCAATAATGTTGCAGACTGCCTCAGCCGACCACCAATCGTGGCGATAACCACCGTGCTCAACTCTTGTGGGCACGAGACTTCTGATTGGCTGCTTCTCTACAAGAGCGATCCAAAATTCGGCCACACATACATGACACTCTTGGAGGGAAACTGTCAAAACCCCAAAATTTCGATAAATTTAAAACTTTTAAAATAACATAATATTTCACTAAGCAGTTGTTAACTGGATGATTAGTTTATGCTATTTAAATTGTTACTGAATAGTTATTTCAATATTTTGTACTTTGAAGAGCATTTACTTTGCAGCTATTGATTATTTTTCTGTTTGCGACAAGGTGGTTTGTCGTAGAGGGATTGGGCTTACTTAGCTTTCGAGCTAACGCAGCCGTGTTCTTTTTCTACAGATAAACAGGTAATAAGTATGGTTCGATGCTATCAAGTCTTTACAGTTCAGATTTCTGCATATAGTTTGCTTAATAAAAGTTTATATATGCTAGACAGAGAAGTTATACTTCCCAAGGTAAAATCTTGCCTTCTCTGCTATAATTTTTTTCTTTGGAATTCAATGCTAAAGAAATGAATTTTCATAAACACATAGTAGAAGACTATACCATACAGGGTCATGAGATTCAGAGGATTCACATGTACAAACTACTTAACTGTCTTCTTCTGAAAAAAAATATGAG
>LPNX010625228.1:255844-277138 GCA_001517045.1 Pseudotsuga menziesii
CGGGTCACTGGGAATTTTGGGGTCGAGAAAATAGTGGCAGTACTGCAGAATTATTTCTATTGGCTGAACCTTCAATAGGATTTCGGGAATTACATCCGATCATGCACTGCCTACGCCATTGCAAAAACATCCATCAAGAAGCAAGGCCTCTGTCACTACAAAAAATCCTAGAATTAGCGTCCCATTTAGCGTCCCTTTTTAGTGTAATTTTTTTTTACATTGAGTGCTCAAAATAGACGCTAAATGGGACGTGTCATGGACAAAACTTAAAGTGTCTCAAAAAACATCTTTTTTTGCTTCTTAGATAGTATCTTGTATGACGTCCAAAATACCGTCTATTTTTTTCTTTCCAGAATAGCGTCAAACTTTGCTTCCTAAACAACGTCTAGGTTTGCTTCCTAAATAACGTCCTATTTTTCTTCCTAGTGAGTGTCTGCTTTTTCTTCTTAAATGACATCCATGTTAACGCCATATTTGCATCCTTAATAGCACCATGTTAGCATCCAAATTAGCATCCAAAATTGCATCCATTTTTGCTACCACTTTAGCATCCCATTTTGCACCATGATTTACTTCCAAATATGTGTCAATTTTCGCTTCCAAATTTGCACCAATTTTTTCTTCCTTTTTTGGATCGTGTTTTGCTACCAAAATGATGCCAAATATTTCTTCTATTATTGCACCATATTTTTCTTCCTATGTAGTGCCATGTTTTGCATCTAAAGAAATGTCTTATTTTGCTACCATATCAACGTCATGTTTGGCTTCATCATTAGCGCCACAAGTTGCATCCTTTTTGATGACTAGTTTCACATCTTATTTTGCTACCATATCAACACCATGTTTGGCTTCATCATTAGCGCCACATGTTGCATCCCTTTTAATGCCTAGTTTTGCATCTCTTAGTTTTTGGTCATTAATTTTGTCGTTTTTAGTAATTTTATATACGAATTTTGGTCATTTTGTTTGGTCACTTATCTCTTATTTTGTGCTTACTAATTTAATTGTTTTAACCGATATTATAATATCATTAGGGCATGGAGGAATCGAACAACCAACCTCCTGCTTGTAAGGCAGGCGCTCTTCCATTGAGCTAAAACCCTTTAAGAATTTGGGAACCTAACTTACATAGTCCTCTATAATGGTAAACATGATCAATACACAACTTTGAGTATCTAATGGTCGGCAATGGATGATAGATTGAATAATTTCACAATATATGATCAAGCAGGTTATGAAATCCATAAACATTTTCTATGAATTTTGAACAAAAATCAAGAAATTGGCTTAATGAGATTGCAAAAATCACTATTCCCTAGCAATAGTAAGTGTGCCATTATATGAGACCTATCCACAACAATTATCTTAGTGTGGATGCCAAGGATATAGTAGATAATCATGATCATCCTAGAGCCATGTATAAGTGGAGAAATAAGGAGAATCAAAAGAGGATGGTCAACCCAATAGTTGATGCTTCACATGGATCCTATCCACCATGGGATGAGCAAAGTTCCTTCTTCCATCAAGCTAATAAGTATTGACAAGGACAAATGGTTAGGATATATTGTGATGCCAATTCATAATGTTTATTCACTTTCTAGGGTGATGTCATAGTGCTTTCACTGGTAGATCTACATGATCCCCATCATCATTGGATATAATCATATTCATGGGGCCAAAGATTATAGGATGAGGCTATCTTTTTATATTTTTATTTGGAAAACTAGGCATGATTTGAAACACTGGGAGAAGGACAATTGAAAACAAATCAGATAGAATACTATGCAAACCATATTTTATATACATGGCTAATGAAGCCACAACTCTACATCAGCTAGAACTGCCATATTCCATGTGAAGAAAAGTGTTGCAACCAAATTAATTCCATAAGGAAAATGTGGCAGCAATCTAGAACAGAGAAGAAAGAACTATATAGCATACCTATTTCCTCAACTTCATGAGCACATATTTCAGACGACACATGCACAAACACCTTCTAGCTTTTATGAGTTGCTTTATGCAAGTGTAGCATTTCCATTTCCTCAGCTGAAGTAGTTCCTCTCTATGAAACTTGCAACTGTTAATCCACAGCTGGACTATAATATGGAAGGAGGCTATATTACTAGAGATGTAAGTTTTTTAATCTACTGAAAAGGTAAAATGCTCTTTTTTCTCAATGTTGGAATGCGTTCCTGAATAATGTCAAACCTGAATTTTTTGAAATCTATCTTTAGATGGACAAAGGAACAAGTTATTTAGTGGTTAGATTGCAACCAAGCACACATCATATGATATGCTAAGAGCTGGATATCCATTCAAATTTAGGATCCTTAACAGTATATTAGGAATTCTGTCACAGATGAAGCTGTTGAGATTGATGATATTTTGTTAGTCTCTGATTTTGCACAGTAGTTCCTTATTATTTTGTTTTCTTTGTACAATTTTTTTACCTTTTGTAGATTGTAGCCATGTTTGGCTTCACTATGTATTATTATTTAGTATTTATTAGCCATTGTTTTGCATTCATTGATCAAAATGTGTATATTACAATTTGCAATTAAAAGTTAAAAAAATGTATTCTCATTCAATTGTGTGGCTTAGTTAAGGTGTTGCAGCCACATTGCTCATCAATAAGTAAGATTTTTGCTCCTGACACAACTACGGTTGCTTCTCAGATTAACCAGTCATAAAAGACCCCTTGCAACATGGCTTGCAATGTAGAGTAGGAAGGCAAGGAGTTGCGATCAAAGGGATGATGAATTCACAATTTACATGCATGAATGGCTATGTAGATCCTACTTTTCAGGTAGCATGCAATTTAAAATGCTATTAATTAGAGACATTCATCTTGTAAAGAGATCCATTCTTCTTAGTCAATACACAGTATTCAATCATTAGCACTGAGTTCCACTTCCTTGAATATTCAATTGTTGTAGATGTCACACGTCTGGGATGATGAGTTCCAAAATGCAGTTGACATAGAAATGGATCAAAACAAACCCTCTCCTTTGAAATCACAGGGATTCCATGGTAAGTGAAAATATTTATAAGGTTTCCTTTCCCTACTCTGTTTTTTTACCATGGAAAATATATATATAAATTGTTGAGGGGGTATATGAATATATTTTCTTGCAGGATTTTTACCTACAGGGCATATGAAAGTTGAGCTTTGAATTTTAAATATTTCTTGGCTATATCATTTAAAGGGGGTATGTTAATGTTTTCACATTCTTCAAAACAAGATTCTGGGGATCTAAGAGCATCTAATAGCACGGGAAATGGAATTGAGACACACTTACTACTCAATTTCCAGCTAAAGTTGAGCACCTCACTATTCTTATTATCTGTACATAGATCATAGATCTTTGAGACATGATTGTGACTGATTAAGATCATCATCTCAGAAACATTGAGATTATCTGAAGAGAATTTGGCCCAATTCAGATATACAATTTAGATTGCTTGTGCTCTTCATTAATGTGACAATTTATATTTCGTCTTACAGTTAAACTTCTCTTTGAATTGAGGACTATTATTGCATTGAGGTAAGAGAAAGGATTTGAAAATAAATTTACAAGATATGTCTTCCCCCCTTTACATTTGAAATATCACATGACTGTTGATTGTTGTTCCCATGATCACAATAAAATTTAAAATTGTGAAATTTTTATGCTACATTAATACTAAATTTGAACTATCTAAAGTTATTGAAGTGAAATCATGCATAAAATATGATGTAAATGATCGAGTGAGAGTTTATAGTTTAAATATAGCATCAGATAAAGCACTTTTGACATACTATCATTGTGATAGAATGCTTCATCTTGCTGTTGCACAAATATCTGAGTGGATTCAGTAAGACTCTGGAAAACACATACATAACTACTACTTGTAATATCAGATATCATGAAATGTAATTTGAGATGAAAATCGTACTCCGCTTTGTGAAGGAGTTCATGTTTTCTTAAATTTAGGCTCTATGTGCCAAAATTTCCTTCAAAACAACAAAATGAGAAAATATGTTTATGAATTTTTATGCTGGTGGGATATGCTTGTTTTGGTATCAACCAAAGGAATTTTATAAACCAGACTCTTTTGACATTGTAGTAATTTCAATCAGGCTACTAGAATTAGCATGGTGTAAATTACCAATCATGCCATCAAAAGTGGGTTTACAGTATTTCCATTATCATACTCCCAGAACATACTGTAATGTGCCATTAGATGGCATCATTCATATAAATGTACTAAATGATTCATATTCTGGACACAAATGTTGTGAACACTAAGTAATGGTTGTAATCAATGTTGTTTACTTCCAGTAGTTTAGGGTAGGTTTTGGATCAGATAACCTCAGATTTGCATGCTTAGATAACCTGACAAAGAGGACCCTTGTAACATTCTCTCATTTATCCCAGAAGAAAAGAAATTTCCCAAGGGCATTACTAGAGATTTTTTGTCTAAACTGATAGATTTCTTTGTGCCAAGTTATTTCATTGGTGGAATTATCTCATGAGCTAAGGGATATCTTTTTGTTCTCCAATAATCCCCCATGAGGTCTTTTTTCTCATTGCATGGTCTCTTTTGGTTTTCATTGAAGAAGTTATTCTTTCATAGCAGAAACTCTAAGGGTGCATACACAACAACCTTTGAAAGTAAATTCTTCATAGCTACCCAATTGTAAAACTAAAGCCTTCTTGTCCAAAAAGGTAGCATGGAAGAACAAAAACTTGAAGGGTTAGCATTGTTTGACTTTAGTCTTTTTCTTCAAAACCTAATGCCACCATTGCATGTTGTTGAATTTATGATTTTTTTGTATAACAAACGCCTCACTTGTTTGTATTGACACAATACTTGGCACTCCTTAAGAATATGTTTGCAAGGCAGTCTATGGTAGCTTCCACGCAACCTATGAACTGTACAAATATGGTAAAGCATAGAGATTTACCCCTTCTCAAGTACTTTGGAAGAACATCATTCAAGTAAGTATTTTTTGAGTATTTAATTATTTTAATGGGCCATATCTTTAATTTCATGGCTCTTTGTTATGCTCTGGTGCTTACCTCTTCCGACCTGCAGCAATCTTCTGAAAGAACAACAAGCCCCATAGGGTTTCTACTTAAGCAGGGAGGCATACTTCCAAAGAACCAAGCCAAAACCTTGATACTCATCTTGCTTCAAAGAATGATTCCCTTACCTCAATTATGAAACACATTGAATTGCACCCTTCCAACACTAAGAGTGTTTATGGTTCCCCTAAACCTAGGTGTAGTGTATGGATTTTAAATCCATTTGCTCAATGCTTGAAGTTGACTATGAGGCTTACCATATTCTCAAGATGGATTACTTATGCTAATAGTCATTCCTTGTTTAACCCTTTCCTATGTCTAGGTATGTGAATGTCTTTCCTCATTTGATGTCTAGGACTCTAGTGCCTAGGAAAGGTCCCCTTGGTATCCTATCCAAGGTCATTATTTTTCCTTGTTTATTCCTGTATTCCCTATCCATATTTTGAAGATCTTGGGATTCAGACAATGGATAGTTCAAGAGTAATGTTTTCAGTTAGTGAATGGACTCCTATGGTCAGGAAGCAACCAAATAGTGAAGGGAAAATTGATTTTGTAAAGAGGTATATGTCTATTATATACACTCTTTTACATGATTCCCCTAGTCTTTATAATATTAAGAGAATTCATGCAATTAAGCCATGATACTAGAGTGGGGGATTGGTACCTCTTTGAACATCATACAATCCTCAAGATCTATGGAGCTGAACTGGAGCCCTACCTACTACCAACCTTTTTTTACTCCTACGATCTTTGCATTGGAATACCTCAAGAAGAGGTTCAATTAAGACCACCTCCATTTTGCCAAACATAAGATCCCATTACTTTAAAGTTGCCAAAGGAGGTAAGACCCGTCTTGGTAAAGTCTAGGACAACTCAATCATCTGCAGATGATATGTTGAAATAGTTTCACTTTCTGAAAGGACAGGAATGAATATATAACCCACAACAGGTCATTTAAAAAAAAAGTCAAGAATCCAAGGCAGCCGCTTACAATCATAAGCCAAATGAACTATTAGAGAGGGCTTCCAACTTGGAAATCTGAGAGCAGGTTAGTGAAGTGTTATAGTTAGGTCATCATTAGCCATAGGTATATAGAAGAGGTCATTGATCTAGATAAAATAGGGACAACAAGCTGCATGACCCAATGTAATTCATACCCCTAAAAAGCAAGATATTGGGAATAACAAAGCCAAGTCAGAGATGTATTCAGATATGGATGTAGATGATACACAAGCAGAGTAATCCAACAACAATAAGGCTAGGATTGAGGAATGATCGGAGTTACAGGGTGTAATGGTAGAGTTTGAAGGTCAAGCATCAGCATCAGGCTCGCCTGAGCATTCATTAAGTGATCTTGTTATGACATTTGAGTATTTACCCCCTAGCTTATTTACCTTATATTGTATCATTATTAAATTTGAAGGTTTGGATGATGCCAACCCTGTACACATAGACTTAAAAATCCTATTTGGGAAAGCACCCACTCTAGAATTGTGTATAGATACAATAATCTCATTTGTATTTAATCATTCAAGTGATTCATTCAATGTTTCCTAAGGGTATTACTAAGTATCATGATCTCTCTTGTGCTTGGGTTTTTTTCTCTCTAGTACATTTGTGCTTGGGTTCTCTCTCTGGGGTTGCACTCTTCTTGGTAGATATCTCTTCCAATGTTGTGTGTTGCCATAGTTTTCCCTTTATTACACTAGGGGTTGTGTTGATTCCATTTTATTCTCTTGTGAATCTACAGAATAGAATAGTGTTTGAGCTTTGGACATTGACTTTGTATAGAAACACTTGCAAGAATCAAGGAAATGACCTGTCCGAAAATAAATAGTCAACAAGATAATCAAATGCTGATTTTTATTTCATTTTTAAGCCTCTCAACCCAACCCAATTTTTTAGTCAAGTCAAATGGTCATCAAGTTCCATGGAACTAGAAAAAGTAATATTCAATACGTCTTATTGGTATATAAAAGTATTAACGCTAATCATGTTTTTTCCTGGATTACATTCTTGTGTTTTTAAGGAAAAGTTATCTACCAATTGTATTCCTGGTTTTTGGGGCAACGACATTTCTATTTCCTTCATGTGGTTCATAGCACCAAAGAGGGAAATGACATTTCTATGTTTGTAGATTCTTTATATAAGAAAAAAAAATAACAAGGCAAACAATGATTTGTCCTTGGAGAAAAAATGAACATTTTGTTTTTGTGTACTCTATTATTGTTGTTCAGTAATTTTGAATTTCATTTTTCTACTGAATTTTTGTGTGTTATAGATTCTTCTCCATTTGCTGCAAATTTCTCTCAAGGCTTAATAATTGCTATCAAAGTGGTTGCTGGGCTTCAGAGAGGTGTATTTGTCACCAAGCTAAGGAAACTTGGTTTTTGGAATCTTAGGTTATTGAGGCCTTGTTTTGAGGTCTTGATCAAAGAGATAGATATATATGCCTAAGCAAGTTAAGGATCTCAAACCATATTATGTTGTTTTGTTGCAGCAATGATTGTTTAGGTAACCAACTTCAGTGAGAGGCCAAGAAGATATTTGTGGTAGAATAAATGACATCTAAACACTCAGAGATTGAGAAATTCAATGGCCACAACTTCAAATTTATGGATGTTGAAGATAGAATACCTACCTATTGAAAAAAAATAAAAGGAAGTTGTCTTGATCGACACAAAACCTGACACTGTGTATTAGGAGATAATGTTGTGTTGTCGAACATTGCAGTATAAAGGTCCAGTACAAAGATGGATCCAAAAGACAAGGATCACTTTAAAATTGAAAAAGCATCCCGAGTTGGCAAATAGAATACTGAGTTCAATTTACAGTAGGAAGACAGTCTAGTCACAAATGATAACACAGATGGATAATTTAAAAATATATTTTGCTTTAGAGGGAGAAAAGTAGGTGGTTGAAGAGTGCTAGTTTAACAACTTGGCGGTCAGAAAAAGAGAGAATTGACGTGTATTGAGCTTATAAATCTATATGCTTACCTGAAAATGATGCGTTCAAATGAATAAACTCACAAGATTCCAAATTCAAAATACAAGATATACTATGATATGTAGGCACCATAAGCAGCATCTATTGCAGTTGCCAGGCAGTTGTCATTGGAAAAGACAAAAAGATAATATCATAATACAACCCAAACAAAGGGGAAGTTAGGTATTTCATTGGAAAATTCAAAATTTTAATAAGGATATTTGATTTGTTTACTTACAATTTAAGAAAGTACAATGCAAATTTAGGAATCAAAGTATAGAACAAAAAATAAGCTAAAATTACTAAATAGCCGTATGTTCTCTACAGAAATCAGGGCATGTCTGCAACTTCTATTCAAATGCACATTTCTAACATAAATTCCTTTCTTCTACATATCTCCTACAATGCTGAATTCTCAGCAACCTATTTTATAAAAAAATGAGATTATAAACATCAAACCATAGATAATAGATAAGACAACAATACTGCAAGGTGAATCAGACAACAAATAGCATTTGTTTATTTGGGACTAAAGCAAACCTGATCTGGAGTAAGATTGAACGTTTGGCATGATTGATATTTGATCATGGTTAACAACTGATTCTCCATTAGGGCTTGGAAATCGGTCACATAGCTGAATAATACATTCAGGAAAATTATAAAAATTGATATTAGAATAATTGATGCTAAAACAAATCTCAGCATTCTTGTAAAATAAAAAAATCATCAAAGAAGACAAGAAACTCTTATTACCTGACTCAAATAGGTCATAATCTGTTCCTTAGTCTAGTTGTGGGAGATTTGGTTTTGCACCCACATAACTGACATTTGACAAGCAGTGCACATACAATCACTGATGCTTGGCAATGTCTCTTTTTCATGCGTTTTTTATAATATGCTAGCTATTCCTGTTCTGCAGAGATCAACCATTTTCAGCATTATCAATAAATCTTAACAGGGAAAAATTCATATGCACAGTGACCCAAACATGTATTATTGATGAGCAGATAGCTAGACTGTGTACAATCATTTCAATAGAAAACAACATAAAGGAATCTCACCTGACATCTCTTGCACAATCATAAGAGCACAATCCAATCTGTGAGAGCGGATCTTATCGGGATTTGTCTGTAAACAATGCAACTAATTTTGTCATTTTAGAATCAGCTGCAATTCTATAGTCAACTGACTCCCATGAAATCCTACCTAACTAACAGACATCAATCCAGTTGTCCAGTTATCTTTATGCCAAGAAGTTACTCATATTAAAGGTGCAATCTTAGATGTGATATTTTCTTAGAATGATTCATATACGCTTTGATAAATTAAAGACATACCTATGCCATTAAGAGCTCCATAATCACATCTCCATATTGTGACACTACAGTTTTGCATTCTTGGATGACAATACTCGAGGCACCAATAGCATTGTTGATTTGTGTTATAATGCCCTTGAAAATAATAGAAAACATGATCAACAATGATTATAGAACAACATTCATGAACATCATAGATATTTTCACATCATAAATACAGATTATGATGAAGCTCAGTATAAATGAAACACATGGTCTATAAAGCATTGCATATATTGCTAGGGTGGAAGTTTAGCAAAGCAATGCATAGAAGCAACATAGTGAAGAGCTCGTATTGTATAGCAAATTACAATAGCAGCTAAAGATCCTTGGCTTAAATAAAATAATCAAACAAAAAAAGAAAATTATCTCCCGCAGGTCCTTGATATTGAGAAAATTCTTGAAATTGGTTCAACTATATATCTTTCAAACTACAAAGATAACATATCAATTGATCAAATGAGCATTATTGACCATTCATTGATTGATTGAGCATACAAGCATCATATGTGCCAAAACCATGTGGTTTATATTCTTTTATCATGCACAGCCCTAGAAAAGACCACTAACATGTACATGAAAATTCCAAAAGATCAAAAGTTCGCAAGATTTACCGATGGACCAGCCAACAAAGAAGTTCTAGAATATGCAATAGCAACAGAACCTCTAGCACAAAAACCTGTAGTTAAATGTTCATAAAATGAAATCAATATTTTCATGAGATTCCTTAAGAAGAAATCATGTGCCCAATTGAAGAATATGGACTGTATGCAGACCTGTTGATTGATCATCAATGAGGAAGTCTCCCACGTCAAACTGGTTAATGTTAAAGTCATATTTGTGGAAAATTGTTCCTCATTAGTTTCAACATTTGTTGAATCACTGACAAGATTTTTGAATATTTTCCTATATGACATACTTTCTTTGGGTTGGAGTGAATTCATAAGTTCTATAACCAAATAAATGACTAAGCCCCAAGTCTATAATTTTCTCCAAACATACAATATTTCACAGAAAGCTGGAAAATGACAAAAGGAAAGTCCTCTGCTTCTGCTTAATGCTATTTTGTTTATTTTGGTACACGAACATGTCTTTATGTTAACTAGTTTACCATAAATTCAAAAATCAACTTCTAATAAATAGGATAAAGATTTACAGAAATCACTGTGAATAGTTACATTATCTGCCCCAACTAACCTATTCGATTGTAAACGAGCAAGTTAGGCTTCTCTTATGATGTTGACATGCCAAAAGAGAATAACTTTAAGGCCAAAGTAAATGAATTTTTCTTTGTATCTTAACAACTTAGTGTTAAATTGCTTTCTGACATCAAACATCCCTTATAGCTTTAAGTGTTGAATTTTTTAGCATCATATAAGGTAGGAGATGAAGTAATAGAAGAACTAGTTATGCACCTCTCCTATTGTTTTCCAATCATTTTTATTACATGCATCTTCAAAAGCTCCATCTTCAAAAGCTTTTCTGCAGCAACCATAGCAAAATCACCCTCAAACTAACTAGTGATAAAACCCCATTTTAGCTAAACTTGGAGCCTAATTAAACCAAAAGTTTAAAAACCCCATTTCACAAAACGTATTGGACTGAGCCTACTAGGTAGTAGATCTTGCGCTAACGCTTGGTTCTAAAATGGTATCAACTCGATTATTTTATCATAGATGTAAGGGTTTATTGCAACATTATTCTAAGTTGTTCATGGTTGAAAGGGATTATGGTGATTATATGCATCTTTTTGGGTGAGATTGTATTTCACCAATGGAAAGACCCTTGTGGTTAAGAACAATCTAACATTAGTATCTATATGTTGTGGTAATATACATCTCTAACACAACCCTTTGTATCATTAATTTACTCTTCTATGGTTCTTTTCATTGTTTGGGTTCCTTCTCCATAATTCAAACCTCCTTGTCCTCCTTACATTCCTCCTTCTGCTCCTCCTTCACCTTGCCTTGCAATATTATTCACTTTGATCTTCCTTACAATGAATTCACTCCTCAACCTTCCCTTAAATATAAGGTATATATCCCTCCTTCTCTGGATGAGATTCACACATTCAAGGATTTCCACGCCCTATGCTGCCTTATGTGATTTTATGCATGCATTCATTCGATATATATCCATCATAAATAAAAATGTTCTTTTAGAGCAAGTAAAACATCATACATTTTTACACATTATCTCCCATAAAGAACCAAAATTATCATGACAAACTCATGGATATATATAATCAAGTTCATAAGTACATTAATGGTCATCAAAATTCAAAAGAAAAGTTTCAAAGGTTGTGAAAATGATATACATCTAAAATACATTGCCAAAATAGAAAAAGTGTTATGCAGTCCAGGGCTTCCTTGGCCATACCCCTATGATCGCTTTACTTTTCCTTCTCCTCCTAGACCTTTTTGAATGTTAAATCCTCCCTCTTTCCTATGACATGTAGGAGATCCTCTCTATTATATCCTTAGCCCATCCTTGGAGGTAATCTATATTGATCCTATGTGTCTGGATCATCCCCATAGCTATTACAAAAGAGGAAAATATTTGAGAGTCCTCTCAAAAAGGTAGTATTGCCACCATGTGTGTAATCCAATATAGTCTATCTAAATCCATAATTAAGATTTACATTCACATTTGGATCTTTACTTAATTAGGACATCCATTCCCATTTGGATCTTTATATAATCTGGATATCCATAATATAGTCTGGGATTGCAATTTTTAAGGAGGTGGGGAATGCATCATCTTCTCTTCTTTTGAAAAGTGGAGTGCATCATCTCCTTCTCCCTTTGAGAAGTGGGTTAAGATTCCTAAAAAAAATGGTAGACAAAAGCTTATACCTAATAATACAATACAAAAATGATTAATTTTCACTAAAATGTCACAAAATAGATATGTCACTTTAGTAATGACTTCTGGAATAACTTGTATTGCATCATATATATTACAATCATAAGTTAGAGCTTAGAAAACCTTTTCTCATATCGAACTTGATTATTTTTACATAACATGTTAAGAATGTTCTCTAAATGACTTGATAATGTATATAATTTGCAATTTATGTTACCCTTGCACAAACCCACCATATAGTTCTTGTACCACACATTAACCATACAAACTATGTCCTAGGATGAACACGAGGACTCTGACAAATTTTAGCATAGAAATCATAAGTGCTAAAGTCCATTCCTTTGAGTATATTGTTTTCTTTCAAACCATTAGGAGGTCTTTTTTGTTCTTTTCATTGGTCTCAGCTCACTAACATAAACCCTATGTTCTTTAATTAGTTCTTGCTTTTGTTTTTATTTAAATAGTATTGATAGCTATAATTATTTATTTAGAATAAACAATGCAATGAAAAAATACACTATTAGACACTAAGATTTTTCCTAGAGAAACTTGGTTTGGGAAAGCTCTAACCCGAAATGGATTTCTCAAATCTTTGATTTTTTAGGGAAAATTAGAGATTACAAAGATCTCAACTAGAGCTTATACTCGTGTCAAACTCAACAACTATAGGGTGTATACCTTATTTCCTTTACTATGATACACTCAACAACTAATATTTTGTTGGTTTTGGTCTCCTCAAATATTTCCTTCTCTACAATTTCAGGTGCTTCACTTGAATCATGGGTAATGCCTCTTCCCCAATATTGAAACATTGATCCTCTCTTTTCTAAGAGAACCATTCAATCAACTATATAACTAGTTAACCCCCAATGTTTGTCCCTTTATATATTTACCTCCTTTCTTCCTAAAAGGACAAAAGGCCTAAGGATCATTTACAAAATTTTAGGAGATTATAATTACCTATGCCCAAATTCCACCTACATGGACCTAATATCCCTATAAACCAATAACTTTCTTACATGTGGCTAATATGCCACTCATCCTTGCATTTAAGATTCTTATTTGGTTGTGTTCTTGTAACATGCTCCGTCAGCTTTCTAGGTCAATTACTGTCCAGGTCGAATTCCATACCATCGAGTTGAGGCATACAAAACATTAGTCGATGGTTATAATGGCATGTGTGGTATGTACAAATACATCCTCTTTATTCAGTTATACTCTTACATATGTAGTTATTAAGATATGTAAGTCGATTGTCACATTTACAAGGTATGTGGCTTGAAATTTTTATGCATGTAAGAGAAAGCTATAATACATTGCATTTTTAATGTCAGTAGTTGTTCATACTAATTCACCAATATTATATTAGGTGTGTGTCCTCCAAGGAGATCCATGGGAGTGAATTACGAAGATGGAAGAACGAAATTGCAGAAATTGTATGTTTATTGGAAAAGGAGCTCCCTACAAGTTTCATGGACCTTTAGGTTCATCTGCTTATACACCTAATAGATGAATCCTTCGAAAATAGGCATTTTAACTAAGGTTTTAGATCTTAGAGAAAAATAATTGTTGGAAGGAACCATATCGCCAACTCTTGGCCATCTTGTGATGTTGTTGACAAGTTAACTTTGATTATATGGCTGATGTGGAAACACTTAAATATGATGATTTGGATAGTGTTTCAAAGATACCAAATAGCCAATAGTGTTTATAAAAGAGGTTGCTAAAAGCATATTCAAAACATTATTCTTCAAGCACTCCAACAAATATAATGCTTTCTGACATTGGAGGAGTCTTGCCTCTTGGTGTGTTTCTGTAATGTCTTGGTGGTGAGCGCTCGAAATAACTCCTAAAACTTGAATATCTACCACATCAATATAAAATTATTCTGTTAGAAATTCCTTCCAACTTTGGAAATTTAATGAGGCTTTATGAATGCATACAAACTCGTCCCTTTCAGGAATATTCCTTTCACTAAGGCGATGAGACCTTGGGGGAGAGCGATCTGGAGATGGTGTACAATAAAATCGAGCATCAGAGTAATGCTAGTTGAATCCACGACCTCTTCTCACATGTTTAGGTGTGCCCTCTAGGGCTAGGACTTTTTGCAACAGTATGACTTTGATTAGGATGGGGAAGTGTACTCTTATCAACAACAGGACTATGACTTGATCCTCTTGAAAACCTTCTTCTTGGAGGCCTTCTTTGACTTTTCAAAGGACTTTGAGCTAGGTTTTGTCGTGAATTCCTACTGAAACTACTTCGTGGACTCCTGCTTAAAGGCATGCGAGCAATCACACTTGGGATCCTACTTAAATCCCTGCGACTTGGGATCCTTCTTACAACCATGCGAGCAATCACACACTTGGGATTTTGCTTAAACTCATTTGAGGACTTCTACTCAATACCCTTTTGGGACTTCTACTCAGGATTTTTCTTGAGATTTTCCTAAGACTCTCACTTTGGCTCCTGCTCGAGCTCCTTCTTGGGATTCCTCGCAAGGTTCTTCTAGGGATTTTGCTCAAACTCTTATGAGGGCTCTTGCTGGGACTCCTTGGAGAGAAAATTCCATTTATTAGATTAACAAGAAAAAAAAGTGCAGAACATACAATTATACAACACCAAACTATATGAAATAATATATATACAACAATATAACATTTATGGTCAGTTAAAAATTCAATAATGGCATATCATGATGCTTACAACTTAAGAGATAAATGTATCTTCATTAACTAAAACTATACTGTTATCTGTGCCTCGCAATATTTCACCACAATTATAAATCTTAACAGGAACAATAGGTCTTCCTTGATCTGTAGTTAATAATCGCTCAATTTTCTTCAGTACATCTATTCCCTCAACAAATCTTCCAAATAAGACATGCTTTTTGCAGATAAAAAGAAAAGGGACATTAATTATATGAAAGTAAAACATAAAATAGAGATGGGTAGAGGCAAGATATCCACATTAGTCAGACAAATGTTAACCGCGCCCCCTTAGTATCATATAGACCAACTGAATTGGACTGAAGAGAACTACCTACAAATATTTATCAGAATTTAAAAGGTCAAATGGTAAAATTACACTAGTGTCTGGAACCCAAAGGAAATAACCCATTATTTCAAGGTAAACGAATATTATATTTCTAAAATACGAAATTGCCATATGGTGACACTCATCATGAGTCATGGATAAAGAGAAAATATGTCAATCGCAACCAACATGTAAAGCTACTCAGACAAACTCAGGTGAATACAAAAAATCATTGATATGGAATCAAGTATATACCCATCAAGATGAGGTGTTGCTGCAAAAGTAATAAAGAACTGAGAACCATTGGTGTTCTAAGATACAAAATTTCCATATGGTGACACTCATGAGTCATGGATAAAGAGAAAATATGTCGATAAAAAGCAACATGTAATGCTTCTCAGACAAACTCAGGTGAATACAAAGTCTGTGGGACTTGATAAATTAAGATTTTATGGAAAAACCAAAACAATTACTCATTGAGTGAATAAAATAAAAAATGGAGCAAAGCCTAAATATATCTCATCAAAGGAACCCCTACCAATTTTGTGCCCAAGTCTATACTTGTTGTTTACGTGTGACTCCATGTCACGGGATGTCACAATTTTAGACCCTATGTGCACACATTCGAGGTTAATATGCACATTCTAGTACCTACAATCATGTCCCAACACACCCCCACACACTTCATCATCTACACGTGTTCTAACTCTGTGCATACACTTTGTCATCGTGAGATTTGTGGAAATGACCATATTTTGATGAAGATCTCTACGCTAAACTAGAATCTGAATATATATAAATATATGCACAATGATATTTAACAAGTTTCTTTACGAGTTATGGTTGTCACAAATGGTTCCCTTTAGTAGTAAAGTGCATTCTACATGCAACATAGTATAACTGCTTGACAAAATCAGTGAACCAACAACATACTTAGTTGTAATGATAAATAATCAAGTTTTATGCATTCAAGCACTAACAAAATGAAGTCAAGAAATATAACAAGGATACCATATTTGGAATATATTGGGAAAACTGCCTAAAATGGAAAGCTCAATAAAGGGTTGGGGTCTTGTATTTCAGACCTGTATAATTGACCTTAGGGTCATTGGAGGCCAGAGAAGACTTGAAGGTGAAAATATAGAGTTGAATTTCTTGCATCCTACACCTGAAGGAGGAGCTTTCAAATGGAATTTGCTAACAGTTAAGGAATATGCAAGAGTTATACTTCTCACATATGAAACCATCCTATTGGAATCGATTCCTTATTGAATGGTTATCAAAAATACATTTGATATTTTTCCACTTGCATATTTAGCCTATCAATACCTATGTGTTCGAACATTGAATTCTCTACCAGCTCTTAGTAATGATCCGAACAAGGAAAATTCCTTTGTCGTAGTTGTTAACCCAAAAAATCCCTCACTAAGTTCTCCATGATCTACACCACCCAAGGAAACCACTTCACGACCCTCCATTAGACCCCCACACCCTCAAAAATGCTTAAGGATGAAGAAAAGGGCTTAAAAAACCCAAAAAGAAGCCTAAAATACTTTCCTAGGAGCTAAAGCCCCCAAAAAGGGGATAAAACCCTAAAAGGAGCTAAAATCAGGGTGGAAGGGGATAAAAGCCCAAAAAAGGGGCTAAAGCCCGGACCAAGGGATTAAAACCCTAAAACCCCAAAAAAGCTATAAAAGGAGGGTGGGGGGTCACTCTCAAAACACTTCTCCCTTGCATACTGTTATGCTGCCCATGGATGCCTTGAGACCCTTTGTCTCTCAAGCCACCCACACTCCCTCTCCTCTATCTCCATTGAGCCATACCTCCCCCATCCAAGAGAGAGGGTTGCTTCTTCAAGCCAGGGCATGGTGGCCCATTCCACCCAAAGAGAAGGTATAGCTTTTTATTTTTTGTGTTTGCTTAATGATTTCTGTTGTAAAGGAAAGTATCCTATGGCTAGGGTTTAAGAGGCCAGCAACGTACTGGGGTTGAAAGAGAGATGCACAATGTTCAACAAGTATATATAAACAAGATTCGGAGTTGAGAAAGGTCCACACCTGACTAACCGAAGGCTGGTCCAAGCTTTCTCTTCAATCCTCTTCTTGCTCCTCTCGCTCCAAGAGACCTGCAAAACAAGTTATACCTTCCTCAAACCATTATGACCACATATAAAACAATGATAATCAAATAAACCTGAAATAATGATCTGAATAACATTATAATATGATCATAAACAGAGATTCAATCACACATTGAACAATGATTTGGGAAGAAGAAGGACATCACATCTTTATTAATCTTGAAAACAAGTACAAGTATACCTTCTCTTCAAGTTGGCACCTTACGAAACCTTGATCTGGTTCTGCTGCTTCTCTTCTCCAAAGAACTCAGCGTCCAAGCTCTGCAACACTAAGGGAAGACCTCCAGGGCAAAGGTGTAGGCAAAGAGAGTCCCGATTCCTCCAGCATAACAATGCATAAATTCCAAGTCCCCTTTCATGGACCTCCCTACCTCTATTTATATGCTAAAGAAGAGTTAGGGGTGAAGCCAAAGTGGTTACAACTGAAGGAGTCAGTTGCATAACTACCCAAACTAACTCAAAAAGCGTGTTTTTATGTTTTAATGTTAAGAGACAGATTCATGACTATGAAGGAGGACAACCTGCGAATGATCCGCAAGTTTCCACAAGAGCAACCCGCGAATATATACATTCGCAACTTGTAAAACACAAGAGTCGCGAGTGATTCGCGAGTTGCACATAAGGAGAGTCATGAATACACAAAAAAACGCATTTTAAGGTATTTATGGGAATTTTCAGACTTTGGTGTCTTCTAGAAAGTTTTAGTTAACTGAAATACCTTTCCAACGGTGTAGAAATGAGATCAAACGGAGTTACAGAACTCAATATATGGGTCCTCCAAAATAGGTGTTTTTTCAGTGAATTTCAATGACTTTCATGAAGTGTCATCATGGAAATGTTGACATGCGACGGAATCATGGGAAAGTGGTCACAGGAAGAGAAGTGTCATTTTGGGCTATAACAGATGCCCCCTAATGTGTGAGGTTAGAGGGGAAGACGATAGCCAAAATACATTATAAAGGAAAAACTGAGTATGGAGAGAGCAGAGAATCCAAGATCAAAAGGCTCGAGTGAAGGTACCTGAAAGAGAGATAAATGTCAGAAAAAACTGATCTCTGGGACATACAAGTCCATATACAAAACATCGCCATAAATATACAGGAGAATCCAACACATGTATAACTGATGAAACTATCATGGTCGCTCAATATGCAAAAAGGCGCCATATCAAATCTAAAGGAGTCATGGCCACAAATGAACAAGGTGGATCCATACTCAACAATCGATCATAGCCACAAAAATACAAGGTGGATCTATGTCTCAGCAAAATGTCATATAAAGTATAACAAGGTCTTGCGCAACTTGGGCAATAGCAAAATGATGATAATGCTACTGTCAGCCCAAGGTCTTCAATCCAAACCGCCCAAAGAAGGTACGAATCCTAACCATGCGAATAAAGGAGCTGAAGTCGAACATGGAGGAAACCGTTTGATTACCGGTCAATAATGAAAACCGTTAACAAACACGAGGGAAACCACCATTAATGAAAATGGTCCCCAAGGTACCTAGTACATTCTAACAAGTGTGATTACAAGGACTTGAAGTCGAACACTTGAAGAATCTATTGAGTAGGAGACATTAAGGTATCCCCACTACCCAATAGCAAGGGAAATTGCCATTGAGGACAACAATTCCCAGGGTACTGTCATAAAACTCTAAATCTCGTTCCCAGAGCAAGAGGTGTTGTAGTCGATAGGAAGAGATCCGTTGGAAGGAAGGCATTAAGGCATCCTTCATCATCCAACACGAGGTAAGTCAAAGACTAATTGGATTTGGAATTGGTACTGAATTTCACAAAAAGGACCGCTGAAGACATGATGTAATGATCTGATACCAGGGAATGGCCGACACAAAAGGTCAAGGAACTGCAGAATGGCTGACAAAGGTTTAATCCTTGAACAGTGAGCACGACACCAAAGTGACTTAGGCAGCTTTTGACACAAAAGGACCAACGAAACAAATCTATAATGTAGGAAACATTAACAGATTCCCCATATAATTAGAAAAGAGACCAACTGGAGGAGTAAGAAACTTTGAATCAGGATAAGGTCAAAAAACTAGGACCCAATAGTTGATAGACTCAAAACTGGTGCTTTGTTCAAGGAAACAAGACTTGCTGCCATGATGTAAAAAGACATGGAAATAAACCTTCCCCTTCCCTTCTTTCTTGTAAAGGTTTAACGAATCCAAGAAAGCAAACTCGGGACCATCTTCATTTTTTGACAAGCTCAAAGAAAAGAAAGAAGAATGCTTGATAAGGCACTAATTCGTGGATTTTACGAGCCTGAACTAGTACATGCTCGACGGTGTTTTCATAGTTTGGAGAGTCTGAAAACTCCAAAGAAGACTCCAGGGGGGTCCTTTTTCGTACAATTTAGTCTCCTGAGGCCGAAAAAGTATAAAACAAGCCAAAGAAGAACTCTCTTAACTTCCGAAGAAGAAAAGGCGCACCTTTTTCATACTTAGTCAGGAAGGTCCGAAAAAGGTTAAATTACCACCTACCCAACGCTCCTTCAAAAGCAGCATATAGCCTGAGTTTTACCAGTGTGAAGGAAGGCAAGATCACTCAGAAATATCCATTTGATTACGAGAAATGGAGCTTACAACAATAAACTCGATGCTTTGTTCTTTAGGGTTTAACGAGCATGACAAAGACATAAATTACACTCGAAATCTTTTTCATGTTTTGGTCTAGAGCATGAAAAAGAGAAAACTAAGCTCATACCGGGGGTTCCTTTTCCATAAGTTTATTCCCTCAGGTCCGGAAAAGAGATAAACCTATGCCTGAGAATACTCTTCTCAATTCAGTAGAAAAGAGAGTGATCCTTTCTCGTACTATTCCACATGGTCCGAGAAAGAGATAACCTACCACCAATGTGGATGCCCATTCACATATTCTTAACGAGCCTGAACGGACAAGTTTACTCGGCAGTCAAGTCTATTTTGAGGAGTCAGACTTGGGCCTAACGAAACTCATAATCTTTCCCGTGAAGTTTTAACGAGTCCGGAAAAATCAACTCGCGGCCTCCTTACTGTTTTTAACGAGCTCGAAGGAGAGCAGAAAGAATGCTCTAAATGTGAGGAGACGAGTGTCATAGGCAGGCGAAACTAGTTCCAAGCGCAAGGAACAGACCTATAATGCAAGGAAAGCGAGCAAGATAAAGACACTCGGGGAACGTCTCCTCAAGGTAAAGGGAGTGAAGTTGCAAAGGCAAAATGATACAAGGCTTAGCGACGATGAGAACAAAGATGAGGGCTTATACAACGAGCTAAAAGCGTGGAAGCCGGCATCAGGCTCATAAGCGCGAGCAGGGCACATGCAAATGCAATTACAACTTGAACAACAAGGTGAGGCCCATAAAAAGTTGTGAATCCAACTAATAATCCTGTCTCCAAGAAACAACAACATCAGAAGAAACGATCCGATGCGGGTCACTTTGGCAGAAACACTTGTGACTTTGCTATCTTCTACAAAAGGAAAAGTCAAGGCAGAATCAACCGAAGAAGATTCTATAGGATCAAGGCTCGAGGGTTTATAATAAATAAGATCAACCTCAGAAGAGAAGCGAAAATCAACAAGGGAGATAGAGTCTGTAGGAACAAACTCAATATCACAGGAGCTGAGAAATTCATAAGAAAAAAAAAATTCAAACTCATCAGGATCACTGACTTGCTTTTCAAATGAAGAATCAAAAGACTCAACAAAAACCAACATAAGAAAAAGGGAAGGTTTACTAAGCAAATTAGGGTTAGACTTAATCACAACTGAAAAAGAAGGTCAGACTGTATCAAAGACTCCAGGAAGACTTCATCCGAAAGGAGGAAATCATCCGAGATAGGA
>LPNX010625228.1:278113-305358 GCA_001517045.1 Pseudotsuga menziesii
ACACTGGTAGCCCTAGGGTGAATCCCGGAAGATTCAAGGTGGCCATCAAGGGAACACCAACATTCCCTATGAGAGGAATAGGACAAGGAGCTCCCATCATGGGGATCTCTTGGTTGGTGTTCAAAGGGGTGTTAGCCATAGATTCAAAATAAGAGACAAAGTCTGAGGTTGATGGTGAACCAAAATTACAAAGAAGACACCTAAAGGCCCACTAAGTACAGACAAACCACACAGCACTCACTAAAAATTCCTAAAGCCCAAACAGACAAACAGGTATAAGATGTACTTTCCAGAAGAAAGCTGATAGACAGTTACTTGGCATCCTTGAGGTGGTTCTCAGGCACAAGCAGAGGAATCACCCACCACCCTCCTGCAATTTCCACAAGGGTTACCTTCCAAGCCCGTCCAAGGTCAACTAGAAATAACCTTTCGGTGTACCTGTGTATGAACCCTAGATGTCAAGAGACTAAATACTACCTTAACTACACCAACAGTCTGGGGGGACAGTCGTCAGCCGAACTCGTACGCATGGGCAGGGTAGCTGAGCTCGAAACTTTGTCTAGGATAGAATCCCCAGATGCGTAAAATTCCTGGATTACGTTTTGATAAGGATTCAGAGGGTTATCTCCTCTGTCCAAGCCTCCACGTGGCCTCGTGCTTAACTCTCGTTTGAGAGGAGCTTCCTAGATACATTCGATGAAGTCAAGGATTTACCTAGTGAAAGGTCCACTACGTCTGAGTTTTATAACTTGTGGGAAGTTTACACTTCCTAGCCCACAAGTCTAGCCTAATATAGTAGGTGAAAGGCCCCTAAAAAACAAAACTTACTAGTAAATTTTAAAATTATACGTTCATTTTAAAGGGCTGTTTCTTACTCAAGAGGAAATGGAATGGTAAACTGGTGGTGTTTTGACTCAAAATTGAAACAAAATGACTAAGCAAAGAGAAAATGAAATGCAAAAAAGCAAATAGCTATTCTCTTTATAGTTCTTTTTCAAATAGAAACTTGACATCCAAAAAGAACGAAATTCTTTTTATATTTTTCCAAAAACAACGATATGCTATGCAATCTAGACTAAAAACCTAATCTACATGCATATAAAGCAAACATATGTTTTTGTATTTTTCTTTTATAAATGCAAAAGAAAAAATCAGCCTATGAACTAATGCAAACAAGTACTGTAAGCAAAGCAAATAGACAACTACTCTACACCCCAAAAACAAACCCTAGGTCTCCCTAAAGTTGAATATAAACCTCTCTTGAAAGGAAGGCTCACAAAGATAGACACGCCAACAACTTTGGAATGAAGAGACTGAGCGATAAGACTGACATAAAAAAAGGTCAACAAGTCCCAAGTATCAATCTAAACCTACAAACAAAGGCTGCTCAGTACCTTGTACAACAAGGTCAAGCCAAAGAAAGAGGTGGGGGGGGGAAAGCAGCACAAACAAGTAAACGTTCTTTTTAATTTTCTTTTATAAAGGCAAAAGAAAAACTACCTACAAAGCAAAAGCATGCAGATAACAAGAACAAAGCAAAAGGAACTCTGCTAAACAACCACAAAAAAAACTCTAGAGTGCTCTAAAGTCAGTATAAACCCTACTTGGAAGGAAGGCTTGCATAAAAGACAAGTCAACTATTTTGGCATGATGAAGTTAACCAACAAAACAAGAAGGAAATCAACACCAACAAGCTTCTGAAATCAAACAAAGATCACTAACAGAGGCTGATCAGAAACATAGGCCAAAAATCAAACCAAGCAAAGGAGACGGGGTAAAGAGCAAAGAACAAACCCTAATGCTATAAAAAGGCTTACCACATAGATAGAGAACAAGCAAAAAGGATGACACTAACTCCCTAGAGTCATGCACATGCAGAGGACCCTAAAAGACCTACCCAAAACACCTTCAAACAGAAGAAAAATCACAAAAGAGGAAAAAACACTGTTTAAAGGGGCATTCGCGACTGTCTATAAGTGCAACCCACGAATGACTCGCAACTGTTCAGTATAGAAACCCACGAATTCAAGCAAGTATTCGCGACTGTTCAGAAGAGCAATTCGCGAATGGGCGGAAAAATTCCAAAAAAAGTCAAAAACCACCTTAAGAAGGCATGGGAAGTGTGCTATCAGATTTATAAAGTGTTCCTAAGTGGCAAGAAGGACCTGAAACAATGCAAAAGACTGAAAGAAATCAAGAGAAACCCCAAACAGACAAGGCTCTCCCCAGCGGAGTCGCCAGTTCTGTTGTAAAGGAAAGTATCCTATGGCTAGGGTTTAAGAGGCCATCAACGTACTGGGGTTGAAAGAGAGATGCACAATGTTCAACAAGTATATATAAACAAGATTTAGAGATGAGAAAGGTCCACACCTGACTAACCGAAGGCTGGTCCAAGCTTTCTCTTCAATCCTCTTCTTGCTCCTCTCGCTCCAAGAGACCTGCAAAACAAGTTATACCTTCCTCAAACCATTATGACCACATATAAAACAATGATAATCAAATAAACCTGAAATAATGATCTGAATAACATTATAATATGATCATAAACATAAATTCAATCACATGTTGAACAATGATTTGGGAAGAAGAAGGACATCACATCTTTATTAATCTTGAAAACAAGTACAAGTATACCTTCTCTTCAAGTTGGCACCTCACGAAACCTTGATCTGGTTCTGCTGCTTCTCTTCTCCAAAGAACTCAACCTCCAAGCTCTGCAACACTAAGGGAAGACCTCCAGGGAAAAGGTGTAGGCAAAGAGAGTCCCGATTCCTCCAGCATAACAATGCATAAACTCCAAGTTCCCTTTCATGGACCTCCCTACCTCTATTTATATGCTAAAGAAGAGTTAGGGGCGAAGCCAAAGTGGTTACAACTGAAGGAGTCAGTTGCATAACTACCCAAACTAACTCAAAAAGCGTGTTTTTATGTTTTAATGTTAAGAGACAGATTCGTGACTATGAAGGAGGACAACCTGCGAATGATCCTCAATTTTCCACAAGAGAAACCCACGAATATATACATTCGCGACTTGTAAAACACAAGAGTCGCGAGTGATTCGCGAGTTGCACATAAGGAGAGTCACGAATACACAAAAAACGCATTTTTAAGGTATTTCTGGGCATTTTCAGACTTTGGTGTCCTCCGGAAAGTTTTATCTAACTGAAGTACCTTTCCAACGGTGCAGAAATGAGGTCAAACGGAGTTAGAGAACTCAAGATATGGGTCCTCCAAGATAGGTGTTTTTTCAGTGACTTTCAATGACTTTCATGAAGTGTCATCATGGAAATGTCGACATGCGACGGAATCATGGGAAAGTGGTTACAGGCAGAGAAGTGTCATTTTGGGCTATAACAATTTCTTTGCTTTCTAATCCATGGTTTATTTGCAGGTTTATTGCCTATCTTGTTTTGCAGGTTTCTAGTTTCTAACAGTTGTTTGCAGGTTATTGGAAGCAGAACCCTAACCCATTGTTTGCAAAGGGGTTCTCCATATTTCTTCTCCATCTTTGCTATTATTTCTTCTTTCTTTCATTCTAATTTTCCTTTTAGTCTTTTTCCAAGCAAGAACCTACCCTTTTGTCCTATAGACAAAAGGGAGCCATTCCTGCCCCTGTAGCAAGGAGAAATCCCTGCTACAGAACTGACAACCATACCAGGTCGATCCCACAGGATCCCTGGTCCAAATTTTTAAAATTTCAAGTTTTTCAAGTTTTGCCGTAGTTTTTAAAATTTTATGTCAAATTCAGTTTAGATCTAGATTATTTCTAGTTATTAGTGTTGCTGAAGCCTCTGCTAGGCAAATCCGAGTCAGTTTGGCCACAGTATAGGTTACTGTCGGCCGTATCTGACTCAGGATCAGAAAAACCCCAAATCCGGGGCAGGTCGCACTTATCGGGCCTGAACAAGGGATGAGGGTGCACTTAATGGCTTGACAGACACACCCAGGTTGCACTTAATCCTCCGAAAGGTGCGAATTCACTTAGAAACACAGACCACATCTGTCTATGGAATTTGTGCAACCCCCTTGCTTGTTTCTGAAAAACTTTTGCGACCCCCTCGCCAAATTTGATCAGAAATGTGCGGTCTGTCAATCAGAGGTTCAATTTCAATTTAATAGGGGTTAAATTTCAGTTTAATAGCGAATGTCAGTGTGGCTCAGCTGCCTCTGTCCATCATACTAGTTTAATTTCAGCTGCTATTTTAATTTCCTGTAATTGCATCAACAAACAAAGTGTAAATTCGAAGTAAATTTTAATGGCTTAATTAAATGAATGTAGCTTAACTAAAATCAACCTAAAACTAACTATCTTGCTTACCCTTCCTCCTCTACCCAGTCATCACCCTCCGGGGTATTCTGGGATACGATGAAGGGCAAGCTCATATAGACCTAGGCCCTTCATTGAATATTTTTCTAAACCATTAAAACCAGATGACCTGGAAGGTAGAGGGGGTAGAGAAGGAGGGCTTCTCATGGCGCTAAGCGTCCTCCCTGTTGACCAACCTTGCATCCTGGAGGTGACCTATGGATCTATGGATGGGCTTAGTCCCATTGTGTTGAGAGCCCAACACCTTCTCTTGGTTTAAGAGGAATATCGGTATGAGGCAGTCATCTAGTTAGGCCATAAACATTCAGGATTAAGAACTGTATTTGTTCACAAATTTCTGATTATTCATTGCATGCACAACAATGATATGAACTCTGCCACAATATGATGAATTTATAAACCATTTGTAGCTACCAAATACCAGAAAGACAGACAAACAAATACATCATACCAAGTAATCAACCCAACTCAGTTCATGACGCTAAGAGAGCCTTAAAATTTATCAATTTACATTAAGTACAAACAAATCTGCAGTCTTTGAGGACATAAGTCCCTGACTGCTTCAACTTTGGGAAGTACTTGGGATCTACCCAGAAACTCATTGTGAGGAGTACCACAAGAACCCCAAAGTAGCCGGCCGCTGAGAGGATTTTCCAAGCGAAACAGGCAACGACCCCTTCCGATTGAGTAGAAACACTTATGAGGAAAAAGCTAAGCACTATCTTCTGGCAGTCTTGGTGGCCGAGTGACCAACTACAACCAATAGGAAGCCACTGAAACCGGGGTCCAAACATCATTCCCATCAGTTTGATAAACATTTAACACAATTGATCCCCCACGCTCATGGCTCATCTCAACTTGCTTGATTTGGCTCGATTAACAAATGACCCCATTCGCCATCAAGCCTTTTGGCCACCCATGCCAACCAAGCTGCCATCAGACATTCCCAAGTTTGAAGGCAAAGCAGGGGAATGTCCCCAAAACCACATAATGACATTCCATCTATGGTGCTCGTCAAACAACATTGTAGAAAATTCCATTAGGATGAGGTTATTCCAACGCACCCTTACAGGTGCTGCGGCCAAATGGTACATTGAGCTACCACAAGCCAAGTACCCTAATTTCAACTCCCTAGCTTTCATGTTCCTACAGTATTTCCAACTCCCTGTCAGATATGACAAAGGGGTGGAGATCCTGTTATCCTGTCGCCAGAGCACTGTGACACATATAACCAACCACATCCATGAGTGGTGGCAACATCGTAGCTTATATAAAATCCAACTTGACGACAGGATATTCTTGGATTGGTTCCTTAAGACCTTGCTCCCGCCCATAGCAAAGGACGTCGCATCCGAACGTCCCCAATCCAAATAAGAGGCCATACTGAAAGCCCAATAGTTTGACCTGATCTACGCTCAGTTTGGATATCTGTACACCGTCATTCTAGACACTCCCCGTCTGAGTACCTCCTACTGTGATGCACCGGGGGCATCCCATGCTGTGGATGACATCATAGGCTCGGTCTCCCAACAGCCACAACACCGTCCGACACCACCTACCATTACACCACAACCAAGCAACACTGCTAGTGTTGCTTACTAGAACCAAACTCTGGACTACGCAATAATGATGTCCCAGTTCGGAGCAACAACGTCCTATGCACAACCTGCACCACTGCAGTAGGCTCAGGACATGGCTTTTCCAACACAGCAGTATGTGGGGCAAATGCCCACATTTGTGGCACCGCCACCCCCACAAATCTACTATGCACCACTAGTGCAACTAGTTCAAGCCCCTGCCGCCGCTCCACCCGCTCCATTGGGACAAGTGTTCGCACAACAAAACCGTCCCAACTAGCCTACCCCCAACAACCAATAAGGGAAAGCTAGAAATAATTGGCCCTGGAACCAAGGCAAAAACCAACTGCAGGGAGGTAGTCAACAACCGAACCCTCCCAACAATGCCGTAGCAAATTGTCCAGCTCAAAACCCCCTACGACCAAATGCACCAAGACACAACGCCCCGTTATGTACAAACCAATCGTGCACACTCTGTGATGTTTATGGGTACTACACATTCGAGTGTCCCCTCATGGGTCGAGCTAAGCAGGCCATTCAGAACAAGGTTCAACAGGCTGCCAACACTGCAAATCAAGCCCAACCCAACCCAGCACCACAAGGACCTCCTCCTATGGTGCTTCAAAACCCACTACCAGTCCAAGGGTTGGTGTCAACTACACCCCCTCCCCAACCCAATCCCAATTCTCTAGAGGCACCTCCCATGGCAGAAACAGGTGTTCACCACCTGCTAGCCATGATGACTAAAGAGGTCAACTTACAAACTAGACAGAATCAATACGGTACCACTACCGAACCCGCTGACACATCAGCGGCCTCAACTTCCAAAACAGTCAACCTACCTCTTCAGTTACCCCCATTCCCACGCCCCCCCCATATGTAGAGTTGCCAATAATTCCACGGTTAGAGCTGCTGTTAGCTATAGCATTGTGGATGATTTGGCCCAAACACCAATTGCCATGTCCGCTCTTGAGGTACTTAAAACGTGCCCAACACAGCAGAAAGCCTTACTAGCCACCCTTGGGGTAGCAGACCTCTTTGACTCCAATTTGATCACATTCGACATGGAGAATGGAGAACTGCGCATGCCATTGATCATCACCTTTCAAATTTCTGTGTCCATTCGAAATTTGGTTGTGCACTGGTGCATAGTGGATGAGGGGGCATCCACGTGCGTTATGACTACCTTGGTTTGGCAGAAACTTGGATCACCAATTTTGCAACCGTCCTCCATAACTCTGCGGGCTTATGATGGCCATCCTACCAAATCCTAAGGAATCCTCCCCCACATCCCCATCACATTAGTCGGGAAGATAGTGCTGATTGATATAGAGGTTGTCAACTCCCAACTGGACTATAACCTTCTCCTCAGGAGAAGTTATATGTACTCCATGTGAGCTGTCGCGTCAAATGTATTCCATCTCATGATGTTTCCCCACGAAGGGAAGATTGTGATTGTTGATCAACTCACTTATCATGATCCCCAAGGGTTAACGACACCTACCAATGTTATCCCTACCATCACCACCATTGAGACACAAGGGGCGACCACACATGCTAATGTCATCCCTGTAATCAACACTATGGTTGACAACACACCAGCCTCCCCATCGTTGAATGTGGGCCCTGGGTTGTTTGTCGATCCCACCATGACGGCTCCTTTCCCGTTGTGTCACCACCACCGACACAAAATGAGATTGCGGACTTGTGCATGGTCTCCTCCAGCACTGCTGCACCCAAACAACAACTGTAGCAGCAGCCCAACCACAACCACAACATCATCCGCAGTCGCAACACCAATAGCAGCCGCAACATCACCTGCAGCAGCAGCATTATGCACAGTGGCAACCACAACCACATCCCCACATGCAACCAACAGGGAGTTATCTAGGCTCATCTCTAGTCCATACAATTCCCTTCCTCTTTCCCCCACCTCATGTCATGAGCAAACCGGTAATGGCCACCTTAAGCTTACCCAACTTTACATTGGGAATTCCGGTGTGGTATCTTGATCCACCAGCTCAACCAGCAATTCCCTAGGTTCTTTTAACCCCGGTGCAACCCATCGCGGTCGAGTATCACCCTCCACCTAGTCCACAAAAGCTAACCACTACACCCACATCCGCACCACCCCACCCGAAAATGGCTAGGGGTAAGAATGCCAAAGCTATCGCAGAGCCACGACAAGTCCCACCTTGCACCATCTGCGAGCAACAGGTCCACCCAACTCATAATTTCTCTAAAATCCCAATGATCTATGCGCATTTATATGTCATGGATACAAACGAAAACATCCCCGTGGTTGAACTCCCAACCGCACCAATAGTTAGGAACAAGGCATTGAGAACAAACCATGGTTGCGCCCTTTGCGGTTTCTATGGACATTACTCTCACCATTGCCAAGACTTTCCCAAATTTTGAATGGCTCTAGTTGACCTCTATCAACATTCCCTTGAGTCTGAAATCACCTTGATTGAAGAAGTTCACCCCCCATCGCCTTCTTTAGACACCATGTCCATTTACATGATGTCCAGTTCAACTGACCCGCTTATCTCCACCTCCAACGACGGTCCATCAGACCTGTCTCTTCGTTGCTTCAGCAACAATGAGGAGATACTGGAAGCTCTCACCGCCCTGGAATACCCATGGGACGACATGCACCATCGCTCGTTCTTCCTCCCTGAAGAACTTGTGTCGCAATCTGGCCAGTTTTCCATGGAGACCAAAGATTTCATCCATGGAAAGGTCGACTGGTTCAAAATCCCCATCCCAGCACCAGATGCCTTCGAAAAAGGGAATATGGTGAACATTTTGCCAACCATTAAAATCGACATCTCAACCAATTATGAGATTGTTGAATAAATCATGCTGGGGTCATTCTACTCCCCAGAAGAGGTTGATCCCTACAAAGATATCTTCCAAGAATTCCGCGACATCTTCGCCTGGTCTTACACCGAAATGCCCTGCTTAGATCCATCGATCATGGAACACCACATCGACACATGGCCAGATGTGGCTCCCGTATGCCAAAAGCAATGACCCATTCACCCTTCCAAAGTGGCCTCAGTTAAAGCCGAGATAGAGAAGCTGCGCACTGCCGGCTTCATCTACCCCATTGCGTACACCACTTGGGTTTCTAATCCTATTCCCGTGAATAAAAAACAGGGTACCATTCGTGTTTGCACAGACTTTCGTGACCTCAATGGGGCATGTCCCAAAGACAACTTCCCCACACCCTTCATCGATCAGATCATCGATGCGTGTGCTGGACTTGAGGCCTTTTCCTTTATGGACGGTTTTTCTGGATATAACCAAATCCAAATCCGAAAAGAAGACCGTTATAAGATGACATTGACAACCCGATGGGGCACATTCATGTATCGAGTCATGCCCTTTGGCCTAAAAAACACTGGAGCCACCTTCCAGCATACCATGACACACTGCTTCCATGACCTCATTCACATTATGTTGGTTTGTCTCGACAACCTCATCACGCGGTCGCAGAAGCAAACACAACACATAGACGACCTGCGACAAGTCCTCCTATGATGTCCCAAGTATGGAATCCGCTTGAACCCTTTCAAGTGTGTTTTCTGTGTCCTCACGGGCTGTCTACAAGGATTCATCATGTCACACAAAGGAATGACCGCTGATCCTTGGAAAGTCCAAACGACTTTGCCTCTAACGTCACCCCTTTGAGTGACAACGTTACAACTTGTATTATAGTCTTTTATTTTTTTGTTTTATACATTTTTCAAAATTGAGTCTTATGTATCGTTTCCTCTCACTGCTTCAGATGGAGTACACCTCAAACCGGTATATGGGATTTGCAAATGGAGCAAGCAGATGGTCTCCAAACCTCGCCTCGGTTGCATGGGTCATCTACTCCCCATCGCACGAGTTGATCCACATAGACGGAATATGCGTGGGCACCGCAACCAACAACCAAGATGAATATGATGGTGTCAATGGCCTCTTGGACGCCACTCTCCAGTTAGGAATTCACCATCTCGATGTCTTCTTAGACTCCCAGCTGCTTGTTTCACAGTTGAATAACTATTGTCGGGTACGTGATCCCTGCCTCTTTAGAAAGTACCTACACACTAAACAGATGGTCAGAGCATTTGAATCCATCACATTCACACATGTTCCCAGAAACCTCAATAGTGTTACAGATCAAATGGATAATGATATTCTAAATTGGCACATCCACAACTGCATATAGGAAACATATAACCATAACATCATGCATAACTATGTCCAAAAATGCACACACAAGTGTAATAATACATCACATAGACATTTGCATTCCACATCATCATAAAAAGAATCACATAATAAAAGCGCATCCACGTGCATAAAAAATATATATAGATAAATAGATAAGTCGCATGTCCAAAACATGCCCAATACAAAATGAGATGCCACATATGCTTTCTCAACAGGATATACATAGCGACACAAAAACTCCTAAGTGCACCAACGCACTAGGGGCAACACCAATAGCTGCTAATTCAAATTCACCTGGAACCGGTTCGAGACACCTCTCACACCTCCAAGCTCAAATTTATATTTCTTTATGAGACCATAGTCTCATGTTTAATAAATTAATTTTGGGACCATTTCCCACAAGTCACCTCGATTTACGAAGCCATGACATGATGATGCAAGTGTCTATGGACTTGTACTTGTATCACACTTCTCGACCGCTACTCATGCGAGTTTTCGGGCCACCGCCCGTTAAGGAATGCCATTTTTACTTTTATTTTGTATTTTAACACATAGTTGTCTCTTCCATCCATCGCATCGTATGTAGACTTCTGGACCATTGTCCACAAAATGATTTATTTTTCTTGCACGTATTTGGCATAGAACTGGCCCCGGACTTGCACTCACATCATATGTAGTCAAGTCCATCCACCGCAACACACACACACACTCTCCTAACCTTTGTCCGAGACCCACCTCGGTTTGTGTGCCTCTGTCGTGATCTATCCTGCACATGTATTGGTATGTTTGAGAGCCTTCTGCTCCATCCATACTACACGGATGACCTTTGGACCACTGTCCACCGTCCCGACATGGGGCACCGCTTGTGCCACCACAATCGTTTGACCACACTGGAGTTTCGTTTAAGCTCTTTTCTGACTCCTAAAAACAATGAAAAGATAGCTAAGCGCAACTGCTTCCTTTCTCGCTTGCTAAATAATAGGAAAGGGAATCTACATCGTCTCGTTTACCTCCTTTTGCAGACCATGTATACCATCAATTGAAAAGGACCACCTTGGCGTATTCAAGCCAAGACCGTTCCCCTCTGCATACTTATGATTTCTTGGGCAGAGGGGCTGCACTTTACGAAAAAGCTCACCACGGGTTGTCATGAAGCTCTTTTCCAGCCTTCTCATCAAGAAAATATTGCCGAGCAAACTTGGTTTCATTCATGCTCATAAAAATATCTAAATGACCGTCCAGTCAGTATAGGTTTAGCATTTTTCGGCCTGATTGGACTACCAATGGTAAAGAAGTCTCTCATCCCCTCCAGGATGGGTGAGCTCTCCTGTGTGTACTTTAATCTTTTTTCGAGCACAGGAGACTACCAATGAAAAAGAGCCCCCACTGGAGTCTTCTTCGTGCTTTCAAACTCTCTAAAATTGAAAGCACCATCGAGCATTTACCTTCTTGGGGTCGCCAAAAATCCACGAGATCGTACCACAACGGTGTCCCTAGACACCACCCCATAGAAAACAGTTTGGTAGCATTCCCCCTTTGGGTTGCCTTTTTTCAGAGTACTCTGCAATGTGTCTTCCTTGGATCGCATCAATTTCAAAAGTGTCTACCTCCTCCAAGTATCCCATCTAATGTGACATTCCCGGTATTACAACTATGATCCCATTCCCATGAGTCAGTTTCATTTGCTTCCTAGTTTGCCCTGCCATCATACTCTGAACAAAGGAATTTTGAGTCTACCACACTCCCCCTGCCCCTATTCAATTCTTTCCCTCCCCCCCCCCATTCAGTGGGTCAATCTGCAGATAGTCTCACACATTTCGGTTATTTCCCTCGTGCTCCTAGTCAAGGAAACATCCTTGCCTTGACTAGGGGCAGGTCTCCCTCTGTCGATGACAACACAAATATTCCAGAGGATAGACCTAGAGGACCCTGTACCTTGGTTTCTTTATTAACGTTGATGAGTTCCTTGGACCACTTGAGAGGAGTCCTTAGTGCCTCTCGGGATGGTTGTTTCTCACGTGCTCGACTCCAACTACATCATCGCACCGTTGAGATTCGTACAGGGTTTGGTCCGCACAGTACTTGGTCGAAGACTCCGGATGTCACTTGACTCTAGCACATGGATGAGTCTACTTGAGGGACCTAAATAGGTTATGTCCCCTGTGATTTCCGGGTTGTGTTGGAGACAGTGTTCAGAAGCCCCAGCAGTGCTTCGATATACCTTTACGTTTGATGCAGCATACTTGTACCACAGAGACTCTAACTCTCGATCACCGAGTCCATACAACTATGTACCGTTTCAGATCCAACACATCGCCAGTCATAAAGATATAGCATTCCATGAGAATGCCATGGGTCCAATGTACCAAATCAGTATTTTATTCAGCCTCACATTGAGGCAACCATTATTGTATCATCAATTGTATATGATCGGCTCTTGTATTTTAGAGCATAGATCAAATTATTCTTTTGACATTGTCACGAGCATGGGAATGCCTGCCTCATCCATATACATGTCACACATTATTTGTATCTCACCCATTGATGGGAACCATATTAATACAAAAACCAAAAGCCACCATGCTCCAGCCTTGGAAGCACCACCTCACCGCAGCAAATCCTATGATGTCTGTCGGCCATACGATGAGCTCCAGCCCTCACACATTAGGGGGAAATATGTTAACCCAAAAAATCCCTCACTAAGCTCTCCATGACCTACACCACCCAAGGACACCACTTCACGACTCTCCATTAGACCTCTACACCCTCAAAAATGCTTAAGGATGAAGAAAAGGGCTTAAAACCCCAAAAAATGAGCCTAAAATACTCTCCTAGGAGCTAAAGCCCCCAAAAAGGGGCTAAAGCCCTTAAAGGAGCTAAAATTAGGGTGGAAGGGGCTAAAAGCCCAAAAAAGGGGCTAAAGCCCAGACTAAGGGCTTAAAACCCTAAAACCCCAAAAAAGCTATAAAAGGAGGGTGGGGGTTCACTCTCAAAACATTTCTCCCTTGCATACTATTATGCTGCCCGTGGAAGCCTTGAGACCCTTTGTCTCTCAAGCCACCCACACTCCCTCTCCTCCATCACCATTGAGCCATAGCTCCCCCATCCAAGAGAGAGAGGTGCTTCTTCAAGCTAGGGCATGGTGGCCCATTCCATCGAAAGAGAAGGTATAGCTTGTTATTTTCTGTTTTTGCTTAACGATTTCTTTGCTTTCCAATCCATGGTTTATTGCCTAACTTGTTTTGCAGGTTTCTAGTTTCTAACAATTGTTTGCAGGTTATTGGAAGCGGAACCCTAACCCATTGTTTGCAGAGGGGTTCTCCATATTTCTTCTCCATCTTTGCTGTTATTTCTGCTTTCTTTCATTCCGTTTTTCCTTTCAGTCTTTTTCCAAGTAGGAACCTACCCTTCTGTCCTATAGACAGAAGGGAGCCATTCCTGCCCCTGCAGCAAGGGGAAATCCCTGCTACAGTAGTAGTGGCTCTTAAAATTTGTGGCATATTAAGAAATGTAATATTGTGAACAGGTGATAGAGTATATTGCAAAATATCTAGTAATCAAGAGTAATATTAGCAACGGGGATTTACAGATGTTTGGAGAAGGAAATATCATTGGGACTCTATGGTGTTGAATCCTCCAGCCAGCAAAGTAGCAATTCCACATTACCAGCGTTCAAATCCCATATTTTGAAGACCAACAATAAATATCAACCCCATATTCAAGGGCATCAAATTGTGCATTTCCACGCAGTCATTTAACAGGTGGTATTCAAAGGAGGGACAAAGGAGGGACAAATATCAAAGTATAGGATGTCAAAGCATATTTGGGTCATATATTGAACACTTCAAAGCTATAGGATTCCAAGAAATCATCTCCAGATTTATGGAAATAGTGGGGCATCTATCCCCAAATTTCAGGTAGAATATTAGTTGATAGTTATTGTCAAACCTTATATTTTAAGGGAATTGAACTCAACAACAATACTAACGTTTAGAAAATCATCTCAGCAGCAGTACTTAGCTTTTAGAAAATCATCTTAGTAGCAGTACTTAGCATTTAGAAAATCAACTCTAGGTCTAGCGTTTCCTAGATCTATACTTGGATCTATGTTGAATGTTTTTCTTGTCGAAATTCGTGGCACAATTCATGTCACTAACCCTGGATTCATATATGGTGCTATGCTATTCAGGTCATTTTTTTGGAGGCTATTATTGGCGTTATATGGGATTCTTTTGTGGATGCTAATTGGGATGCTAATTGTGATGCTAATTGGGACGTTAATTGGGATGCTAATTATCATCCAAAATAGCACCAACTTTTAAATAGGGATGTTAATTGGGATGTTAATTGGGACTCTAATTGGGATGCTAATTAGCATCCAAAATAACACCAACTTTTAAAAAGGGACGCTAATTGGGATGCTAATTAGGATTCTAATTGGAACGCTAATTGGGATTCTAATGGAGATGCTAATTGGGATGCTAATTAACGTCCAAATAATGTCAACTTTTAAAAAGAGACGCCAATTGGGATGCTAATTGGGATGCTGATTGGGACGCTGATTGGGACGCTAAGTGGGACGCTAATTGGAACGCTAATAAGGACTCTAATGGGACGCTATTTGGGATGCTAATTAGTGTCCAAAATAGCATCAACTTTTAAAAAGGGACGCAAATAACGCCATTAAAAGCGTCATCCCGTGGAAAAGCGTACACTTTGTCCAAAAAATGATGAAAAATACACTAAAAATGATAGTGGACACTAAAAAAGAAGCTAAAAGGGACGCTAATCACAGGGTTTTGTTGTAGTGTATACTCTGTTTTCTACCCCTAGTCGACCTTGGGAATCCATATCTGTGGATTACATGTCGAGCCTTCCTTCTACTAAGCATGGCAACGACTGTGTGTTCGTGGTCGTTGACAGATTCTCAAAGATGGCCATAATGGCAGCCTGTAAGAAGAATATCACAGCAGAAGCCATTGCTAAATATGAGTCCGTTTGGGCTTGATGTTTTTAGTTTATGGATGTAGTCCTTGAATAGATATTTCTAATGATGTATCATGCACGTCAAACGGAGGTAGTATGCCAAAGTTACGACCTCAGGAAATTGATGTACCAAGTTACCCAACGGGGCCCACATCTGAAGGAAAGAACATAAATCAGAAGATGACTTTGAGAAACCAGATCCAGAATGCAGAGACCATACATTCATACTTTACAAGGGTCTCTCAAATCAAAGAACAACTTGAAGCAGTGGATGAAGAAGTAGAGAATGCAGACGCTGTGATAACCACCTTGAATTGCCTCCCAAGATCATGGGATTCATTCATTCGAGGAATGTGTGCCAGAAGGAAGTGATTACTTTCAGCAGACTCCAGGAAGAGCGCACATAAGAAGAAGCTCGACTCATAATAAGAGAAGAGAATATGGGTGCAACTGAAGATCTAGCTCTCACGACTAAAATAAGATTTCTCAAGCTATGAGGAATATGAAGAACTCAATTCTTGAAGAGCCTCTTATCCATATTGAGCATTTGGATAAGAGATGATGCTATTATGAATAAAGAAGACAATGAAGCCGAAAGAAGGTTTCTACCCACGAAACAAATAAAGATAATTATTCAATTGTCATTTCATGATATTGTTTTGTTATGCATTTGTTTATGTTCAATTGATGTGTTATGTATGATAGAATGTTTGCATTAATGACAATATACTACTAATATGCGTGTGATAGGTAAGTAGCTCATGGTTCCATACAACTCTCCATTGCTACTTATCTAGAATGAAACCTCTTTGCTGACATATTGGATTAGTGCACAATCTTAATGATGTCTTCATACAGATGGAAGGCATCTAAAAAGTTTTCGTGAGATATGGATGAATTTTGTATTGACTAAAATAGTTGCATGATTATATCTTTATGCATAAGAATTTACCATTATGAATGTTGGTGCAAAATATTAAAAAATTTTATAACATATATCCAACAATTTAATTGTCAACTTGGAGAGAGCGTAAACTTGTGAGGTACATACAAAGTATATGCAGGGGCAGAGTATTACTAACCTATTCTACAACTGAAATTGAATCTAAGTTATGAAAATAGGAAATTGTATACAATTAAATCTAATTGCAGAAAAAAAGAAATTGCATAAATTAACTTGGTAAATAAAGACTGAAATTGCATGAAATAAACTGGTATAAAGCAATTAACAATATCTTGGGAGCTCACGATAATTCTATACTATCAATTCATAAGAAAGAAATAACTAAAAAATCTACATTAACAATTCATAAGAGAGAAACTGAAATTAACATAAGAGAATCAAAGGATGTGCATTAAGCATCATTTCCATTACATAACAATCAAGAATCCACTCCATGACTAACTCTAAACTATTCTCTACTTCCAAACCACTAGAAAGATCTCTAACCAAAATGAGGAGAGAACCCTCCTATTTATACATGAATTCAAGATAACCAATCCATAATTACAAATCCACTATTCTCTCAACTTATCCCTCAAAATCCTCAACAAATATACAACTCATCCCTTCAAATCCTCAACAAATATACAACTCATCCCTTCAAGTCTTCCAACAAATATTGGATGAGATATTCTCTCCACATTTCCATGATCTTCTCCTTGAAATTAGCCCACATCTTGAAGATGAAATTCGAATTTGAGGCTAGGTGGTGACTTTTGAGTTTATTAAAGTCTTCAAATACACATGTAAGCATCACCAAACTCATCCAACTTTAAAGTATAATGAAAATATGTTATTGTTCTCAATAATTAACCACAAATTCACTCAAAATACTCAAAAATAAATGATTTTGAAAATGGTAATATAAACCCATATTTATTATGAAAGTAGTGAATATTAATGGTTTTATGAAAGGATAAAATAGGAATAAGGTGACAAATGGTATATAAAAGATGAATAAAATGTGGTCTTTTCGTAGCTCAACATTCCCCCTAACTTGACTGGTTGCATGTCCTCATGCAACTATGCATCGATTATCTTTAAAACTTTTGGCTTTGTAGCTGGGCTTTACATGATGATGGTATGTAAGAGTAAATCATTCCATGATTTGAAATCCATGAGGGGCATCAATTTTTTTTCTTTTTCTTTTTTCCTCTTTTATATATATATATATATATATATATATATATATATATATATGGTTGGTTCTTGTGTGACAACCATAACCAATGTTGGTTCTTGTGGTAACAACATTCATTTCTTTTACTTATATTTTTGCTGCAATACATAAGATTTTTAAAAGTATACATGCATTGGAAATGATGAACCATCAATGTATATTAAAAAGCATTTTCTTCATATTATGAATCATGCCAATATATATAACATAGTTTGGGAAATACATGTTGATTAAGGGTAAATGAGATGATGAATATGTAAAATGGTAATGAATAGTCCCGCCCCCAACTTAAGATGTATTAGGTTTATGAAAATGAGAAAGGGAATGTAGTGAGGGAATTTTCTAAATTCATTCATTTTCTAGCATTTAAGGAATTGCATGGTTAAAGATTAGAAAACAACATACCTCCACTTACCCAAAAAGTTAATGAATTTGTGCAACAAGAATGTGGCTGTTGCTGCTGAATAGAATGTGAAATGAAGGTTCTAAATTGCTGCTTGGTTGGATGAAGTAAAAGATGAGAGATGAAAGTAGAACTATAGTACTCTCATATGGTTGGAAGTATGCTGATGCAAAACTTCTGACGGAGTCATGCAAAGTATATAGTTTTCACTTGCTACAAAACCTGATGGTACAATTCTTACCATGCGAATAAATGTGTTGATGTCGAACATGGAAAGAAGTCATTGGATTACCGACCATTGATGAATGTCGTTAACCAATGCGAGGAAATCTCACCATTGATGTCAATGAGTGCCAAGGTACCTAAGTACATCATGCAAAGTGTGAATAAAGGAGTTGATGTCAAGCCACTTGCAAGATCTAACGATCACGGGACATTGATGTATTGCCATGATTGTCAACGAGAGAACTTTTCATTAAGGCATGCAAGCCTCAAGGTACTAAAAATGAACTCTAGTCTCTATCCCAGATAATGTGCTGAGGTCAATGGGGCAATACTTGTTGAAAGTTGGGCCTTAAGGAATCCCACATCAGTCAACATGAGTTGTACATAATGAGTGGTAGGACTATAGATGAAAAATCTCACGATCAAACAGTTTTTATGGAAGGGATAACAAAGCAATGTAGTAATAGAGTCGGAAACTGAATGGTTTTATTCATAAGGAAAAAGATAAACTGAAAATGAAGAAAAATGTGTGCGACTCAGAAAGGTAAACATGCGGGAAATCATGATGTATAAGGCAGTGAAAACATAGACTATGACATGGATGATAAATAAGCTTGGAAGGAAAAAGGGGTAAGTAATCATGACATGGCGTAATTGGTTTCTTAAATGCTTCTTTATGGCAGCAAAATGTCATGACATACATAGTGGAAACTCAACTTCTTCAAGTTTTAACTGGAACATTTTTTCTGCGATTCTGGAAATTATTTCTGCATGCCATTTATTCATCTTTAAACCTGCAAAAGGTTAGCATTTCCCTGCAAAAAACTTGTGAGAGCATTGAAAATACATGACATTGTGTGCTTAATAAAAAGTTAAAATAAATAAGATGCTCTTATACCTGAAAGTAGCAACCCTTCTTGTCAAAACTTGTTTCTGAGCGACTTGTGAAAACAAGTTAGCGCAACAATCATAAAATTTGAGAAGCTTTCAAATTCGTTTATAATTTTAATTTTATGATTTTATTTATTACCTAATACTTTTTATTTATTTATATGTTTTTAGTTTTTAATTTAATTTAATTTTTATATTTGCATTGTTATCATAATCCTTTTATTATTATTTCTGAAGTTGTTTTTGTTTGTATATATATATATATTAAATTTGATTTATTTACAAAAACAAATTTTATGTGTTTATTTTAATCTTATATATATATATATATATATATATATATATATGAATATGTGTTTTTATGTAATGATTGCGCAATAGGGAGAGAGGGTCGACCCGTCTAAAAGCAGACTATCTTAATGATCTGGATTCGTGCGAAATAAGCGATTTCTATGATAAATTTAGCAGTTTCAATGATCATGCAGACACCCCCCCAACAAAAGATGTGCCAGCTCCCACTGTGCAAAAATAAAAAAATTAAGAAGAAGGCTTAGTTGCGACAGCAGCTGCCTTCGATTTCAAAGACGCATATTAATTTTATAACATTATTTTATGTTTGACCTAAAAATTTTTATTGTTTAATTGTTTTTGTGTATTATTGTTAATCAAATATATATATATACAATCTAAAAAAGTAAAAATAAATTATACTAATCCAAAATGTTTTAATATTTTAATATTATATTAATGTATTTTCTTTTATTTTCTTTTTGTTTATTTATTTTTATTTGGTTTGTTTTATAAAAAGCCCTTCTTTAACATTATTTTATGTTTTGTTTTTTGTTTAAATTATTTTTTAAGTTTCATTTGTTTATTAAAACCCCATGCAACCATTTGTAACCTTATGCAAAATGCCAAAAAGTATTGTATTAAATCGAGGAAAGGAAACCAAATCTATGTTTATACATGAGAGCAAACTTTTAATTACGCAGAGTTATTAATTAGATAAAGCCAAAAAGGCTTTAATCCAAATAAATTATCAAAAACTGGAAAAGCCTTCAAAGAAAGCATACAGCGAAGAGTTTAGTGAAAATGGTATCATCCTCTCTTTTTTTTAAGAACTCTATTATGTTATTACCCTATACTACTAATTGTGATAAGAAAGAAACCTTTTGTATTTTATAAGAGTATGTTAATTTTAACAAATATTACTCACTCTATTATGTTCTTATTGTACATTCAATATATTGAATAAGTTCATACATTCTTACTTAATAGAGAAATTTAGGCATGTGATGATGTAATCTCTTCTCTTCTATATTTATAGAATTTAGAATACCAAAAAAGAAAATGAGTTGAAAGAAGCAATTTTATTGGTAAAAACATGTAAAGTGTAGTTTTTAATGTTTTAAAATTAGAAATCAATTTTAATTATTTACAAGTTAATTTTTATTTATTTATTCCATAGACACAAACCTAATATTCATAACTCTATAGATGATCCATTTATGAGTGATATTAAGAAGAGCTCTACCTGGATGACAGTAACTTATTGTTCTACAATTAACTGTATTAAAAGCATCTTGTGTTGAGAGTACTTAATCACTTTTGAAGTCAAGTGGAATTCTCTGAACATATACTGATAAAATAGATCTTAATGCCCTAGCGGTTCTCATTCAAATCAACATATACCCTATGTGCAACCCTTAAACAATAACAAATGAATATTTCTCTGAATGACCATGACTATCAACCAAGGAGGTTTTTCTACAATCATGCAAAAATATAAGCTTTAAACTGCATTACGCCTATGAGATTCTGAGGTTCAATATAAGATATTTGGACATGGGAATAATATTTTGAATTTGACGGCCATATGGAAAGGCCACGCTCTGCCCAGAGGCCGTGAAGCCATTCCTTATCTCTGTGAAGTTCGACTTAAAGGATTCTCCGCACAATTATATGCATACAAGGATAAACCAGTTATAGTTATTCACCATAAGTTGGATTAAATGAGTTTTATTCCTTTCTACGACTCATTAACTCCTCAGGGCATCGATTCTGGCTGGATTTTAATCCTCTACCTTTCGTACATTGGGGTGATCTGGTGAATCTCAAAAACCTTACGAAAACACCGAGACGAAATAGTCTCACTTCACTTCACAGTTCCACTACGTTTTTCATTTTTGGTTTGTGCGAGATTTCCCACGGCCTGTGAAGTGTTTTATTTTCTCTGTTTGTTTGATGAAGCATAGATGCCGATTGAAGTTAGATTTTAATCGTTACACTTAGGATTTTTTTTAAATTTTCGTTATGCATTTCTATATTGTTACATTTATTGTTTTAATTTAAGGTTATGTAGTTTTTATTAACATTATATTTTCTCAATTGTGATTACAATCAAGTAAAGAATATCCACACCGAGTATCCAGGCCCACCCAACAGCGCTGGATGGAATCAAAACCTGTATCAAGTGCATTGACAACATAAACTACTATTAGCTAGCGCGATCTATTGATGGCTTCCATGTATCAGCTACTGGGGATCTCATGAAGGGGGAATATATAAGAAGAGGGAGCCAATAAATTAACTAGGTTGCGCAGCTCTGTCGGCTTACACCAAATCTGGTTATTCAAGTGCATTGGTTGGTCAAGCTTGAAAATTGATTTTAAAGTGTTTTGGAAGTTGGGCATAAAGGACTATCAGACCACTACAGAGCTTAGATACGCTTTCTTTAAGGTGATTTGTAGTTTTCTCCTCGATCAGTTCACTCTAAATTTGCAGTGGCGTTATGTTAGCCCCGATATTTTGATGCCCCAAGGTTGAGGGTGAGGGCCTGCTCCCGGCATAATAGCAGAACCGCTTTAGACCGCGCCTCTGGCCCTGCGCAGTCAGAGACAGATCTCTCGCTTGTCTTCGGATTTCACTCCGCATAAGATATTCGCTTAAAGATGGTCAGGAGGCCGGACTCCTGAAATGGGATAAAGTAGGGTGACGTGAGATGCAGGTGGGATTATCACGGAAAGGGACCATTGGCAATAAAGTCGAAAACCTGAGTAGGGAACATTTGCATGAGGAAAAGAATGGAATGGGGTTGCAGACAGAGGCAAGATAGCCGTCGATCTCGCAATCAGGGGATATTTAGCGGGCGTTTAGAGGATAAGAGAGAACAATCCATCACGTGGAGCACCAGCAAGATGAATTCCATGCAACTTTAGCAGAAAGCTTGATAAATGTCTGAAACAACAGGCGGAGCATAGCAAGTATGAATTCCAAACTATTATACGCTACGTTACACACATGAAAGAAATCAACAAAATGGAATGGAAACAGGATATACATTTCACGTAAAGAAAATACATATTGAAAGAAGCAATGACACATGAATCTCTATCTTAAGAAACAACTCTTCCTCTGCAACTTTATTCACAACACAGGCGTCAAATCTTATTTTTACAACATAGAGCCTCAGCCCTTGAAGGTTTCCCAATCCTCCAGCTAACTCGTTTCCCCCTATCGAGAGTGCATTTATAATACTTCAGTGCTGAGGTTATTCTTCGAAACAAACCTAAAAACTGTTTGCAGTCACAATTATGCATTAACAATATAGAGAGTGGAACTATTGCCACGTTTTACAATTATAAACAAACATTATGGAGCTCGTGGGCGCATTCGGCCCGAGTGACAGCTTGACGTGCTCGACCGTCGTTCTGGATTATGAGCATGACGCCTCCTTCTCTGTTCGAAGCGTGGGTGCCCGCCGTGTTCAAATGCGGCTTTCTACATGGGCGCACACTGGAAAGGCAGTCTGTAACCTTCCCTGCTCAACCTCATCTACCACCTCCTTCTTCCCCGGGTAACACTGTTGGATGTGGGGTTCGAAAGAAGGGCAGTGTTGCTTCTGGCCGAGGCAAGCCTTTTTAGTTGCTTATCTCTCTTGTACTCTTCACCCTCAGCGAGGTGGGCTCTCCCACATGAAATAAGGTGTATCATATCTACACCAGCCCCACCATCCTTGGTAAGTGGACTTCACAAATAGGGCTGTGCAGGCTCTAGACCCCTGATACTTCCATCCAAACAAATGCCTATACAGGGAACAATCTAATACTGTCTCCTTCTGTAGAGGTGTTGGGGGCAGTGATGGTATCAAGGGCTCCTGAAAAAACGCTTACGGGGAGTAAGTGTCCCAGCACAGTGTCATCGGGGGTGAAGGTGTCTGAAGGCGCTCAAAACTATTCACGTCTGGACCCCGATGGTTGGTGTCATCCTTGGCATGCAATACCAAGGTGGCGTGTGAGTGTGGAAGCTTTCTCACCAACCATCAGCACCCCTAGATGGACAAGATTCTCAAACCATATCTTCATCGCCAAACTCTTCGGGCCTTTGCAGATTCGTGAAGAGGCAGAAACTCAGGCTCTGGAGATATGTTAGTTCACTTCCATTGCTCTGAAAGCAGTATATATAAGGCTTTGATACTGACTCTCACAGTGACTGGTCAACATTCCTGCACACTCTGTCATTTCCCACGCGAACCACGTGCCAGTCCAGCGGAGTCGGAGAAGTTAGCGTCATTGGATGGGACCTTTCCCTCTGGCTTATCAGAGACGGAGTATGGAGACTTCAGCCCGCCTATCTGGAGGTGGATTACACGTATGAATGTCCCTTCCCATGTCATCTTCGCATTGGATGAGACATCTACAACCTGGAGGCCTTCTCAGCCATCTGATTTGGGGGTAACTTTTCACATCCACCGTCCACGTCTCTTTACCTCTACCACCAATTTCTCTTTTCTGGATACAATGGACAGGTTTGGATTGTGACATGTTCTTATCCATTGATCAGGATCAACCCTTTCATGCGACCGTCGATCTGAGTGGGTCCTACTATTTTCGCAATGCGAAATCCTGGTCTTCAACCGTGATAGTATGTATTGCAAAATAAGCCACAACCGTAGATCCATGCCCTTCATGGCCGGTACCAATTTTCGCGATTTGGAATCACGACTTTATCCACACAAGTTTGGTTTGCGAAATCGGCTGGGACCGTGGATCTGCTTCTGATCTCATCTTCACCGTCGAATGCCTCCGACCTTTAACCTTTTCGCGATTTGGAAAAGCTTCTTCCATCGAGCATGTTTTCTCAGCGAAACCATTTCAGGCCGTTGATCGGGCTTTGCTTTGATCTCGGCCTTTCATTTGTTTGCCTACTTTAACGAACTCCGCGAAAGCTAAACTTTGACCGTTCTCCCGCATCTTGGGCCAAACTATGATCCATCGTTGCTCTTCTTCCTTATGATCCTGGATCGTCGGGTTATGACACTGGTCTCTATTGTTCCTACTGTCGTGATATCCTGAAGAGTGCTCACATAAGGTTTCAAAGGAATAGAACCCTCCTCAAACTTTTGCCAGGCCCATAAATTGACTGTTGAAAATGGAGTGTTAACACGTTATTATCCTTTATTCATGTTGTATTTTAGGGTTTCTTTACAACACAATTGATTGATTAAAGCGTACAAAATCTTGGAAGAGATAGAGGCAAAACATGGGATTCTATTAGAAAATGTCAAGAAATCATTTAGAGCACACGAGGGAAAGCTAGATTCGGCAACTACAAAAGGAGATTTGAACGAATTCACGGAAAGGGAAAATCTAGCAATTAGAATTAAGTTTGCAATGTAACATGAACCTAGGTACCATTTTTCTTTTTATTATTATTTTAATTTAACAATGTAAAACAAGGTTTAAAACCCTGTCATTGTCGCTTTATAAAGTTCGGCGGAAAGACCATGTCGTTGTCTCGTTGCATATTATTATGAATTGATAAATGATAGCGCCCCCATTTCGAAATTACTTTATGTATTTTTGCACTTGCCACTGTGTGAAGCAAAAACTTGTGGGGCGTTGTATGACTTCCATTATGTAGGATAGAATGCCGTAGGATTGCAAACTCTTATCCTACTCTCTGGTTCCCAATGATAAAAAAAATTAAGATTATCAAATAATATCATGCTATAATGATCCTGAATATATTAAGTAATAGCAATGGCCTATGATTGGGTTCGATGGCTTAAAAAATTAGTAGAGGTGGAGGATATAAACCAAATCCCTTCTCGCTTCGACTTCCTACTATGGTGCATTGGAACAAGAAATCTATTATCGGCTTAAGTGTAGCTCCGTAAAATTGGTCAGGTCGAGCTGAAGAGAAAAAAAAAACGATCCAGGTACTCATAAAAGATTGGAGCTTCCATAATTGGGAACATCATGAAAAAAAAACTTTGGACATGAATGGAATTGTTGGACATTTTGAGTGGATCAATGGAGGTCTGATCCAAGATCTAGAGCATGGCGAAAGGGTTGTGCATGATAATGCAAATCTTTGCAATCCAACGGTTCTTGACCGGCTTAACTCATTGCTTGAACCAAGTGGTTTAATTACAGTAGATGAGCATGGAGTTGTAAATGGGGAACCAATGGAAGTTTATACTCATCCCAAATTTTGAATGTTCCTTACAGTTAATTCAAGTCATGGAGAAGTGTCAAGAGATATGCACAATAGAGGAATTGAAATATACCTTATGTAGCCAGATGGAGAACTCCATGCTTAGCGTTCTCTAGAGAAGGTGGCTAGAGAGAATCCCCTTCCTGTTTTGATCAAGGAGCAATTGATCCTATCCATGTTGATTGGGTTCATGGCGTAATAATTAAAAGCGCATCAAAGGCGATTTGAGAGCTCTAAAACGTGTCATTGGCATGGGTCGAGGCATATCGTTAAAAAGGAAATTCAATTGTTCTTGGGAATGCTAAATCGAACTGCATCTGTCTCAACGTGATCAACTTATTATGATTGGAGATAAACTGGGTTAACCGCAAGATTTATAATACTTGTTCGTTGAATCAGAAAGAAGACACAATGTTGCTGCTTGACAAGACTGATGATGTAAATGTTGGAGACATTTACCTTCATACTCACTCCTTTGGTCAAATTGGCCTAGTTGAACCACTATCCTAAGTTTAATTGACATCAGTGGAGCATTAATTACCATCATCCCAGTCACTCCCACGCCTACCTACAGTCAAGGAGGCTAACTGGAGCACTCCAGGGGTGATCTGTGTGACATTCATGCACCTAATTGCTAATCGGTGGTTACTTTCAGTTCAACCAATCAGTTATAGTCAGTTAAGGCGCCTCCATTTATTAAATATATTATTTAATGATTATTTATTATTATTTTAATGAACTGGAGTGAACAAGGCGCCTTCACCAACTTCTGATGGTCAGTTCAGCTTCAGTTAACCTCATCAGGGTTTATTGGAGTCATGCAGTACTAGCACTTGATGATTGGATTGCTATGACATGTGTTTGATCTCCTTCAGTTGAGATTCAGTCATTTATTGCACTCCAACTTCAATTAGGCTTTGGTGAGTCAATTAGGGTTTTGGTCAAGTGGTTAACTGAGTGAGATTGCATGGCAAAGAGTCAGTTAAGCTAGACTCACTCACTGAATTCGAATTGTCCCTTAGGTATTCGAATTATTCATGGAGTTAAGCTATTGCTATACATGGAAATTGTAATCCTTTATTGTTTACATAATATACAGAGAGGAAACCTATTTGGTATTCCAGTTATTTTCCAATTCATGAGTATTTGTTAATTATTCTTTGATGATTTTGATTCCTAGTTCCTAGATCATGTGCAAGAATTAATATGGTATTAGAGCATGCGGCGGGACGAAGATCAATCTCTCTCAAGAACAAGCTTTTTGACAGATTTCTCCATGAAATTTGAGCAATAGCTCAAGAATCCAGCACTGCACCAGAAGCCAAGGCTTACCACTCAATATCCCAAGTAAAGAACTTGTTGATCAAGCTTGCTTGATTGACTATGCTGGGTGTGATGAAAGTCTAAATGTGCAGTCTGTCCGACCTTACGGTGCCTTTTGTTTTGATTTGCAGGTCTTAACAGGTACAACTTCGAATGGACTCATCAATCCCTCTTCTCACCCCATTCACAAGCTATTCGGAATGGAAGTTGAAGATGATTGCCTCTCTGAAGAGACGAGGTCTCTATGAGGTGTCTATTGGAATTGGAAGAGAGACTTATGAGAATGAGAATGACTGGCTAAATGATGGTGACAGAGCTTTTGGAACAATGTGTCTGGCCCTTGATGATAGCTTGTACTACCTTATTCCTAGTTCTGCTGAATACCCAAAGATTTTCTGGCCAATATTGGACAGAACCTTTGGCAAGCACAATGAGGATCATAATAGTACTTTGGAGATTACAGCCAACACCACAAGATTTATTCACTCAAAACTCTCATCCTCTACTCTCTCTGATGAAGTTGTTCAAGATGAAGATGAAGCAGAATCTTCTACACATTCAATTCGAACTGAAGAAAGTCTCCATGAAGTGACTCCTTCTCC
>LPNX010625228.1:305467-368391 GCA_001517045.1 Pseudotsuga menziesii
TGTTAGGTTCCTCTTATGAGGTTGCTGATATTTTATTTTGTGATTCATTAGTTATTTTAGAATATATATCAGATTATGGAGCTCAAGCATTCGCTCTCTAGAGTCCCAGGGATTCTCTACCTTTGTTCACAAGCTCATCTCCTCACAGAACTAGTAAAGAGGAAGACATTCTGCATCCGCATGGACACTTGCTCCTAAGATTTGGGGCTGATTTTACCACTCATGGTTTTCTGTTCAAGGATACAACATATCAGTTTCTTGAGTGTTCCACACATGGTTCGAATCCTCAAGAACCTTTGCTCTCTCTTCAGATGATTTCAGTTGCTCTACATGGGTCCAGTTTTCACCGTGCAGCTACTTATATTTCTGATTCAGTTGAGTGCATTGTTCTTCTTCCAAAGTGGAAGATTCCTCCAGACATCTTCACCAAGAGCTTTTCAGAAAAGAAGTTCACTTACCTCCGTTCACTGTTGGGGGTGAGTTCATCAGGGTGATCCAGACTACTTTTAGTGTTCAACTTGAGGGGGGGTTTTTTCCCACTGGGTTTTCCCTCTTTTCCTCACTTAGTTTGTTTTGAGCATTGTTTCAGTTACTTTATTGTACAGGGTGACCTATGGCCTTAGTTTCCAGGGCCCTAACATTTTATGCATCTATGTTTTCTAACTCTTCCCGAGTATAGCTTAAGGGGGGGTGTTGGAGACATTTACCTTCATACTCACTCCTTCGGTCAAATTGGCCTAGTTGAACCACTATCCTAAGTTTAATTGACATCAGTGGAGTATTAATTACCATCATCCTAGTCACTCCCACGCCTACCTACAGTCAAGGAGGCTAACTTAGCCTTCTCCTACAGTCAAGGAGTCTAACTGGAGCACTCCAGGGGTGATCTGTGTGATATTCATGCACCTAATTGCTAACCGGTGGTTACTTTCAGTTCAACCAATCAGTTACAGTCAGTTAAGGCGCCTCCATTTATTAAATATATTATTTAATGATTATTTATTATTATTTTAATGAACTGGAGTGAACAAGGCGCCTTCACCAACTTCTGATGGTCAGTTCAGCTTCAGTTAACCTCATCAGGGTTTATTGGAGTCATGCAGTACTAGCACTTGATGATTGGATTTCTATGACATGTGTTTGATCTCCTTCAGTTGAGATTCAGTCATTTATTGCACTCCAACTTCAGTTAGGGTTTGGTGAGTCAATTAGGGTTTTAGTCAAGTGGTTAACTGAGTGAGATTGCATGGCAAAGAGTCAGTTAAGCTAGACTCACTCACTGAATTCGAATTGTCCCTTAGGTATCGAATTCTTCATGGAGTTAAGCTATTGCTATGCATGGAAATTGTAATCCTTTATTGTTTATATAATATACAAAGAGGAAACCTATTTGGTATTCCAGTTATTTTCCAATTCATGAGTATTTGTTAATTATTCTTTGATGATTTTGATTCCTAGTTCCTAGATCATGTGCAAGAATTAATAGTAAATAGTAGCAATATGCAAGCCAACCCTGTACACAGTCTTTATTACAGTGAACATACTACATCCATGGATGAGAAATAAAGGGGACGATCTATCGTTTAGCCACGCGTCTAAACTTTCAATCCAAGAATAGCCAAGCCCAAAATAGAAGGGAAGTAAATCTTATACATGTGAATGAATCCTAGACGCAGAGCAAGAAAATTAATTCATAAGCAAGATATTCTGTCGTACTCTACGTGAGTTTATTAATAGCTCCACTAAACTAGACAGGTGTGAGTTTGTTAAGGAGGGAAGTTGGGTTGTTGTGATTATCTGGGGATAGAAATTCCCTCCGATAAGCATGACGAATTGGAAAGGAACCTTACCTGAGAATAATCCGGAGAGAATCACGCCGATGCTAATAATGGAATGTGGCTGTAACCACTAGCAATAAGCATAGCTAAATTAGCTCATAGATCTTGGAGAGAATCCCTCGACCGATAGACACATTTCAGCCAAGCGGCAAAAAGAGATATTGATGAGTGTGTTGTGCGTGAGTTCCATCTTAGGAGACGATACTCAAGAGTTGGTTCACGAAATGGTTTAAAGATGGTCTCCAGGTCACCCAAGGAACGAAGATTTGGAAATACCCAGGATTCTATTTGATTCCAGTCCGAAGGATGAAGACTAGCCATGAAATTGCTGCGATCATGTTTGAATTTGTTTGGTATATGATAGTGCAACTCAATCTACGTCCAGTAAATGTTTACTTATCTGTTTTTTAAGTGTTTTTTTAATTTTATGTTTGCAGGTTACACATGGAAAGTTGTTTGCAGGTTGCACATGGAGGGTTGTTTGTAGGTTGCACGTGGAGGGCTGAAAGGCTGTTTTATTTATTTTGTAATTTTTTTTAACATATTTTTCTTTTAAATTGACTATCACTGTTTAGAAATCGCATTGTTTTTTCTTTATATATATATAATATACTGTTTATTAAATTTTTTTTTTTAGTTGCAGGTTTTGTCAATTTAATAATATATACATTAAAATGTAAAACTAAAAACTTAACAAAGAAATGTGATATTTAATTTTAATTTTAATTTTTTTTTTTATATATTCTTTTTAAGTTTTGTTTTATTTTAAAGTATTGCAAAATAGATTTTTATTCCTAACAAAGTTAAAAAATAGATGTTAATCAAATGGTTTCTATTTTATTTAGATTTAAATTTTTATTTTAAAAAACTAAAACAAACAAAGAAGCATAAAATAATTATTTAGAAAAGAAAAAAACTAGTATTTATTTATTTGTTTGTTTATTATATTTTCTAAACCTTACTTCCTAATACATTTTTATTCCTAGCATGACTGAAAATTTATTAAATGCAAAATGGAAATAGAAAGAGATAAACATTTCATAAATGAAAGATTAGAACTACATTTTTATTCCTAGCATGACTAAAAATTTATTAAATGAAAAATGGAAATAGAAAAAAAATTTCATAAATGAAAGATTAGAACTATTTTTTTTTAATCCCTAACGAAGTTAAAAACAAAATATTAATTAAGACTATTAGAAATAAAAATTTTAGCAAATAGAAACACTACAACCAATTAAAGAAAAACATCCTATATGCTAATTTCAAGAACAAAAACAAAAACTTACCTACTTTAGTTTAATTAGAATTTACAATCATTTACGTGTAATGCAATTTCCAGTGGAACCATACATGTAAAAACAGTAAAAGGATATTTACATAAGATTTTACAAAATGAAATCTAGTATATTCAAAAGTATACGAAATTAGGGATTGTAAATGTAAATTAACAAAACAAAAATATAAACAAAACTAATCTAACTTAATACTTACTTGGAAACATTGTTCGATGCAGCTCTCGTTTGCATGATGATCACCCGAGATCCCTTCTTCATCCTCCTCAATCTTCTTCTCGCATGCTTGCTCCTTATCAGATGTATAGAATTCTTCAAATGTTGATTCTTCCTTCGCTTCTAGATGAGTGGTTGCATTTTTTATTGCAGTCAAGATCTCCTCTTCTTGGGAAGAGGAGATCCTAGCTTTTGCAAGGATCTCAGTGAGTAATTCCAAACTTACGCTCATCAAATCAAATGCTTAAAAAAAGGAAAAACAAATACATGACAAATAAAAAAGATAGTATGAAATGAGCTAGTACAAAACGAATTCAAAAACAGAAATTAAAAGTGCACAAATCCTGTACAAAACAAAAATAAACATATACAAAATTAAAAACAAGTTAGTATGAAATAAATGCGCCCAAAAATGAAAGCAATCGAATCTTTACACTACAAAACTGTAAAAGAAAACTTGCATAAAAACAAACTTGCATTTGCAGAAAAATAAACACACTTGCAGAAACAACAAGGCTTTGGGGTGACCCACTAAAGTGAATGCGTCTGGCTGTTACACCATGGGAATTCCAGAAATTCCGTAGTGAACTCGTCCTTGCGTCTTACCGTTCCTCCTTCCCCTTTCTATGTAATAAAAACGAACTATCTATCTAAACTTTGATCCCTTTAAGCACCTCCCCGACAACGACACCAAAATGTTGGTGCAAAAGATTAAACAATTTTATAACATATATCCAACGATTTAATTGTCAACCTGGAGAGAGTGTAAACTTGTGAGGTACATACAAAATATATGCAGGGGCAGAGTATTACTAACCTATTCTACAAATGAAATTGAATCTAAGTTATGAAAACAAGAAATTGTATAAAAATAAATCTAATTGCAGAAAACAAGAAATTGCATAAATTAACTTGGTAAAGAAAGACTGAAATTGCATGAAATAAACTGGTATAAAGAAATTAACAATATCTTGTGAGCTCACGATAAATCTATAATATCAATTCATCAGAAAGAAATAACTGAAAATCTACATTAACAATTCATAAGAGAGAAACTGAAATTAACATAAGAGAATCAAAGGATGTGCATTAAGCATCATCTCAATTACATAACAATCAAGAATCCACTCCATGACTAACTCTAAACTATTCTCTACTTCCAAACCACTAGAGATATCTCTAACCAAAATGAGGAGAGATCCCTCCTATTTATACATGAATTCAGGATAACCAATCCATAATTACATATCCACTATTCTCTCAACTTATCCCTCAAAATCCTCAACAAATCTATAACTCATCCCTTCAAAAGGCTTCCAAGAAATATTGGATGATATATTGTCTCCACATTTCTATGATCTTCTCCTTGAAATTAGCCCACATCTTGAAGATGAAATTCGAAGTTGAGGCTAGGTGGTGACTTTTGAGCTTGTTAAAGTCGTCAAATACACCTGTAAGCATCACCAAACTCATCCAACTTTAAAGTATAATGAAAATATGTTATTTTTTTCAATAATTAACCACAAATTTATTGAAAATACTCAAAAATAAATGATTTGGAAAATGGTAATATAAACCCATATTTATTATGAAAATGGTGAATATTAATTGTTTTATGGAATGATAAAATAGGAATAAGGTGACAAATGATATATACAAGATGAATAAAATGTGGTCTTTTCACGGCTCAACAATGAATATACATTATAAAATGTTTCTAATCATACAACTGGTGCATTTGACTTGTAGGAAAGATCGTGTATAATCGCTTGCATGCAATGAAGGATGAGACTTGTTCCGAAGAGCAAGTGACAACAGTTCGAGAAATAATACAAGATGAAGAATAATATGGTGATACTTTCAAAGAAAGAAAGAGGTCTCAGACACAGTGCAGTTATGAGACACTGTTAAGCGACATCATTGATACAGAGCCTTCCAGCTATGAAGAAGTAGCCAAGAAGAAAGGGAATGAGAATACCAGTTCAAGAAGAATGATGTCTAGGATGCAGTATCAAGACCTGAAGAGAAGTCTGTGGGACATAAGGCAATATTCGTAGCACGAGGCTTCTCATGGAAAGAAGGCATAGACTACGAAGAGACATTTGCAACTACTAGAAGTTAAGACACATGACATGAAGATTCATGTGTACAAATTAAATAAGGCCTTGTATGAGCTGAGAATACACCCATGGGATATCACATACATAAGGAGCTTGAAGATCACCTAGAGTCATGAAGATCTTAACCTTTGCTACAAGATTGAAGATGAAAGCCTATAGAGGATGACAAGCTCACAGATGGGTGCGAGAAGAACTTTTGAAAAGGTTCAAGATAGAGGATCTTGGTATCCAGTGACCCTAGATGGATACATAGAATATTAGTAGCAGAGGAAGCTACTTGTCACTCTGGCACATAATGATTCAATGCATAGAGGACGAAAGACAGAGGGAGAATGATGCTCCACTTCAGAGGGAGTGACTGCAGAAGATCCTAAGGTTCAACATGGTACAAAAGGATGGATAGATTACTGATGGATCTAGGCTTTACTAAGAGTAAATCATATTGCAACCTTTTCTTCAAGGTTTAAGGCGGAAGACCAGTGATGCTCTTGTTATATGTCGATGACTTGTTCCTGACAGAAAATAGGAACTGATTAAATTTGCAAGAAGGAGACTTGCTTCCGAGTTCGAGATGAAGGACTTGGGGATGATGCACTACTTTCTAGGCATGGAGGTGTGGCCTAATGCAGATGAAATTTCCCTGGGACAAGGGAAGTATGCAGTAGAGATCCTGAAGAGGTTCAGAATGATGCACTGCAAGGTGGCATCAAACCTGAAGCTATTGAGTGTTGCTTCATCAGAGTTGGTTGATTCCACGATGTATCGTCAGATGATTGTTCCTTGATGTACCTAACGAATACGAGACCAAATATTTGCTTTGTTGTGAACAGATTGAGACATGTTCACTCGATGGTTGCGAAGAATGCAGTGAGGTACCCAAAGGGTACAGTTGATTATGGTCTCAAGTATGAAGCGAATCAGAAGATTAACCTAGAGGGTTATGTGGATTTGGATTGGGCAAGAAGTGCCATTGATAGGAAGAGCACTTCAGGGTGTTGCTTCAGTATGAGATCAGAGAGGAGTAATGAAGCTCCATTATGTGATCCAGATCGATATCTCTTGAAAGAGGGAGTTCTAGCATAGCCAGTGAGATAGGTTGTCTGAGCATAAAATCCTGGCGAAGCTAGTAGGTGGCTCAGACTTAAACGGTCCTGTAGGTTGTCCTCGAATGTAATCGGTCATGGTGAAGCTCATAGGTTATCCTTGGGCGTAATCAGCCCTGATGTGATTCTATGCTAGAAATGGACAAAGTGAAGTTTGAGTACTCCATGGAGAAGCTGGGTGTTCTCCAGATCGAGGTTCCTTCCAAGGGGAAGTGATGAGTCAGTGATCCCTTCTGAAATGGCGGTAGGCAGGGCCTCCCATTGTCACATGTAAGTGCAGATCCCTTCTAACATGGTGATAGGATTGGTTCCTTCCATGGTCAGATGTAAGTGTGGGGCCTTTCCTCGGATGGTAGATGGTGTTTCCTACCATGCCGGAGGATGTAAGTGCTGAGCCTTTCTGACTGGGTCAAATGTAAGTGATGGGCCTTTCCATGGATTGTAGATACCATGCCTGAGGATGTAAGTGTTGGGCCTTTCCTCAGATAGTAGATACCATGCCAGAGGATGTAAATGCTGAGCAATTCTGACATGGGGGCAGGCTGGCCCCTCCCATGGTCAGATGTAAGGGTTGATCCATTCTGACATGGGGGCAGGCTGGACCCTCCCATGGTCGGATGTAATTGCAGAGCCATTCTGACATGGGGACAGGCTGGGCCCTCCCATGGTCAGATGTAAGGGCTGAGTCATTCTGACATGGGGGATGGCTAGGCCCTCCCATGATCAGATGTAAGGGCTGGGCCATTCTGACATGGGGGCAGGTTGGGCCTTCCCATGGTCAGATGTAAGGGTTGAGGCCATTCTAACATGGGGGCAGGCTGGGCCCTCCCATAGTCAGATGTAAGGGTTGGGCCTTTCTAACATGGTGGTGGATGTGTTCCTCACATGGTCAGATGTAAGTGTTGGGTGGGCCTTTATGACTGGGTCAGATATAAGTGCTGAAGAAGATGAATACCTACATGGAGGCTAGGCCTACAACCAACATGAAAAAGGGCTGGCTCTATAGAACTTCCTATGACGAGAATTGAGAGATAGCACTAGTGGATCGAGATAGCAGAAGCAGTGATGATGACAATCCAGTGATGATCCAGCTTTGATGATGATCCAATGATGATCCAGTTTCGATGATGATCTAGTGATGATCCAGCGTTGACGATGATCCAGACTTGATCCAGAGAAGAAGACTTGTGCTGATGAATTGTGTCAAGAGAATACCTTCCTAGTTAAGCGGGAGTGTTGATGTATTTGTAACTTCAGAATGTATTCACTTGTATATATTATATTGTACCCCAATGTTTCTATCGGGAGAATCAGTTGTATTTCATTGTACCTTGATGTTCCTATCGGGAGATTCATTAATATAATAAAGTCATGTAAAGTCATTGAGGTTAACTCTCCATTGTAAGTCGGGGCAATAGTCCCCATAATTGAGTTAAGGTTAACCCCTCCTTGTAAGTTGGGGAAATAGTGCCCACAATTGAGTTAAGGTTAACCCTCCTTGTTGATCGAAGGGAAAAGTACCCACAGTTGAGGGGCACTAGGGTTATTAGACTCTCCTAGAGATGTCGGCCCTGGTAAGTAATTGTCAAGTCGGAAACTAGTATAAATAGAGAGTGAGACTCTCTATTTGACACACACACTCACTCAACTGGGGCGCATGAGTGAGAGAGGAAGTGCTCACACAACTGAGAGAGAGAACAACTGTTGGAGATCATCTTTTTTGTCTTTGGGTTTTACTGTTGTCATTGGTGCTCATTTTATCTCTAAGGAAGTTGCGGGATTTTCTCCTTTATGGTTTCCCCGAGGAAAATTCTTTGTGTCTCTTGTCTCTTGTGATTATTGTTGTCCATGTTATTCTCTCAGATAAGATCCTAAGATCATATTGCTTAAATGATAAAAATCTAATAGGTGCTTCGCCACGTAGCTGGGGAGAAATCCCCGCTACACATCTTCATTTCCTCCGGTTCTCTTCTACATCCACCTTGGATTCCTTCACTTATTTATTTTTCCTATGCTAGACAAATAGGATCACTATCAGGTAAAGGAAAAATGCAGCAAGAATAGAGCTCATACCTTTCGTAATTTTCCCCTTCAATTATGTGTGCTTCATGTTGGTTGCATGCTCATGTTGTTTTCCCATGTTTTCTCCACGGGCTACTATTGCAGTGTCGAGCAAGGCATGGCATGGATCGATGCTAGCTTACTCGTTGTTATTATTTTAACCATTGTTTCCTTGGGACACGTTGGTGTGATTGTATTCCCATGACACATATTTTTGGTTGGCTACATCCAATTAGGGAGGCATTGAGAACATTTTCTACTAGAAATATTCCATGTTCTGATGAGGTTGGTTCGTTTGGTGGAATTGTGAGGAAAAATGTTGTTGTTGGTTGTTTATTTGTTGTTGTGGGCTATGCATTTGTTCATGGAGGGAAACTTAAGTGTTGGTTCGTAAACAAGTTGTGACACTGCTCATGCCCTGCACTGGTCTAGTACATATCATAGTGTTCAATGGATACATATCAACAAGGAAATTGCTACCAAACGTATACTTTCAAATTACTTTCATGAATGCCTCTGAAGAGTTTATGGTGTTAAAAATAAAATTTGCTTCGAGTTCATCCCATTTTTACCGAGAAACAATTTTGAAATATATATATATATATATATGAACCAACTACTAAACCAAAAGATAATCTACTGGTGCTTTGACTGGTTAAATGGATCCCACTGGTAGAAGATATGCTTAATACGGACCTCTAACTGCTCTTCCTAGACTTGGATCTACCTCAGTTAAATAAAAGAAGGATGGACTATGATTGTTAATAAATAAAGATGTTATTCACCCAGGGGTGTTACCCTTGGCCCGTGAACCCATCTACTTTGAGGAGGCATCCTTAGTCTTTATTTAGTGATGGTTTCCTTGTCCCTCTAGCTACAATGTTTGCTTCTTTTTACCTCACCCTTATATGATACTTTATGCAGCATCACATTGATCTGGACCACAACAAGGGAGTCCATATCACCCTAGTTCACCCGATTAGAAGGAACTGATGAGTTACGGTAAACTACTGATGAGTCACAATCAACCGCCATATATGTATCAAAAGAAGGTGGTCCCTGTTCTCTCAAATTTAGTTTCTTTAATTTCATTTTAGACCACTGGAAGGATTGGTCATTCATCTTCTATTGCAATAAGTCTTTCCCAAATCTCACCTATGTTTATTAGCATTCATTTTATCTGAAAAATCTAATGGGTGAGTGAAACAAAGCAGTAAATGGAATGCAAACTATTTAAATGGATTTGTATTTGAGTAGAAGCAAAACATGTCACTAAAAGGACTATGTCTTAAGAAAATCACTTGTTTAACCATGTAACTATTGATAAACACAAACTAAAACATGTTGCTGGTTGCATGTATGGGATCATTTAGGGCCAAAAATGGAGGTTGAGATTGCATTGCCAATCTTTGTTAAACATATTTAATCCTATCCCCTTTTTAAATTTTCTTTTTGTGATCTCGCAGTGTAACTATTATAACTAACTATAAGTGTGCCCAGAGCTAGCGTTGCTTTTGGACCAAAATAATAATGTTGCATATTAGTTATTTCCGAATATACTTTCATTATGAGGAATAACTAATGGGTATAGGGAGTGTTCCATGTGCTATGCATATACGAAGGGTTACTAAGAGGCGGTGGATAATTAATATGATGTTATGACATGTTACGCAAATGTTTGTTGGGTTTCGTTGGGACTAAAGAGAGACAACATATAGTACAGTCAAGCATAGCTTGGTTGTACTGGAGAAAGGATAATATCAAACAATGTGGCAGGAAGATCCCAAGATGCAGGGAACTTTGACTTTTGTAAAGGGTTTCTAATAACTTTATTTTCATTTCTATGCACATTGAAAACTTACATTTAAAGTTTATTTTCAATCTCAATCTGAGTAACTAATTTTTCGCATTTATAAGTATGTCAAAAATACTCTGCTTGATCCGGTTGACAACAAATTTAAACTCCTTGCCATTAAAACAATCAATATCAAATTCAACCAATTGAACCTGAAATTTTAAGTTCAACCATAAGTGATCTTGGAAGCCTATTAATCCTCGAGTAAGAGCTTTGTGATAAGTAAAATTTTATTACATCCTCTTGGCATAGGAAATAGACTTCCTTAACTTTCATGCTTATCAAGGAGGCATGCTTCTGTTAGTACTTAATATGTTTGTTACAAGCCTCTAGTTAATAATACAGCTAAAATGGACTCTATATGACCATTAAGTAAACCACACAGGTGAGTAGTCAATAAGCTAGTGAAATGTTAACCTTACTTATTACACCAAGTGATTTCACCCTAGGTAAGGGTTTTCAACAATAGCATAAATATGCTTGTTTAGGAACCCTCACACTAAAATATTTATGAGTTAGTATGGTTAATGATAGAATTTAACCTCTTGGATGTATCCACAATTTTATTATTACATTGGCAGCCATGGATGTGAATTCACTCATGTTGTTTAATTGCATGAAGCAAAGCTTATTTACTTGTACCTTAGCAATAGCTATATAAATATTGTGAATAAATAAGCGTAAATAAAGTCTCTATTCTTAATTCATTAGAGCATCTCCGAAAGATACAGTACCAAGCTTATACTAGCTCATACTTAGTCAGCTTAATTATCATTTATTTCTATAATTCTAATTGCTAACAAATTGATGTATATAATACAATCACATAGTTAATTTGATCAAAATATGACCTTAAAGATTGTATTCACCTTGTATTAATATAATTCATTCCAATAAATCAAATATTTCATAACTTTTAATAACATTAAATAAAAACAAATATGGTAAAAATGTTACTATTTATTATTTTTATAATTAATATTTTTAATCATAATAAATTCACTATATTTACTATTTTTTCACTATATTCATAATAATATTTTTAATGTTTTCCTTTTTGAACATATAATTACCATATAAAAGAAAAAAATATTCATTTGTTTTTAAACATGCTAATATGAATCTAAATGAAAGTTAGGTTGGAAAAATGGAAAAATTGTTTTCCACAAATCATTAAACTGAAAACATGTTTCAAGCAAGGAATAGTCATTTTTACTTTGCATAAAATCATTTTTAGGCATTTTATGTTTGTCAAGTTGCTTTGTGAAAACAAGTCCGGTTAAATCTAACAATATCTCCTTTCTTAAAGTGTCTTGAACTTATCAATATTTATATCATAATTTATTATGACGACATTAACTTAGTTAAAACAAGTCCGGTTAAATCTAATAATATCTCCTTTCTTAAAGTGTCTTGAACCTATCAATATTTATATCATAATTTATTATGATGATATTAATTTAATTAAAATGTGATTCATGAGATATTTAATAGTTGATGGCAGGGTATGGTTAAGACGTCCTCTAAACTGAAAGGTTGTTGGTTCAAATCTTACAGATACCAAAAATCCAACCATGTTAAGAGTTGGTACGGTCCAAACGGGGTATGATTTTTAGGTAATTTTGACAACATAAATACCCCTAGTTCATGGTAACTTAGCCAATAACAAACCTACTAGTCAAAAAGTTCTTCCACTTAACCACAACAAAAATAACTTAGTTAAAATGTAACTATATATTATATTCAAATTAATTCTTAAAGCAAGCGACTCTCCTTGTTTTGATTTAATAAGGTTGTCATTGACATGTAACAATACATATGCAATAGGAAGGTAAAGTTATTCCATAGGTTTTCTAGGGAATGAGCCTAAACTTTTTTCAGTTGGGATTTAACCTTAATCCTTTTGCAATCATAATATGAAGAGTTACTATATAAATTCTTTGCTTTGAAATTAAGGTAAGCATGCATATCTACCTTTATAACTTTAATAAAGAAGGAGAATAAAGCATACATATCTACCTTTATAACTTTAATAAAGAAGGATTAATAAAGAAGAAGAATAAATCATAGGACATATCTAACATAATAGTACAATACAATAAAGCATACCTTTAAAGCATAACATAATAATTTTGGAAAAACCTTTTTCTTTCGATTAAAGCAAGGATTAATAAAGAAGAAGAATAAATCATAGGACATATCTAACATAATAGTACAATACAATAAAGCATACCTTTAAAGCATAACATAATAATTTTCGAAAAACTTTTTTTTTTCGATTAAAGCATAGCTTGCTTTCAATTTAAGGCACACATATTTAACCTAGTACGATACTATATATCTTTATTGTTTGAAAAGTCATTAAAAAGAATATTTATTTATTTATTTTTGACATCTTTTAAAAAGAGAATATGATTACATATAGGATAATAAATATTTTTATTAAGTGATTTCTTTTTGTTTTACATCATTAAATTTTAAAGACAATTAATAAGTATATAGTTATAGAGTATTTATTATGTTGATTTTTTTTATCGAAAAATTACAATTTTTTATATTATGAAAAAGTATCATTGTTTATAGGATTATTGGTTTTACATCCATCAATTCAAAATAGATCATTGCTATAAAAGATAACAACAACACAAATTGATTGTCATTTATCAGGAAATGCAAAAACAAAACTGTATTACTTATAACATGTAACAACATATACATATTAGGAGAAAATTAAAAAACATAAGAGAAAGCTTGTAATTATATTATGTTGTCTCTACTGAATATACAAAAAGGATTGGCCACTGTTACCTCGAGAAGGGTCTTGGATCATGCTCTATCATGGTTGCATTCTCCAGTTCCCACCTTTTCTATATGCCCAAGCCTATTCATACTTTATTTTTCAGTAGTTTATCTACCGTATAGTTCCTTTCTCTGTATAAATGCTCAAATTTTATATCCCTAAACTATCTAGCATGCATGTTAATGTCTTCATAAATGGGTCTCAAATATATGTTCCGTGGAGGTCTTCTCAATTCAAGCCAATCTATAATTATTTTGGAGTCCTGCAAGACCTGTAATTTATGCACACCCTTCATGATGGATAACTATAGAGTGATCTTTAGAGCTATCAACTCTACTCTATTGTTGGAACATTCCCCCAATCCAACAACGAACTTTATCAAATGATTGTCTGACAGATATAAAATACCTCCTGCCCCCCTACAACTAGTTGTCCCTATGATGCTCCATCAAAACAAACCCAACTGCTAGTCTTGTTAATAGTTTCCTCCACCACTCTTTGAATCTTCACAGTATCGCCCCCCGTGGGAAATGTCTTAAGATAGCTATTGATATATATCCTCTCAACGGGATATATAATGGCAGGGACGATCAATTAGTTGACCTGTATAGTAATGCAATTTTTTGCTGATCAATAGTTTAAACACAATTTATTTTATTTGTTATTTTCTAAAATTAATTTATCTTNGGCAGGTACGATCAATTAGTTGACCTGTATAGTAATGCAATTTTTTGCTGATCAATAGTTTAAACACAATTTATTTTATTTGTTATTTTCTAAAATTAATTTATCTTGAATTTGATGTTTGCATTGAATTTTGGGTGGCGGAAGGGGTAGTGGGCAGACATCAACTCCATATGCTACGACCATTGACATCTACCTTTTTTCACACACAAATAATGCTCAGGTGTCAACATTAATTAGTTGTCATTAATGAGATTGTTGCAAGCTATGGAGGCAATTCAAAGGAGATTGCATGCCATACCATGCAATATTTGGTGTGTTATGGCTTGATATGGGTTGCATGCCACCTATGCAGTTAGGCATTTAATGTGACTGGTGAAATTTATTTGCATTGACCATGATTCATGGCCTTAGATATTTTTGGAGATATATATAGAAGAGTCATGTGTTAACAATGTGTGTTATGTATGTATCAACCACACCCCTTCCTGTTTGAGTTCTATAAGGAGCTCTCACAATAAAGGGGAAATGTTTTTGTGTGAACACTTGATGTAATAAAGGAGTCATCCATGGCTAAGTTTCTGTGAGTGTTTATGAGAGATGAAGGGAATGATTTAGGGTAGATGTGGGGTCAAGGCCCTACAAAGGGGGGAAACTAGAAAAGTTTTATAGGATAGAAATATGTGGCAAATTCCAATGTTAATGTCTCTATCGTCCACGGGAATATGCCTCCCTATGCTTACCACAAGACCAAGCCTGTTAAATACCCAAATAATGGCAAGAAATTCGGTGCAATTCCAATTTTCATTGCCAAGTTTAGGTCAATAAGATTTTTTTATTTTTCCTTGTAATAATGTGTTTTATTTGATGACTGGAATTTATGTTTGCATTTGTTGGGCTCAACTTCAAAATCTATTATGGATAAATTCTTCATAGATACATTGTTTTTACACTCTTATATACCAAAATCCTCATAAAGATGTACTTTGCTCTCTTTATCCTCACAATCAACTCGAGAAATTAGAATGTGGCCACTTTGATGATGGAAACTATGTTGAAACCATCTACTCACATACAATTTTGGTCTCATATTCATATTAATCTTTACATCTCCATACTTGGATGAATTCATATGATTGATAAAATGAAGCCAAATGTTGGAGACTCCATATTTAGACGATTTCATATAAATTGATAAAATGATGTCAAAAGTTAAACGAGTAGGTTCCAGTCCGTAAGGTGCTGCATGAATCAAAACTGTGTGATGCTATCCCAGGTTGAAGAGATCCCCACCCAACCATGGGCAGTAGGTAACAGAGTTGGATTGTGCAGGTATGATAGAACTGAGGTCTGCTGTTACTGGGCGTGATGATACAATTAGATTCCACGTTCGTTGTCCATAAGAATAAAAAAGGATCCAACTGGGCTGGGTGATGAGAGAACCAAGCTTATTTGGTAATAGCAGTTTCAAGAAAGAACATCAGCGGTTTCCACTGAGCTTTTGGTAAAAGGGCCAAGCTGGGAGAAAATTCTACCACAATAAGTGAAACAAACATTGATAAGGGGTCGTTTTGACCTCTGATTTGCTTGCACCCCTTTGCACAATATTAAGTTTGTCCTCTAATTTATCTGCAACTCTTGTAAACAATTTGGTAAACACAAGGTCTATTTCACATTGTGCTTTACTAGGGTTGCACATATTTTAAATAAAAACCCATCTTTTGCAAGAGTCCAAACAAAATAGAATGCCAAATGGTGGGTGCTACCTTTAGTTCATAACTTGACTAATTAATAAATACACCGGTATAGATTCATCTTAACTATGGCTGTACCAAGCGTTGAAAGGGATCAAATCTCTTCATGTGTAAACCGGTTTTAGAGTGTTAACATTGAGCAAAAGTTTACACCTCAATAGATTTGATCCCTCTCGACAATTGGTAAAACTAGACTTAAGATGGATCTATGATACTATAATATAAATGTGTTTTCTTTGTTGCTAGATTTGTTTGCTATATATATGTGTGCTTTCTTTATATATATAACACCATTTTTATATATTTTATTAAAAATGATTTTTTAATTTTTTTTACTTTATTAAAAAAATTAAAAATTCTTTACGAAATATACATTTAATTAGAAAATAGTTTAAATTTATTTTTAACTGCAATAAGAGTTTTATAAGGCGAAGTTTGAAAGAGTTTTATAATTTGAAATCTTCTGCAAAGTGACAAGCTTTCTACATCGAACTTGTCAATTACCTTGATTTAATTGTACAAATGACCCATTGCCGGATTATTACCAAAACAGATTTTGTTTATTTAAGCACGTCCGACAATGCTAAAGTAACATAAAGAAACAAAGATCAATGTTGTTATTACTTAAAAGTGTAAGAATTAAGTCATCCTTGATATCTTCCATGGGGTTCTCATCGATTGGCTTTAGAACATCTTCTTCCTTGTGATATGCCATAACTATATTGGGGTCCACCTTGATGTCAGCAATGTAATCTTCTACTTCAACTTACAAGGCATATTGTGCATGCTCCTCTAATTATCTTTGAGTATCACCAAGGTCATGTTTGATTCATTGTCATTGATTGTCTAGAAAGGCTTGGATGACGTATGTGGGGTTCACATGAGTTCATATTGGGGTTAATACTTATTGCAAGCAATATATTCTTAATATATAGGTCTCAAAAGAGGTGTTTTTAAATATTATATCACAAGAGTTTATAGTGTGAGTTAATACTTTAAATATGGAAGTAATATATTACCTAATATCTAGGGTTAGGGTTTATGAGGTGTTTTTAATATATTAAAAACATATAGATACTAAGAGGGTTTATAATTATGTATCTAAGGGGTTGAATAGGGTATTGGCTTGTTTGAATATGTACTCTATGTCTAAAGTTTATGTGAAATTGAATGTGTATGAAGTCACATTAGTGTTTGAATAAATATGATCTATATGTGAAGGTAGTGTGAATATGATTGCGTTTGTAGTCAAAGTGGAGTTTGAATAGGTATAATATATGAGGGAAGGCGATGTGAATTCGATTAGAATGACTATGTATGAAGTCAACATGTGTTTAAGGGGTTGATTCTCATCTTGAAATATTTCTCTCTTATATTTCATTTTGCACCTCCTAAGGTTTCTAGTGGTTGTTAGAGTTGTATTATGTCACCATAGTAAGGGTAAACATAAAAAAGGGGTGTTAAAAATGTCAAGGAAAAAATAGATATTTGGCATATCTAATGAAAATAGGTGTTTTTAATTGGATAGGTGTAATGAGATGCAATTCAAAAAAAATATTTTTGGAAGCATTCCTTGATGTCTAGTTAACTTAGGGGTATTCTTTAATATCCTATGAATGAAGGTGCTATGCCAGACATTCACATAGTGAACCCCTCGAGGGAGAAACTTGGAAAGATGTATGAGATTAAATCGGTAACAAATAATTTTTTCTTGAAAAAACAACTTTATCATTTGAGGATGAAGGATGATTCAACTATGACAAATCGGTTGAATCGATTTAATACCCTAATCAGTGAAGTATTCTTGTTTAGTGTAAAGTTGGAGAATGAGGACAAAGAAATAATTTTACTTTATTCCCTCTAGGAAACCTGGGAACAATTAGCGATGACCATCACCAACCATAATAAAGAAATCTTAATTTTGATGATGTAGGAGCCACTTTTCCATATGGATAAGGGGGTCATATGGGGTTCTACTAAGCCATAGACATCCAAGGGTGTGGGGGCAGAGACCTCAAAGTTAAAATTTCTAGACCTTTCTAGTTTATTTGGTTTCCGTTTGGAACCCTCATATGTATTGTATATAAGGGGGTGACTGCTGGAATTGTATCACAAGAGAGATGAAATCATTGCAATTTTATTGCTTAGTAATAATTAAAGATCAAAGTTGTCATTGCCCCATGGTTTTACCATGCGCAATGGGGTTCCACATAAATACCATTTTCTATTGTTATTGTTGTTTTCTTTTATTTATTTTTTATTTTTCTGGCATGTAGTATCAAAGTTGGGAGAACTCACATGCATAGGATTTTCTCTAAGTGTGAGCTATGATAATGATGAAAGGTTTAACCAAGTTCAAGATCAAGAAGTTTGATGGCAATAATTTATTCCAATGGAAGATGAAGTTGGAATATTTGTTGGTCCATAATGACCATTCCCTAACCTTAAAACGAGTTGTGAAAAAAATCAATGGCCTGACAAATGAGGAGTGGATAAAGCTAGACAAGAAAGTAGTTTCTACAATTCATCTTTTCCTAGTAGAGTATGTCTTATTCAATGCTGCATGAGAAAATACCACATAATCCCTTTGGGAGAAACTTAGGATGTTGTATGAGACTAAATCAACAAAAAATAATGTAATCATCATGTGAGGATGAAGGAGGGTTCAACTATGGTATATCATTTAAATCAGTTTAATATCTAATAAGTAAACTAGTCTCGGTAAGTTGGTGTAAAGGTAGACGATGATAGATAAATCAGTATATCATGTTCCCTCCCAAATACCTAGGTTCAATTTGTGATGACCTTTACCAGCTCATCATCAAGAAACAATCCTAATTTTGATGATGTGGTATTCATTGTTTCATCCACACATTCAGGTAATAATGGGTTTGCAAGATCCCAAATGTCTTGGGGTGTGGTAATAGAGCCTCCAAGGAGAAAATTTCTAGACCATTCTAGTGTATTTTGGTTCCTTGTGGAAACCTCATATGTATTGTATAAAAGGAAAGTGACTACTGGAATTGTATCAAAAGACAAAATAAAACATTATAATTTTTTTACCATTATAATGTTGTTGCCACGTGGTTTTACTTGAGAAAAACAATGTTTCCACCTAAATATCATGTTGTATTATTATTGTTGATTTCTACTTCTTTTTTATAATTTTATAACATTTGGTATTAGATTTTGGAAAAATTGTAGGCATAGGGTTTTTTTGTGAATTGGAGCTACAATAATGAGAAGAGTTTTAACCAAGTATGATATTGAGAAGTTTGTTGGAAAAACTTTCACCCTATGGAAGATGAAGGTGGAGGATTTTTAGGTTCAGAATGACCAAGCCATAGCCTTGAAAGGGGCTCCACAAAAACAAACGTTATGATAGATGACGAGTGGATAAAGATGGACATGATGATGATTTCTACTAGTCGACTTTTCCACGTAGTCTATGTCTTGTTCAATGTAACTAAAGAAAAGATTGTGTCAGCCCTTTGGGAGAAATTTAAGAAGGTATGAGAAATAAATAAGGTTTTATTGTAAAATCATATTTATTATATGAGTATTGAGGAGGTATCAACTATGGGAATCATTTGAATGAGTTTAATACCCTAATTAGTAAATTAGTCTCATTGGTGTAAAGGTAGAGGACGAGGACATACAAATCAGTTTACTTTGTTCCCTCTTAGATACCTAGGGCCAATTGGTGATGAACATCACCAACTAATCATCAAGAATTATAAAATTTTATGATGTGTTAGTTTCTTTGTTGGGCATGCAAGGGGGTTATAAGAGGGGGTTTCCAAGAACCCCCTGTCCAGGGGTGCAATGGTGAAGTCGGTGAGGAAAGGTTTTCTAAACTCTTGAACTGTATTCATTTTCCTTCTTGAATTCTTATATGTGTTTTATAAAAGGGGAGTGACTCCTAACATTGTATCACAAGAGAGAATAAAGCATTGTGAGTTTCCTGTTAAGTAATACTAAAATATCAAAGCTAGAATTTCCTTGTAATATGACCTATGCATAAAAAGGTTTCCACATAAATATCATGTTCTATTGTTTTTTTGTTGTTGTAATTTTAGAGATCAATCTATTGAATCAAAATAATTGTATAGTCAAAAGTGCAAATCATAGTGGCAAATCTACGAACAGAATGTAGCAAAGAGAGAGTTGAGACCTTCCCCTCAACGGAATTCAGCCTTTTACAGTCAAATTAATCCTCCATGTAGAAGAGAAAACAGATCATAGTGATAACAAAATTAATAGTGTTGAAGAAAAAAAATTAAGTATAACTACTGTGATTAATAGGTAGATCTAGACCCATGATGACCATGACAAAACAAAAAGACACTAGAACCATAGAACCTAGACTTATGGCTTGGAGGGCATCTCCTCCTCAATAGGAACCCCAATGCTGAAGCCGAACTGTGAGTTTGGTCGTCCATCCACTGAGGGATCCAGTGGGTTGACAGATGTTTGGCCATCATATTTTCTGGATCTCTTAGCATTGTTGTTGGTATCTTCCTCGTTGCTAGTATCCTCCTTGCTATTGGAGGGATTCCACTTCATAGGGAGTGGTTATGTTTTCCTATAATATTCCACAATGTTGATGGTTTCTTTACCCTACATTTTGCTTGCTATAGGCCTCGTAGGAGGAGGAGGATGTTGTTCTATTGGCATGGGAGCCACATAAGGGATCATGAGGAATCCGAGGGTTCATTCTAGGTACCTATGTGATGGAGGATAAGCCGAGCCAGTAGATTTTTGACCACCCAAAAGTTGCACCTGCGGAGAGCAGTCTAGTTCGCCGTGGAGTGTGATCCCATGAACTCATCCTCCCAGTGATCCATAAGTTGAAAAACATAATCCATGATTTCTACATTGTAACCTTTCTTATTACAGGCTTGGCCGCATGAGTGAGAAGGTGATGTATATTCTCCACGCAAGGAAATTGCTTCCAGATATGAAGCATGTAAGTTTGGAATTCTGTGAGAACTGTGTTTATGGAAAATAGAAGAGAGTTAGATTTCTCAGAGTTGGGAAACAAAAGAAGAGTGAAAAGTTAGAGCTTGTGCATACATATGTATGTAGACCGACTCGGGTACAATCTCTTGGTGGCTCTTGTTATTATGTTACTTTTATTGATGAAGCAACTAGAAAAACTTGGGTTTATTGCATTAAGCAGAAATGATGTGTTTGCTACTTTTAAGAAGTGGAAAGATTTGGTTGAGAATGAGACAAGAAAAAAGTTAAAATGTCTCAGATATGATAATGGAAGTGAATACTGCAGCAAGGAATTTGAGAGTTATTGTTCATAAATGGGATTTGCAGAGAGAAGACAGTCCCTGGAACACCATAAGAAAATGGGGTGTCATAGAGGATGAACATAACAATCATGGAGCGTGCAAGGTGTATGAGATTGCATGCAGGGTTTCTTTTAAAGTTTTGGGCTGATGTCGTAGATACCACTATTTATTTATTAAAAAGAGGGCCTTCAAGTGCTTTGGATGGTGGATTCCAGAGGAGGCATAAGCAGAAAAGAAAGGTAAACTACTCATTTCTGAGAACTTTTGGTTATGAAGTATTTATCCATATTGATAAAGAAAATAGAACAAATCTTGAGGCTAAATCCCAGAAATGTACCTTTATTGGATACGAGGTTGATGATTTTGGTTATTGCTTATGGGATTATGAAAACCACAAAATCATTAGGAGTAGAGATGTAGTATTCAGTGAAAAGGTTATGTACATAGATCAGTTGAAGGGAAATAAAGAGTTAAAGGAAAACACAGCGTACACTATGCTTGATGAAATCAAAGAAAATGAAGTTCCAAAGGCACCTAAAAATCAAGAGCAGCAACAGGTACCTCAAACTCTTGCAAATGTAAGAAGATCTAGAAGGTTAAGTAGACCCCTTGAACGATTCTCTCATTCACTATTATTTATTGACGACTGATTCTGGTGAACCAGAATGTTATGAAGAGGAAATGCAGGTAGACACTAAAAAGAAGTGGGATCAGGGCATGGATGAGGAGATGGACTCATTGGTAAGAAACAAGACTTGGGATTTGGTTGAGTTGCTTGCAGGAAAAATACCATTGTAGAATAAATGGGTTTACAGGTTGAAGGAAGAAGATGGAGGCAAGAAGTGGTACAAGTATAGACTTGTTGTAAAGGGGTTTGCAGAAAAGAAAGGTATAGACTTTGATGAAATATTTTCTCCTATTGTTAAAATGAATTCAATTGGAACTATCTTAAGTCTAGTGGCGGTAGAATATTTGCATCTTGAACAGTTAGATGTTAAAACGACCTTTCTCCATTGGGATTTGGAGGAAGAGATTTATATGCAGCAACCACAGGGGTATAAGGTCAAAGGGAAGGATAATTTGGTTTGAAGGTTGAAGAAGATCTTGTATGTCTTGAAGCAAGCTCCAAGGAAGTGGTATTTAAAATTTGATAAGTTTATGACAGAACAGGGTTATAGTAAATGCCATTCTGACCACTATGTTTATTTCAAGAGGCTAGATAATGGAAGATATATTATATTGTTATTGCATGTGGATGACATGGTTGTTGCAAGGTCTAACATGAAGGATATAAATGTGCTCAAAAGAAAACTAGCTAAATCATTTCCGGTGAAGGATTTGGGTGCTGCAAAGCAAATCCTTGGTATGAGAACAACAAGAGACAAGAATAATCGCAAATTGACATTGTCTCAAGGTGAGTACATAGGAAAGGTGTTGGAGAGGTTTAGAATGCAGAATGAAAAACCAGTTAGTACACCTTTGTCCAACCATTTCAAACTAAGTAAGGAGATGTGTCCCAAGATACAGGAAGAGATAGAATACATGTCCAAGGTTCCCTATTCATCAGCAGTTGGAAGCTTGATGTATGCCATGGTGTGTATAAGACCAGATATTGCACATTCAGTGGGAGTTGTGAGTAGATATATGAACAATCCCATTAAATAGAATTGGAAACCAGTACAGTGGATTATTAGGTATTTGAGAGGTACCACTTCTCATGCATTATGTTTTGGAGGTTCAGACACTGTTCTACGGGGATATGTTGATGCAGATATGGCCAGTGATAAATACAACGCGAGGAGCACCACAAGGTATGTATTTACTATAGGTGGAAAAATAGTAAGTTGGATCTCGAAAGAGTTCACAAATAGTTATCTAAAGAGGGTAGGTGAACAAAGGCACCCATATTCCCTTAAATCATTCAAGCTGCCGCTTGAGAGACTGAGAATGAACTAACTTGTGGGAATTGAAGCATAACTGGACATAATTGAATACCTACTGGAGTCAATTGTTGGACAATGATGGTGGCACTCCGAGTGGGTTCCTAAATTATAGGGACTTGTCCCTAGAGCACCAACATTCATGCACACGAGCGCAGTTAGTGGTAGGAATCCATTAGGTGTGTCCCCCATGCACTAGTAAAGTGATGAACACCTTTTAAGCTAAGAAAATGAACAAATAGGCTATGTGGTCAAAGGGAGGATTAATAATAATCCTATCATAGTCTGCCAGGTCTGAAAATGGGGTAAACTATCACCAGATAGAGGCTCCTCCAATAACAAGCATAAGCCTTAAAGGGTTTATCGAGTGTGAAGGAAAGAAAGATCACTCCCGTTGTTAATTGATTTATGATTATGAGGTAATGAACAATAAACTCGATACTATTTTAATATTTTTAACAAGAACGAGAACAACATAAAATGAGCTTGAAATGTTTTCATGTTTAGACCAGAACACGAGGAAGAAAAAGTAAGCTCAAACCCACAAAGGCATGGACATAACTTGGAATTATAACTTCATCGTCGTGTTTGACCTGTAATCTCAAAACAAGCATGAGAAACCATAATAATTAATAAATAGAATGGATTTTTTTATTGAAAGTAGTAAAAAATAATAAAAAATGACAAGGTAAAATAATAAAATATTCTTTCCCAACTCATTAAAAAGGGGTGAAAGGGACTCATTTTACCATTGCATTCTTACTCTTCTTACCAAAGAGGGTAAAAACCCATTTTGTGGTGAAATATTATTTTGGGGATTCTGGGCACTTTAGGTAGTGGATTTTCATTTCGTCAGCTATAGGTAACCTTTCTCATCCTCCATTTCATTTGTCAGGTTCAATCGGTATTTTTCCCTATTGTTTTAGATGGATTTGGGACCGAATTTTAGGGCAAAAATACGTTTAGGTCGATGGGGTCGTTGCTTTTAGGAAATGTGTCTAGCAGAGAGAACTGTGTCGAGGGCACGATGTAGATGAAGGAGGATCACACCGACCATGAAACATGCCCCCACAAGTCAAAAACAAGGAAAATGTTTAGGTTTTTCTTCACATAAATATCATCTAATGCACACTTTCATGTTTTTGCAGGTTTCAATTGGTGAAAATGTTGGAGTGGAGGGAGAGGGATCATGAATTAGAGAATATAGAAGGGTTGGATGATTCCAACACCATGTTGGCCCTCCAAAAATGTGGGCTCAATAGTTAGTGGGGATGTGGGATCCTATTGAGTGTTATTTTCAGGTGGTAACACACATCCTCACTCTAGAGATATAGGATATCTATTTTCTCACTGGGATATCAAGGAGAGGATATCATGTTGTCATATATGGTCAGAGTGGGGGTGACGAAAATGTTGAGTCACTCATTAGTGAGTATTGTGTTTATGGGACCAAGAAGGCCGATAGGAAGATCCTAATAAAAAAATTCCATGATTTGACATTGGGGATTGTTCTCTTCATTGTGGTACTAGTGGTAGGAACAAAGTCTCGTCACCATGCAAGTAGATCTCATATTTTATGTGCTATAGAGTGCATGCAACCTACTGTATTCAACTGGTGTGGAATTCTGTTGGGCATTATGAAGGAACAATTGACCAAGTGTCGGTTGGTAAAAATAAGAAAATTTGGTTATGGGTCTATTCTAGTGTGTTTTTTCATGGAGCGGGTTCCTCTTTTCCATCTACAACATATAGAGATATCTAGCCTAGATGTACAGTAGCCACACTTGAAGATATGGACTAGTGTTATCAACTAAAATGGAAATTTTTCTTCCGAGTACTGACATCCAATATGTTGGGACACAAAAGGAATTATAGGGTTGAAGAAAGCCAAAACACTATAGATGTGCATGACTGATAATACATAATCTCCTGATCAACTTCATACATTTTTATTTGGAGATTAGGGTTGCACACGTAACTATTTGCATTGAAATCCGCGTGTCATACACAACTATTTGCATTGCAACCTGCGTGTACATTGAACACACGATTTTCCTTTGAGCAAGGAGTGTGTAACACGCACCTTTCCTATATGCATAATTGCATGTACCTTAATCCAATGTTAAAAATAATAAATCACGATTAGTCAAGATCAATTAAGCCTTAATGAATGACTATCTCAACTGTCTCAACCATCCTAACCTTCAAAACCTCTCTATTTCCCCATGTATAAATAGAGGGCATGGGATGGGGCTAATAAATCATTCTTAGAAGAGCAAAGTTATGCTGGTGGTATGCCTTAAGACCTCTCTGAGCAACATAACTCAGTTTGCAGAGGAGTCCTTATTTCATAAGCTGGGTTGTAATCTCACCATTCTATGTTTATGAATAAATAAATTTCTTCTTCCAATATTTGTATTGTTGCTTTCTCATGTTTGATGGATTATGAATGATTTCAATTATTTTATTATGAATATGCATTACACTAACCATTAATATATATATGAGATATTTTTGGAAGAATTTGTCTTTTATAGGTGAATTAGGAGAGCCTTGGAATCTTTGAAGGAGACTGAAAGAGGATAAGACCAAGCTTGGATCAACCGCCATAAACCAGGTAATTCAAGCCTTTTTACTACTCCTATTTCATTTTGTAGATAATCTGATTGTCTGCAAGTGTCTTAGTAAGATGGTAACCCCAGAGACCCTAGGTTACAAGGGTGCATTGTCCTGAACAACAGAACTGGCGACTCCGCTGGGGAGTCTAGCCTGCTGTGGGTTTGTTCTTTAGATCCCCTTACCAGCCTTTGCTTCTTTTTGATTCTAGGTGTGTTCGGTCTATTTTTGGCCTTTGATTTATGGTTTGGATTGTTTAAGGCCTTGTTGCTAGTATTTTTTTCTTTGAAAATTTGTTTAGCAGCACAGGCGGGTTGTTTGCCTACATAGTTGTGTGTTTCACTGTGTACACATAGGTTTCCTTCTGGACAGTCGCATGTTGTACGCGGGTTGTCTACATAGACAGTCACGTGTTTCTTGTAGCAGTCTTTTGGTCTGTTAGGGTTTGCTTGTCCTTGATTTTTGGCTTTTTGATTGCTTGTGAGGCTCTTTTTATGACATGACTCTATGAATATGAGGTATGTATGTCACACTGTTTACTTGATTTCGTCAAGTCCTTGAGCTTTTTATGTTTGATTTTATTGCATTAGTGAGTGTAGGTGGTCCTTCTACTTGGTTTGTAAGTCTAAGTGCTTGTGTTCTAGGTCAGCGATCAAGTCCTCAAATGCTTTATACTTTGTGATGCTTCTTGTAGTCTCAGTTTTCCACTCTTCTCTTTGTGCACCTAGTAAACTTTTAAGTTTTGTTAGTTCCTCCAAGTCAGGGTTTGTTCCAGTCTTCTTCCTCTTGGTTGAAGTAGGTCACTTTGGGATCCTTTTGCCTCATTTCACTGTTGTATGCTTAGATTAGTCAAATTTGCTCAGGTTTGCATTTATTTGCATTGTAGTTTTTGAAGTTGTTTGAAAAGAAAAGACAAAAATATTTTGCATTAGGTTGCATGTAGTATTTCTTTTCGTTATTTTTCAAAGAAAAATTCAAAATTCTTAAAAATTCTTGTAGTTTCTATTAGAGTGGTTCCTTAAATATTTGTTTCCTTATATATATAAGGATGTATCCACTTTGGGGGTGACCACTGAAGAAGAGGCTATCCTCAGGGCCCAGAAGATGGATTTGATATATGCTCAGTCTCGGATATTATATAAAATAATACCTGAGGCATCGTGGTCTACCCATAGTGTCAAGAAACCCAAGCCTGGACCCCATGCTGATGGTGTGGTTGGTTCAGTGAATTCTCCCACTGTAGAGTCTTTGGCCAAGCAACTCCATGAGTTGTCCATCAATCAGTCTACAACAGAGGCAACAAAGGCTTCCCCCTCACCCCAAAACACAATTTTTTTTGCGTAATCCTTTCAAAAGGGAAATCAACATCCCAGTGGGAAAAAGAAGAAGGGGAAGAAAGGTGAGGAAAACTAAAACAAGCCTGATCCCGCAAATAGTGCTGATGGGGGAAAAAGGATAAGAAGAAAGTGAAGTTTCCCTACAATTTGTGCCATGGATATCACTTAACTCATCAACGCCCTCTCATGGAAAAATCTCAAAAGTTGCTCAAGACCCAACAAACGACTGTTCAGAAGGACCCTTTTCCCCAAGGACAGAATACAACTTCTGTTTCTATTGTAGCTAGGGGCACTTCTGGTGCCCCTCCCGACCAAAATTATATCAACATGGTACGATCTAGCTCCTTGTTCCAAAAAAGAAATACAAATTATGAGATGGAGGCTCATGAGAAGGGTAATTCTATTGGTGAAACCTCTAACCCTCTCACAATCGAGAAATGTGTTGAACCAATGCCCAAAATACCGAAAGGTATATTTAGAAGGAATTTCACAACCCAAATTTTAGGGCTGCTTCTAACTACTCTGTGGTGGAAGATTTGGTCCAAACCCCTTGTGTGATGTCCGCATTGGAAGTGCTTTAGAGTTGTCCCACTTAGCAGGATGCCCTTTTAGCAGCTTTAGGCAACATGGATTCTTTGAGTCTGATGGCAAAGTTCAATCTATTAGAGGTTAGGATGCGCCTACCGTATCATGTGGCCTTATCGGTAGATGTCATCCATGGTGGTAAAACCATTGGATGCACATTTTTTGATGAGGGTGCTTCCACATGTGTCATGTCTCTTTCTTGCTGGAAGGATTTGGGTTCCCCGGAGCTAGTTCCGTCAAACACCTTGCTTACTGATTTCGATGGGAGGTCTTTCCGCCTGCATGGTATCCTATCGGCTTTTGAGATTAAGTTGGCAGCGAAAGCGGTGTCTGTTGAATTAGAGGTGAGTGATTCTCCGTTGGACTATAAATTTATTATGGGGAGAAGCTGGACTTACACTATGTGTGCGATTGATTCGACTGTTCTTCGAGTAGTGGTTTTTCCACATGAAGGAAAGTTGGTTACTATTGACCAACTCAATTTCACTCGAAGAGGCCGTTTGGAAAGGAATGAGTCCACGGTACAATTGGTTGATCAGGTCAAGCCTACTACAGAGAGCTTGGGGGATGGTATGTATTCATCGTTAATGGGAACATTTGATATCCCAGCCTCGATAAATTATCTAGGTTCTATGAGTGTAGATAAGTCTATAATGGTTTTGTCGATATAACCGATCCTTGGGTCCTTCCTGCCCGTCACAAACCTCATGTGCCCTTATCTGTAGTGGAGGTGGCTTACCAAGCTATCGTTAACACCATTGCTGATATGATTTCGACTCCTTCTATAGTATTAGAGGAGTTGGAAGAAGCTTATCTTCCTGATTGGGCAGAGAACTCATTATATTCAGATAACTGCTTAGACATGGTTTTGCTTTCGGATGAAGCCATTTTGGAAGTCATGAATGGGCGAGACAAGATATGCGAATATATTCACCATAGATCCTACTTCCTTCTGGAGATGAGTAGAATAGAAAACCATGAGTTCGACATGAGACTAGCAGAAGATGTTGGTTCTATCAATATCTTTCCAAACCCTGACGTCATCGAAACTGTGCATATTGATGCAAACTCTTTCTCGGAAGAGGTTTCCATATATACTTCCCCGTTAAAGTAATTTCATGACGCATGTTCCTGGTCATCCATACTAGACACAGATCCATATATCGTTGAACATGGAATCTAAACCTGTTCAATGAAGATGGAAGAATCACTACGCCTAGGCTTAGTGCTTTTTCTTGTATGTAATTTTATGTACAATAGTTATCTGGTTAGTGTTCTTATATCATTTGGTGATTGTTACAAATGTTAGCTGAGTGGTTCATAGGTTTTGTGGATGGTGCTAGTCGTCATACTTGTAACCTGGCTTTAGTCACATGGGTCATCTATTCACCCTCAAGACAGCTAGTTGCCTCTGGAAATGCTTGTCTAGGTCTTTCTACCAATAATGTGGTTGAGTACAGGGTTTTTATTAAGTTATTATGGGATGCCTTGTCACATGGTATCACCCATTTGGAAGTCATACTTGACTCTCAACTGGTAGTTTCCCAGCTCAATGGAGCTTATCAGGTGTGAAACCCTACCTTGTTACATTAGTTTTTGCAGGTTAGATTACTTGAAAGAAATTTCGATTATATTTCATTTAATCACATTCCACGTAATAAAAATACATTAACTGATGCATATGCGAACTATATTCTAGATTGGCACTTAACACACATTTTGTAAAATATAGACAACATATACATTTGAAACACATGTAAATAACCAGGCAATATATATATATATATATATATATATATGTAAAAATATTTCCATAGATAGGTCGAGTTTTGATCTTAAGGTCCAGTCACAACTGTGAAAATATACAAAAATTTGGATCGCAATCCATAAAATTCCTATAGATATAGGCCTGATCACCTGCATCACCAGCATCATCATCATAATCATCTTCTTCAGCTGCAGTAGCCTCTTCGTCTTCTATATACACTAGAACGACCCTGGCTACCCTCCTCATGAGGCGTATCCAGGTAGGTGGAATCCCTATAACAAATTCTTGTGTGATAGGAGGAATCTGCTCAATCCGTATAGTTGGAGCTCTTTGGGTCAGACTGGCCATCTTTCCCTCAAGTACCCTCATCAAACCTTGGTCTCCACCTGGTACAGGCCGTACATACATCCTAGGATTCCCATCAGGGCAGATAGGTCCAACATCTTCATTTTAAACATTAAAATGGATTGAAAACTCTTATACATATGTTTATAACTTTAGGACAAAATTCAAAGAAAATTTAAAAACATAAAAAACAAAATACCTATCTCTCCCCACATTCCTCCTTGCGGGAGGACGAGATCATTGTCTCTTGGAAAGTCTAAATATGTATAAGGAAACTGCTCAAGTGCTAGTAATTATCTTCCCCACCACACATAGAAGTCATCATCATATACACCATGGACTGATCCTCTATCTCCTTGGTGAAGGAATACTTCTCCCCACCTAGTCAACCTAGGTTGGTGAGGAGAGAAAGCTAGAAGTGGTACCACAGGGCTGATAACAGGAACTCTCTCAAAGAAGAATGCCACTAATATCATCGAATACCCAAAATTCTTACGACATCCTCTCTTACAATCAGAGAGTTGTTTCTTCGTAATCGGGATTATCCATGAGCACCAATCAAACACAGTCCCCTGTAAACACTCCACTTCCACCTTCATCTGTGTCAGAGTGGCTAGATGTAACAATGAAGATCCTACAACCCATACTATTGTACTTACCACTACCTACAATGGGAAGTTGGCAATATGAAAAATTGGGATGCATGATCCCTTTTTCTGACTCCTAGGCATGTAGTACGTGTCCACATAATCTTGGAGACTCATGGGGTCACCGCCCCTGCCAGTACCTTCGAGGTTGATAGGAATTCCCCTGCAAGACAACCCTGTGATGAAATATATGTACTCTAAAGCTATCTCCAAGATCTCACTTTGAATATCAAAAGTTTCAAGGTCACGATCCCAATAGCTAATCAAATGTTCAAGCAAGTGGACATTGGCCCACATTCGAGAAGTGCAAAAGAACTTTAGCAACCTATATTGCTGTAATGCATTAATAGTGGGGGAATCACAAAGGGAATCATGGTCCATATCCTCATGTTCTTGCTCCATCCATTCCAAAACTATCATTGAACTTTCCCATGTGGCTATTATTAAACATTAGAATCTATCAAATTCTTTTAGTTTTGGTCATTTTTTTTTTAAATTTCTATGTTACGCAGTACACGCGACTGCCTTTTAGATAGGTCACCTATCACATGTGACTTTCCTTTAGGCAGGTCATGTGTACAATGCGTGTACATGACTGTATAAGTCACCTACCCGCGTGTACTGTGCAACATCCCTAGGTCAGGCCCAAAACATGAAAATTTGCATGAAAATGAAATTTAAAATGGTTGGAATGTAAGAAAGGAAAAAGCTAGCTAACCTGACAATTGCAGAATTTGAAATCATCCACTAGTTTGTCTGTGTTGAGCAATCCAAGTCAGGGGTAAAATATTGCTAAATTGGGTAAAAACATGAAATGGTATGTTTTAATTCTATTTTTGAACTATATATAGGAAAAATTTCAATTTTTGGGTTTTTAACATATAGTTTGAAAATTATTTTTATAATTGAACTAATACCATGTCCTTTTTTCCTAATGCAGTAGTTTCTAAGTCTTTTAAAAGTTGTTATCTGCTCATATAGGGTAGGATTTGGACTTTTCATATGTCATTATGCATCTATACCTTATCCGATCTTAACCCTAGGATGACTTCTTTGACCAAAGACTATGGTGTTTAACCATTTTTACCTCGTCTACATCATTGTTCTTCTATGGATAGAGCCTCCCTTCCACGAGTACCATAGTTTAGAACACTTTTTCGTCTTTTAATACTCATTCCGCATTTGTCATAGGTTTAGGGGATCTTTCTTAGCTATTTTTCACACCAAATTGAGCCTCATTTTGGTCTCTTTTTACAAGCTATCCCCTTTTATAAGGCTCCCCACCCTTATGAAGTTTCTTTAGGCCCAGGTCTAACTCATCAAAATAGAATTTACTACCCAGTAATCTTGTCCATTCAGGCTCGTTAAGAATATGTGAATGGGCATCCACATTGGTGGTAGGTTATCTCTTTTTCGGACCATGTGGAATAATATGAAAAAGGAACACTATATTTTCTTCAGAATTGAGAAGATTATTCTCAGGCATAGGTTTATCACTTTTCCGGACACGAGGGACTAAACTTACAAAAAAGGAGCACCCGAGATGAGCTTAGTTTTCTCTTTTTCGTTCTCTGGACCTAAACATGAAAAATATTTCGAGTGTACTTTATGTATTTTTCATGCTCATTAAACCCTAAATATCAAAGCATCGATTTTACTATTGTAAGCCCCATTTCTTGTAACCAAATGGATCTTTTTGAGTGATCTTGCCTTCCTTCACACTCGTAAAACTCAGGATATATGCTGCTTTTGAAGGGGCGTTGGGTGGGTGGTAATTTAACATTTTTTGGACCTTCTAGACTAAGTACAAAAAAGGTGCACCTTACTTCTTTGGAAGCTAAGAGAGTTATTCTGTGGTGTGTGTTATACTTTTCTGGCCTCAGGAGACTAGATTGGATGAAAAAGCACCCCCATGGAGTCTTCTTTAGAGTTTTCAGACTCTCTAAATATGAAAACACCAACGAGCATGTACTAGTTCAGGCTCATAAATCCATGAATCAACGAATTTATCAAGCATTATTCTCTCCCCTCTTCAAGCTTGTCAAAAATGAAGAGAGATCTAAGTTGACTTTCCTGGACTCGTTAAAATTTAACAGGAAAGACAAGGAACAAGTACTCTCTTTGGGTTATAAGCAGTGGCATCATGTCCTCCTTGAACATAACACTCTCCAAACTTTATGATACTCATGTTTCAGTTTACACTTTCAGCTTAGCTACCACTTCGAGTCTTTAGTCCTCCACTTGTCCTTTATACTTGGGAAATCTGATCACGTCTCCTACATGACAGATAAGTCTAGTTGTTCTATTTGCAAGTTAAACGATTCCTTGGGTCATCTCTGTGTTGTGCTCACTGTTCAAGGATTTATCCCTTCATCTGACTATTATCCTGATTCCATCATTATCTTATCTGAGTATTACTTGTGTCTACCTTCTTGTATCCATCTCCTAGTCACTCTTGTGATCCATTGGAGGATCCATTTCCTTCCTCATCACAATATAGTTTCTCATTAGTACTTCCTGAAGACAAATACCTAGAGCTTTAACGATGGCACCTTAGGATTCACTGTCATTATTTGTGAACTCCTTTGCTTCAGTTGTCAGTTTCATTCATTATCTGACATTTTGTTGAGTCTCTCCCATGTTCAACTTCAACACACGTATTCACATGGTAGAGATTGTATTGGTTCCTTTGGATTTTGATGAAGACCTTAGGTTCACATTTATAATCTAAGTAGCGAAAGGATATGTTATGATCAGTTACACAACTTCTAGATTTTGAAGACTCATCATAGTATATTGTGGCTTGGATCCACCTTTGTGATATACGTGGTCTTGTACCTGCATCATATGATGTAATCAAATACTGTAAAGGATCCAGTGTTCCATTATATTGAACATGGCATCCTCAAATATGATTTTGTATATGAAATTGATATGTATTTGTTTCAGGTATTTCCTCTGCTGCCTTGGACACTTGAGTTCTCCAAGATTAAAAGTTTGTAATGTATTTCAACCATCGCTTCCCTCTGACCTCACACATTAGGGGGCATATGTTATCAACCAAAATGGAACTTCTTCGTTCGAGTACTGACATCCAATATTTCAGGACACAAAAGGAAAATTAGGATTGAAGTAATCCAAAATACTATAGATGTGCATGACTGATAATACATAATCTCTTGATCAGCTTCATACATTTTCATTTGGAGATTAGGGTTGCAAACATGAATATTTGCATTGCGACCTGCGTGTCATACACGGATATTTTCATTGCAACCCTCGTGTACATTGAACATGCGAGTGCCCTTTGAGTAAGGAGCATGTCACACTCGCCTTTCCTATATAGATACTCATGTGTACCTTAATCCAATGTTAAAAATAATAAATCAAGATTAGTCGAGATTAGTTGAGCCTTAATCAATAACTATCTCAACTGTCTCAACCATCCTAACCTTCGAAGCCTCTCTATTTCCCCATGTATAAATAGAGGGCATGGGATGGGGAAAATCAATCATTCTTAGAAGAACAAAGTTATGCTTGTGGTATTCCTTAATACCTCTTGGAGCAGAAGAACTTAGTGTCCTCGGTTTGCAGAGGAGTCCTTGTTTCAGAAGCTGGGTTGTAATCTCACCATTCTCTGTTTATGAACAAAGAAAGTTCTTCTTCAAATCTTTGTATTGTTTTTTTCTCATGTTTGATGGATTATGAATGATTTCAATTATGTTCTTATGAATATGCATTTCACTAACCATTAATATATATCTGAGATATTGCTAGAAGAATTTGCCTTTTACAGGTGAATTAGGAGAGCCCTAGAAGCTTTGAAGGAGACTAAAAGAGGAGAAGACCAAGTTTGGATCAACCTCCATAAACTGGGTAAGTCAAGCCTTCTTCCTATTCCTATTTCATTTTCTAGATAAGTTGATTGTCTGCAAGTTTTTTGGTAAGTTGGTAACCCCAGAGACCCTAGGTTACAAGGGTGCATTGTCCTGAACAACAATTGGATGTTTGGTCATTATGGTGGTCTGATCCATAGTTATGAGACAACCTTCTTCTGATGGGTGTGGAAACAACTTCTCATGGTTGAGTATTATGCATATGAGGGTTCAAATTTCTGAGGAGGTCCCAACCTGGCACTCCTAGAGGGGTTTGACTAGTGTGGCATAGGTAAAAAAGGATTTATGTGCTTGTCCAGTTTTTTATGCATTTTTTGAAAAAAAAATTGGGTGTAGTTTTTATGTTTCATTAATGTAGATGTTGGGTTTGTGAGGCCACCTAAGTCTTTCCCTATCCAATGACGAGGAGAAGGTAGGGCCATTGGTGCACATGAGTGAGAGGTGATTGAGGAGCTTCACAAGAATGAGCAGAAACTAGAGAGGTTGAATGCTGACATCTCAGACGTGCCATTAAACAATCTACCACGACGTTATCACCACCACACAATCGGGGTTTCCGAGAGGATTGGACATCTGCTCCATCGAGTAGCTCTGGCTGTGATATGCTATCATAAGTTCTATGACTAGCTTCATCACCTATATGTAGTGATTTCTGAAATCCATGGGCTTCATAGTTTTTTTCGAGTTGTATCTTGAATCTATGAGATTGAGGATTTTGTCCTAGTACTTTTTGTAAAACTTTTATCATGCTTAATATAAAAGCTACTTCTATAGGTTTTACATACAATGTGTCTATGGTGGATATGAATCTCATGTATGATGCTTATTCACACGAGTAATTAACATGTCATGCTATGTACATTTTAAGATAAAATGCCTAAGAATGTGCAATGTTCTAATCTAAAATAAAATTAGCTAAAGAATCAACAACCATTTTCATATGCCTTAGGATATGTTGATATTGAATAAACTCAAATGATATTGCTAGGAGGTGTACCCATCGAAAAAGATGAAGTAGTGTAGGTTCTCAAATGGTGTCGACTTGATTCAAATGGGAGACCACAAGTTGAGAATACAAATGGACAATAATGCGGTCCACACCCTGAGAGGAAGCATGGGTTAATAATCCAATCATCGTGTGATATTCGATAGTATTATTAGTTGCATAACCTAGGAAAACTCCTCCTGAGACGATTAGTTCATCGATAGGGAAGTGAAGTACCCAAGCAAGGTTTTGGGTGTGCCGAATAGTACCATCCCCGAATCCAGAATAGGTTGTCATCTATGCATTCAAGCAAAACATGGTTTATGCAGTCATGGTTGAGAAGAGACCCTAAAACATGAAAATAAAACCTCCACATCATATCAAACACACATTATATACAAAATTTACAAAGCATTTATGCAAGATTGTCCTAATCATTATTCAGATAACCCAAAGGAGTAAAGATACTCATAAAATTGACACGACCTAAATACAAGTTGATTACCCAACCATTTGAATGGAAGACAAACATGTGCCATGTTCAAGGGCGATGATAACCTTCCATAAATACAGATCGAGACGCATTTCCCTTCCCTTATTCCCCATCATGCTTAAAAAGTACCTCTTTTTTTAATTAACGAGATTAAGGGAGATAAAATATGCTTGATATAGCTTGTCCTTCGGACTAGTCCAACATCACATGTTTTACAAACCTAAGAAAGGAGGGGTTTGGTCTAAAAAAAGGTCCTTCAATGTTTAATTTTATGAGTCTAGAGAAGGTAAACTCGATGATTGTTCATATTTAGAGAGTCTAAAAATACTAAACAAGACTCCAGGTTTATTTTTTTCGCAAGTTTAGTCCCCGAGGCCTGAAAAAGTATAAAATAATACCTAGAAGAACTCTCTTAATCAATAGCTAACTAAGGTATTCCTTTTTTGTAATTAGCCTACCGGGTCTAAAAAAGGGGTAAACTATCACCAGAAAAAGGCTCCTTAAATAACAAGCATAAGCTTAAAGGGTTTATCAAGTGTAAAGGAAAGCAAGATCACTCGCGTTGTTCCATTGATTTATGAGTATGGGGAAACAAACAGTAAACTCGATACTATTTTACTAAAGGTTTAATGAGCACGAGAACAACATAAAATGCGCTCGAAATATTTTTCATGTTTAAACCAGAGCACGAAAAAGAAAAAGTAAGCTCAAAACCCCAAAGGAATGGAAATAATTCAGACTTATAACTTCATAGTTGTGTTTTACTTGTAATCTCAAAAACAAGCATGAGAAACCATAACAATTAATAAATAAAAGGGATTTTTTTAATGAAAGTGGTAAGAAATAATAAAAAATGACAATGTAAATTAATAAAATATTCTCTCCCAAATAATTAAAAAGGGGTGAAAGGGACTCATTTTACCATTGCATTCTTACTCTTCTTACCAAAGAGGGTAAAAACAACATTTTGTGGTGAAAGCTTGTGTTGGATATTCCAGGCACTTTAGGTAGTGGATTTTTGTTTCGTCATCTCGAGGTAACCATTCTTATCCTTCATTTCATTTGTTAGGTTCAATCATTGTTGTTCCTTGTTGCTTTAGATGGATTTGGGGCAGAATTTTAGGGAAAAAATTACGATGAGGTCAACACGGTTGTTGCTTTTGGGAAACGTGTCGAGCAAGGTGAAGCGTGTCGAGGGCACACGTATATGAAGGAGGATCACACCGGCTATGAAACGTGGCCCTAAAAAGGAAAAAAACAAGGAAAATGTTTGGGTTTTTATTCACATATATATCTTCTAATGCACCCTTTCATGTTTTTGCAGGGTTCAATCGGTGAAAATGTTGGAGTGGAGGGAGAGGGATCACAAATTGGAGAGTATAGAAGGGTAGGATGATTCCAACACCATGTTGTCCCTCCAAAAATTTGGGCTCGACATTTGGTGGGGATTTGGGATCCTATTGAGTGTAATTTTTTGGTGGGAACACACATCCTCACTCTAGATATAGATGATATCTATTTTCTCACTGGGATCTCAAGGAGAGGAGCTCATGTTGTCATATCTGGTCAGAGTGGGTGTGAAAAAAATGTTGAGTCACTCATTAGCGAGTATTGTGTGTGTAGGACTAGGAAGGATGACGGGAAGATCCTAATAAAAAAGGTCCATGATTTTACATTTAGGATTGTTCTCTTCATTGTGGTACGAGTGGCAGGAACGAAGTCCCATCACCAGACAAGTAGATATCATATTTTATGTGCTATAGAGTGCATGCAGCCTATTGTAGTCAACTGGTGTGAAAGTCTACTGGGAATTATGAATGAACAGTTGACAAAGTGCCAATTGGGAAAAACAAGACAATTTGGTTATGGGTATATTCTAGTGTCCTTTTTCATGGAGCGGGTTCCTATTTTCCATCCACAACATATACAGATTGCTAGCACAGATGTACAAGAGCCATGCATGAAGAGATGGGCAGAGATGTTTGGTCGTCATAGTGGTCCATCCATAAATACAAGCCATCCTTCTTCCGATGGGTGTGGAAACAACTTCTCATGGTCGAGGATTATGCATATGTGGGTTCGAATTTCCAAGGAGATCCAGCCTGATACTCGTAAAGGAGTCTGGTTGGTGTGACATAGGTAAAAACGTATTTCCATGCTTTTCCAATTTTTAATGCATTTTGTGAATATTTGTTTTGGGTGTACGAAGAATTTTTATGTTTCATTAATGTAGACGTTGTGCCGGTGAGGCCACCTGGGTATTTCCCTATCCAACGACGAGGAGAATCTAGGGACATTGGTGCATGTGAGCGAGAGGTGATTGAGGAGTTTAAGGAGACTAAGAAGAACCTAGAGAGGTTAACCGCTGACATCTTGGATGTGTCATTAAACAGTCTTCCATGACGTTATTAGTGCCACACAATGGGGTTTTCGAGAGGATTAGACGTTTTCTCTGTCAAGTAGCTCAGGTTGCGATATGTTATCATGAGTGCTATGAATAGACTCATCACCTATAGGTAATGATTTATGAAATCCATGAACTTCACAGTTTTTGTCAAGGGAGTGGCGATAATGGAATGTGAGCTCATTCCCCTCACCCGGATAGAATTGGTGAGAATAAATTGATGTGAGATATTAAATGCACTTGTATCACTATCCATGTCTTATGTACCCAAGGATTAAGTCTGATTGAAATGAGGTATTGGGACACAACGTATTGAACAATGCCCTACGTGCCTTTGTATCTTTGTTTGGATGGGTTATGGAAGGGGGCTTTCTAAGGAGGCAAGGAATCCCTTCCCTTGCCACAAGTCTGATTGAAGGAGTATTTAAAGTACTACCATGGGTCCTTACTGTCCGATTTATTTCTTTCCCATAAATGAAGGAGCGTGACCCATGTATGGAGAGGTCTTGTCCATGACAAAGTATTGAGCAGAAAAAGACATGCAATGCTTCTTTAGGTTGGGATACTATATTTTCAACATGTAAGGACGTTGGATCAAGTTTCAATCTTACATGTACCATTACAATGTAAGTAAGTTCTTTCTTGTGTCTAAACAATTGCGTAACTCGACTCTAGTTGTTATGTCATGATCTTTCCCATGCACATTGGCTCGTGGTGCATAAAGGATAAATTGTTGAAACAAAAATGTTGCTCAAATTACAAATGCATGTTCATCCGGTTTACTAGAACCTAGAGGGATGACCTAGTTGTTAACATGCCCGCCTCCATCCCTAGATAAAATAAATACATGTGCGAGGGGCGAGTGCCATTTTCCCAAATTTTTCATTTCAATGAACCCGCCTTTCTATCGTTTTACTTTAATCACTCCTCTCAATTCGAAAGACTTACCTTTCATGCATTAAGGTTCTTGGATTCATAGATGACTCGATTGCAGGCCATAGCTTAGCCTCTGTAAGGAAGGATAAGAAAGAGGCCAATGAGAGAATTTCCCTGTATAATGAGAAGGATGAAATTATTAAATATCTAGAATACAAGCAATATGTTTCTATTTTTTCAAAGCTGATCGAATTTAAATATACTCTTCGATAAGAGGGCAAGATGGTCATCCGTCCTTTAAGGGCGGAAACACAGTAAGATCAAGCCAATTTTGTAGGTCTTGCCATCAATTTGAGTTTGAAATTTTCTTTAAAATTTTATGATTTCACATTGAGGGGCGCTTAATCTATGGGATTGGTTGTCCAAATTATTGAAACTAAATCACTTGGCTTCTTTAGTTATTCTATAGAGCATATTTTTAAATAAGAATACAACACCCTAAAGACTAGTAAATAGGTATCCGACTTACAGGCAACAAAATAGAACATAGATAGCAATTTGAGATTCAGGAAATCATTGAAGGTATTCTCCCTACACTATATTCAACATCATGATTATGAAGAAGAAGACACTACATACATTAAAATAAAGGTTTGCTTATTTTGAAAAATTATGATAGAATTTTTTAGATACAACAAATAGCTATAAAAATATAGAAAAAAATTAAAATATTTCAACTAAATTTAGTTTACTTGTTTGTCTTGAATCAATATATTCAGAATAGGGATATGCTTCATGCCATAGAAACTACATGTTATTCAACTATTCAAATTCTATAGAATAACTCGTAGCTGATGAATGGACAACAAGAAATTCAGAAGAAGGTCCGTGATAACATGTCACTAAACATGGATAACTCATAGTTGGAACTCTTTAACTAGAAGAATGTGAGAGATTACAACTACACATGGAGAGAAAATAATAGATATTAGTTAGGTTTTTGATATAGATATGATTTAGGTTATCAAGTCTACTTAAAGCAAGCTACGAAGAAAATTGAGAAGACAATTGAGGAGGCTACGAAGTAGAAAGAGAAGAAAACTGAGAGGAAAACATGGGGAGAATAGGTGAATTCGGTAAATTTCTTACCTCCTCTTTCTTCATGCTTGCAATGTAAATATGCTTTTGTCCCTGCTTATAACACCAATATATGGCTTATCGTAAACCTCGTGATACTTTATCTTGTTATATTTTTTACTTTAATTCACTTAGGTTAGATGTTTAAATTGAAATATAGACAAACACAACAATGCACAAGAACACAAAGATTTTCCTCGGGAAAACCCATGCAACTTATTCAGAATAGTTTCATCACTTATACAATGTCAACCCAAGATAGAATACCCAAAGATAATATGTCTTCAGCAGCTTCTTCTCCCCCTTCACTGGTGCACTCATCTTTCTGTCTCTTGAGAAAAGTTGATTGAATGATTGTTTCGAAATGAGGGAGAGTGCCTGCCTATTTATAGTTTACAAGTGAATGGCCTAAGAACCTAATTAGGCCAACTTTCTCACCTAATAGGGCCGACTTCCCTCTTAGGAGACTCAAAATACATTTTACAATATTTCTTTAGGGGACTATTGCCTTGGATTACAACAGAGGTTTTACCTCGATATTATAGCATGACCAAATACAATAATGACATCCCCAAACAAAGAAAAAACATCTCCAACAGAGGTACAATAAAATACAATAATAATATAGAATAGAATATCTTCTAAAGTTAAATTTTTAACAACAAACGGGAAGGTACTGGCTCCTTTAAGGCACAAGGTAGAATTAGATATGTTTCAAGGCTGACACATGGAATCATAGAGTTACTCTCCCATAGGAACCTCCTTTCATATTCCCCTTTGGTGGAATCATATCCCCTTAGTTGCTTCCTTACTCAACCATCTTGGACCTTTTATATTATTTTGCAGCCTAGTATTTACATAGCTTGATTCATAATGAGAAGTTGGCCACACAGACCAATAGATATATTTACATCATACACGCTTATTCCATTCACTAGGGGCTTCGAGAACCAAACTAGGAATCCATACTTAACATATTTACATCATTTACATCAATTGATTGCTTATATTACAAGGGTCAAAACTGGGGCGTTACAATCCCCTCCCCCTTAGAATAACACCATCCTCAGTGTTCTCTTTCCTTTTAACATAGTCCCATGTACTTCATTTCAATTACATTTGGAATGCCTTTCTCTTCAGGGTAATTTTTTCTTGTTTTCGGTTATCTTGGACACCAATGTTCAACCATTAATCCTTTAAACTACCGTGGATTACCTCCAAGTCCCATTAGAATTTAAGCACGTGTCTATTACAATCATCAAAGGAAAAACATGCTTAATATTGCCATTTTGAGAAACACTTGATCCATTAACAAATATTGAATGTTCATAATCATAACATATATATTCATAACATAAGATCAAGTATGAAATGCACCTAGTACTTATCTGTACGAACATATATTTACTTCATATGGCTACCATGGGTTAGATTTAACTCACTATATTCTCTATCACACCCAAGGTATCTATATAAAACTCTAATTCCTTCTTGATCATATTTTCATATAACATGATCTCTAACTTAGATTCTTCTCAATTTCCCCTTCTTTGTCACACGTCTCACCCTTCTAGGCTCATGCATCCCCTTCAATACTATACAATTCCCTAGGCTGATCCATCTTTCCAAGGATTTCATGCGAAAGAAGATCATCAAATTAGAAAGAGTCACTGCTAGGGAGTCCTTCTAAACACCCTTAATATAACATAGCTCATGGAAATTAAGGCATATATCACAAGGTTCCAATGTCATTGTAGTATCATTCTCATCATTTCTAACAATCTCTCAATAACCATTATTTGTATTCACTAGGTAGATCCATGATCTCATATGGATTATACACATATAGTTACCATGATATTTCATTATAATAATTTCAATACGAATTTTTTAAATGTGTTTCATAAAGAAACCAGGTTTCACAAACATGAGATCCTTCTCATAAATTTCAATTGATATTTTTTTTTCAAAACCGTTTCATATAGAAACCACAATTCACAAACATGAGATCCTTCTCATAATGTTTGGCCTTTTCACACTGTATATTCCATTGTTTATTATGGACTTACACTCATTTCCATATCCAAGACAATTATACCTGCAATTTAAACTTTTCAATCATGCAAACAAGCTGTGAGTATTGATGCATAAAGTCTCTTCATTTTAACATTTACAATAGCCCCTTAAGTGATCTCTTAATTATGACACATAGATGATTCAAACACTATTAGTTATCAACATTTCAAATGTAATGAAATATATTCGATTTATATGTGTCATTTTCATTTTAAAATCCATGATATGATCACATTATCTATGCAATCAAAAAAATGTTCCAATACTCATGATTACACAATCATACTCTTTTCACTTTTAATTGTGTATGCAATAGTCCCAGTCTTCATTATGAATTACTCTCACTACCATATACAAGACACCCTTTTCATGCAACTCTATTCTCTTGAAAAAGAATTCTCATAGCCCATCAAAACACGACTACCTTTTTCATGCAATCCTTTCATTGCATCCACAACAATTCATGAAGTGATACTAGAGTCATAAATTTGCAAAAATAATTCATAATTTAAGCTAATAGAATATTAATTTCAATGAAGTATGGCACAAGCATGAATTCAAACATATGTGCATCATCACATGATTCAAATAATATCTTAATGCACATTCACTCAATCCACCCTTGCATTGTGTGGAAATTGAACCCAAATGATAGATCAATTACACTCACAAAATTGCTAATCAAACATGCAAAGTTCACACAAAAGGAGACTGAAATTGGAGCATAACTTAATCCTGTATTGAATAAGTGTACATAATCCAACCATATGAAGTAATAGGCTGCTCAAATATACAATTACATGAGATATTCAAAAGTGCTAGGTTTCTATTCAAATTGGTCAAAAAGCAGACTTACTAAATCAAGTCAAATCCCCCATAGGTGCAAAAAGGACTTTCCAAATATATGAACATCCTCACGAATTAGCTAAAGAAAGTGGGAAATATAATACGTGGTGAAAATACAACTCATTCATGATTTTGTTTGGAGAAAATAAAGGAGGATGATGTGGTAAACAAACAAGGCAAGTTCCCCTAGACTAGCTTTTCCTTTATGCCTTAAAACTGTTGTAAAGCAAGACAACTTTCAGAAAAAGAAGATATGCGCTTTAAGGAACCAGGAATAAAGAAGACTTTCTAATATGTTTCCAGGATGATTCCAAAGCACTCCATGACCCATTTTAGCAAGTATTGACTTCCAGGAACATGTGGAAGTCAACTAGCATAAAGAGGGATTATAGGAATCTAGGAATAAGACAAAAATGATTTAATTAATGTCAAATATGGGTAACTATGGGTTGATTATTCTAACACCGCCCCCCCCCCTAATCCTGACTTTATGAGTAAATATCATAAAATTATAGGACCTAGCAACAAGGATTAGTCACCCTTTTACATACTGCATGTCCATAACCAAGGAAGGAGACAAAAACCCAGTGGGAAAATCCTCCCTTAAATATGGACAGAAAACAAAATTTTGGAAACCTTGTTATAATCATTATTCATCACATTATCAACAATCCCCAGTAGTGATTTGAGATTACTAAAGGTATTCTCACAGAATACTTTTGTGAATATATATGCTACTTGTTTTGAAGATGTGCGATAGAGTAGAGCAATGGTACCATCATGCAGAAGCTCCTTGATATAGTGCATATGGATCTTTATGTGCTTGGTTCTTTGTCTTTGAATTGGATCATTAGAGATTCGAATGGTTCTTTTATTGTCACAATAGATGACTATTGAAAACTTTGATTCGAAACCACATCATCCAAGTATCCCCTGCAACCACAAACATTGAGTAGCTGCACTTACAACTCCTCTATACTCTTCCTTTGTAGATGATAGTGCTATGGTACTCTGCTTCTTACTTGACCAGATGATTGGTCCTTCTGCAAGCACGAACACATATCCTGAGGTAGAATTTCGATCTGTTTTGTCAGCTTCCCAATCAGTATCAGTAAATCCAACTAACTCTAAGTCACGTTTTGCTTTGTAGAAAATCCCATGAGTCCTTGTTCCCTAAACAAAGTTTAGGATCCTTTTTGCTACTCTCCAATTGATCTCATGAGGCTGATCCATGTATCTCGAAGCCACACTAACTGCATAAGATAATTCAGGTTGAGTATTTGTAAGATAAAGAAAACACCCAATCAACTGCCTATACAGTGTATTATTTACCATAGGAGAAGAACCTGCTTTCTCAAGCTTAACTCCTGAAATGAATGGAGTCTTTATTGACTTGCAATCTTTCTTTTTGAGCTTGGTGAGAAAATCTGAAGCATACTTTGACTGATGAACCTTGATTCCATGTTGGGATTGAGCAATTTCAAGACCCAATAATTGGCTCAACAATCCCAAATCTGTCATAGAAAAGGCATGGTTCATTGCATCCTTCAAGGAGGAAATCTCTTTCTTTGAACTTCCTGTAATCAATAGGTCATCCACATAAGAAAAATTAATCATTAAATAACCATAAATCAGATTCAAATAGACATTAGGATCATACTTGTATCGAAAAAAGCTCAGTGATAATAGAAATCCATCAATCTTGGCATACCAAGCCCTGGGGGCTTTCTTGATCCCATACAATGATTTATTTAACCTGCACACTAAAGATGGATTATATAAATAACCTTATAGTTTTTTATTATAAATATCTTCAGTCACATCTCCATTCAGAAAGGCACACTTCACATCCATGTGATGTACTTCCCATTGATTTGAAGCTGCAATGGCTAGAGCTAGCCTTATGGAGTCAATCTTTGCCACTGGTGCAAATATCTCATTGCAATCAATACCATGTACCTGAGAGTATCCCTTGGCTACCAATATTTCATTATATTTAAAATGTGAACCATCAGTAGAAAACTTAGTTTTAAAGACCTACTTACACTTCACTAGCTTTCTCCCGAGGGGGAGATCAACTAGTTCCCATGTGTTGTTCTTCTGGAGCGAGCTGAATTCTTCTTTGATGGATGTTTTCCATCTTGGATCATGTGATACATCTTCATATGTATGTGGATTAAAATCTATAATCAAATAACAATTCTCAGAAAAGAGTGGATATTTCACACAAAGGGTACTCTCAAATTGAGATCTAGTCCTCCTAGTGTCATTAGGATTTCCACCTAGTTCCCCAGCTGCATGAATGGTCCTTGCTTCCCACTTTGTTCTTGTAGGGATGTTAGGATATGCAATTAATTCATCATTATAAGACATATCAGAATCAAAAAACTCATTAGTGTCTTCACTTACAATCAATGGCTATGGTGGTGAAGAGGACTCTCCAACTTCAACTGCTGCTAAAGGATCTTCTTCGAACTAGACACTTCTTTCAATGAAATATTTGTTAGTGATCAAGTTGATAATATTGTACCCTTTTGAATATTCAGAATACCCAACAAATAGGCACTCTTGGCTTTGGGCTTGCAAATCCTTCCTCTTTTTAGTTGGAATTCTAGCCCAAGCCTTTGAGCCAAAAATACTGAAATGGGTCACATCTGGCTTGTGCCCACTCCAAGCTTCGAAATGATTAATACCATCAAGATGATTATGTGGCACCCTATTTTGGATATAGGATGCACATTTTATAGCCTCGTCCCAAAACTTTGGTGGCAAAGTTTTAGCCTCCATCATGGAAGTTACCATCTCCTTCAGTGATTTGTTCTTTCTATCAACAACACCGTTTTGTTGTGGTGTGTAAGGAATAGAATGCTGCATCTAGATACCTGCATATTTGCAATACTAGATTAACTCATAATTAACATAATCACCACCATTGTCAGATCTGAGGATCTTGAGTTTCCTCCCAGACTAGGTTTCAACCAAGGCTCTAAATAATTTGAAGAGGTAAAAAACTTCAGACTTATGCTTTAGGAAGTAAACCCAACAATGCTTGGAAAATTCATCTATGAAGGAGAGTGTATATTTGTCTTGACTCATGGACATATGAGGGAATGGACCAGCAATGTCACTATGGATCAACTCAAGAGGTGCAAAGGTTCTCTCATGACTACCTCTCTCATACTTATGCACTGGGTGTTTTCCTAGGATACAACCTTGACAGACTCCCTTAGAAAACTTGATTTTTGGTAACCCTATGACCATATCTTTGTCACTCAAATCAGAAAGATACTAAATGTTTCATGCCAAATATTGCTTGCTTCATTAGCATGAGTAATAAGAGAAGAGGGGTTTGAGTAGGGTAGAAAATGGGAAAACTTGTATACCTTCGAAGCGTGATCAACAACACCTTTTTCTATGACTTTACCATTTGAAATCTCTGTGATTTCAACTTCATTGGTGGAGAAGATGACTTTCTTTGGATACCTAGTGTTATTCATCTGATACAATGACAAGAGATTAGAGGCAATACCTGGAGCATACAACACATTATTGAAATGGCCATGGTAAATATTAATCCTACCCTTTCCCATATTGTCAGTCAGAGAGTTATCTCCCAAAACTATTGGTGGACCTTTCGACATGTCAAGAGAGGAAAATGTATCCCTTATCAAAACCATATGTCTAGAAGCTCTAGAATCAATGATGAAGCTAGGTGAGCTTGAGGTGCTAGCAGCCAAGGCATGTACTATCTCCTTGTCTTCTGAATTTGATCCTCCTTCCCTCTTCTTTGAGCAGTCAGGAAGGGAGATGTTGTTATTCTCCAGGATTTGGGTCAACTTATCAATTTTCTTTTTCATACAATAGCTCTTAAGATGATAGCCCTTACTGCAGTATGCACACTTGCTCATTTATCCTTTGTTCTTGTTCTTTTGGGGGTTCTTATTAGATCCTGAGGACTCCTCTTGAGACTTTTCCTTGTCTCTCTTCTGCTCAGGTGGATTTTTAGTTTTTTTCTTTCTTTTTGAATCCACCTTTGAATCTCTAGCAACCAAATCTTGGTCTTTGGAAGGTTTGATGGTGCCCATCATCACCAATTTATCTTGCTCCTGAGTGAGGGATTCCATGAACTCAACAAGCTTAGGCATATTCCAGGTTCAAGCTGTCAATTTAGTAACATAGAAGGTCAAAACAAACACTGAATAGTCAGGACCAAGATTTGAGAGAATGGTCAAAACTAGTTGCTCCTCCTTCTTTCCAATCCCACATTGTTTTAACTACAAAACAAGGACCTTAAACTTGGTAAAATAGAGTTGAAATGATTCGAAGATACTGGGACTCAAGGAGATCAATTCATTTTCAATTTGATGTCCTCTCATCTCATCTATCTTTCCAAGAATATATTCAATATTCTCCATAGGCCTCATCCGTCCTGTTGTGACATTTTATTTTCTCTATAGTTGCATTGGGCTATGCCTCAGTAGCCATGGTAACCCTGTAGATACCTTTTTCTCTAAAAAATATATCCATATTATCTTTCCATTCGAAGAAATTGAATGGATTCAAGATGATCCTTTGAGATTGGTCCATATCTCAACTCCTATGCCCCGCAATCAGTAGAATGCAATCCTATTTAGTGATGTCGAACCTAAAATAACAATTTAGAAGGATATAAATCGATCTACAAAGGCTCTGATACCATGTGGAAATTGAAACCACGTGATAGATCAATTACATTCACAAAATTGCTAATCAAACAAGCAAAATTCACACAAAATGAGACTGAAATTGGAGCATAACTTAATCCTGTATTGAATAAGTTTACATATGCCAACCATATGAAGTAATAGGCCGCTCAAATATATAATTACATGATATATTATAAAGCACTAGGCTACTATTCGAATTGGTAAAAAACAGACTTATTAAATCAAGTCAAATCCCCCATAGGTGCAAAAAGGACTTTCCAAATATATGAAGATCCTCATGAATTAGATAAAGAAAGTGGGAAAGATAATAAGTGATGGAAAGATGACTCATTCATGATTTTTTTTGGAGAAAAGGAAGGAGGATGATGTGGTAAAAAAACAAGGCAAGTTCCCATAGACTAGATTTTCCTTTATGCCTTAAAACTACTGTAAAGCAAGGTAGCTTTCAGAAAAAGTAGATATGCACTTTAAGGAACCAAGAATAAATAAGACTTGCTAAATATGTTTCCAGGATGATTCCAAAGCTCTCCATGGCCCATTTCAACAATTATTGACTTCTAGGAACATGTGGAAGTCAACTAGCATAGAGAGGGAATCTAGGAATCTAGGAATAAGACAAAAATGATTTAATTAATGTCAAATATGGGTAACTATGGGTTGATTATTCTAACACATTGATTCATGAATATATTAATGGCATGTCACGCATTCCACCACAGTGATTTGGAAGGTCTATCCAACACCTTAATACGTCATCCAACCACCTCCTTGATACTTGCATGACCATTTGAACACCTTCTCTAAACAATACAATACCAAGATATAGCATTTCTCCTCTAAGTGGTCACTCATGCATACTAGAAGGAATTTCCTTTCATCTCTTCATGGTTCCCTTAGGAAATCCTCCCCTCTAATGGTCTTTATGTGTTGGCAAGAAGTTTATAGTCTAGGACATTAGAACAAGTAGGGAGACCATTGGGAACTTGTGTAACACTATATCCTTTCCATATCCAACAACACTATGGATTCACCCATGTCTCACAAGACATTCACTGCAACAATTAAGACCATAACTCCTGAGTTTCCTTGGTTATTAACTCATAACCAACACACACATGGAATGTTATTTAATATCACATGAATTCATTCTAGATTCCAAATAATCATATAGGTACAAGCATTCATGCCTTTACCACACCATACCTAGTGGAATATCATTAAAATGATTTCTTTCAACCATCATGTGCATATTAATTCATGATATTTAAATATGGCCAAAGGGACCCTTACCTAATCCCCTCTTAGCAGTTATGTAATTAGTATAAATAAATTTGTTATCTGCATGGGATTCCATTAACACCTCTAATATTACCTTACATGATCAGTTGGTCTCGTGCAAAGGATTACACAATCCTTTTACTAACCTCTTGATCATAGACTTATTGTCCTAGTTTTTTTTCACAAGGTTATGGTTCATATGCAATCACCTCATCGACATGTTCAACCATGCTTTTCAACCATCCCTAGTCATACAATTATCATCAACCACAAAAATTATCATTAGTGGCTCATTACATATATAAAATTGTACCACTTTTACCAATATGCAATATCATGTGTATGCACAAGCATATCCACATGCACTATGCATAATTTTTTAACATGCCTGGTAGTGCATATGTATTATGACTATCTAATCTCTTGCATTCTCAATATTCCCAGGCCTTAATTTTCTACATATAAAATTTAAAAAATATAATTATAATATAAAGAGAAGAGCCAAGGGATTCCCCCTTTCCAATTTTGAGAGGAGAGCATGTAATTTTTTCTTCCACACCATAGTTGATCCAATCCATGGCCTCTCTACTAACCACACAAGGGATCATTAGATATGATTGTCTCACCAAGTATCAATTCACATGTATTCACATGCTATTTTTCCATCATGCAAATATTTATCTACAACAAGAAAAGTTTAAGGTGAGAAATCTCCATGTTTATCAGTTTTTCCTTATGGATATTGCTCTCCAATTTTTTTTACAAAAATATTCTTATCTTTATGTATGTTTCTTTAGTATTTCCACAACCTCGTTAGCCATCTTTAGTTGTCCTCAAGTTCCACTTGAATATGGAATCAATCTTTTCCTAATTTGAGACGTCTTTGCATTTTTCTCATTATTCTATTACTTCTCCCTTTACCTTAAGTAGTTCTAGCTAAGCATAACTTAACCATTATTGGGTCCCAACTTGTAGTTGAATCACCATATTTATTTACTTATTTTCCTCTTGGGACAACCTTAACCCAACATTGACTTACTTGGACTTACTAGCACTTCACAATTCCACAATCAATGCTATTCCAATTCCCATTGGAATATTTTCAAGGTCCATTATATTTCCTTAAGCCTCATTCTATCACAAGACTTTTCCCCTTCTGATGGAAATATTTACCATGGTATTTGAACCCACATGTGAGATTCATATACTAGAACATCTACTCGTGACAACTTGTTTGTCAATGAAATTTCATCACTTACTCCATTCCTTACACATAAGTTGTTGGTTCATATCTTGCAACTTTAGTAAGCATGCATTCAGTTTTCCGTGAGGATGATTCACCCATAACCTTTGAAGCGGTAAAATCCTCTTTTTAGGTAAAAACCTAATGTAGATAGAATAAGTAATCCATAAATGGATAAGTAAGAATAAATGATAATATGTAAGATGATTAATAATTACAATTGCTTGGGATTATATAAGCCTGTCTTCCACCTTTTCACCGAAGGGCATGACTATTGACTTTAACTATTCTTTACTAATAATAGATTAATATTAATTATATTTATGTTGTGCTCCTACCCAACAGCCTCAAAAGTTCTATCAAACAAAATAAAACTTTGAATTTAAAATAAATTTCATCAAACAAAATAAAATTTTGTTTGATGAAATATTTAAATTTCTTATGTTCAGGAATGAAAGCAGGAGCTACTGAAACGGTGAAATTACATTAGCTACTGAAACGGTGGAATTCCACTGTTTTCATAACCTTGCGAACCATGGCTAGTTGGAAAAATTAATCTATTAAAACCATTGTTTTGAATGGTTTTGTGTCTCAAATTAAGGGGTAAGTGTTTTCGTTTATCTACCTTTCACCATATCCTGGTCATGAGCCTTATTCGAACATTTATCATTTGATATTTTTATTTTTTAATTGCTAATGTAATAAGGTTGTCAAAATTGGAATGGTCGACCTTTGCACGTTTTGGCACCTTATCAAAAGTCCATGCAAATTTTTATCTCCAAGGTTTGTCCTCTAATCTTCGAATTATACATAACCCAATTATAAGTATTCGATCTCGATCTTTATAATATGCTCCATACGTAACTTATATTCTTGCATGTAAGGGTTGGGGTTGATATAATGGGTTATGTCATGTGTTTCACGTAGTATGTTCTCCATTTTTTAAGATTGAAATCATTATATAGTAAGGTCGACGTTTTAACGCCCAAGGTTCATTCCTTATGGTTGGTGTAATTCGCATCACCATTCCCAAAGCCGATACACTCGATTGAAGGCTGATATGTCATCATTATACTCGTACATAACTTTGTAATGACATTTAATTGCAGTACGAGCTCAGCGTCGTGTCTTCCTACTTGTTGAACACCTGTTCTCTATGCATTGTGTGGTTTTATTACGATCGAGCCGAATAAATCATGGCAAGGTGAGGTTGTTCAGGAGTCTTCGCCGTCTCCTTCCATTTTTGTGATAACCTCTCTGTGTAATCATTCCTGTTCGCTCATGCTGAGTTTACAGGGTTCTTGTTTGAGTTTACTCATGTCGCATTTCATTTATGAAAGAGTCGAGTTTCATTGTTTGTGGTTTTTGCTTGGTTTGCATCCTGAATGCTCGCTCTCCAGCATTCTATCTTGTTGCGATCCGTTGTATCTCCTCTGTGTGCAACTGCGTGCATTCGCACTCACAGCAATGGCCCCGGTTGTTAGGGTTGAAACTAATGACACGAAACTTTTTGACGGGAACCCAGAGCTCCTAGCCAAGGTAGAAGCAGTTGGGTGGCTTCCATTTTTCCGTAAGTTCGCATACTCGAACCCTGAAGTTACTAGGTTATTTTCCCTCTCGCTGGTTGATGCTAGAGTTAAGGTGGCCGACCTTCAGTTCAGAGTTGATGAGCGCTCAGTATCCTTGGCCACGAGCCTACCGTTAACAGGTGAACGTTGTTTCAAATCCAAGCAGATGAAAGCTACTGAATGGAGGTAGATGTAAAAGAACCCTTGCCAGGACTTATCCTTCAGGGCCGGTGTGTCGCACAAATATTTCAAAAAAGAATGGCGACCGATTTTGGATGTCATTCACATGTATGTGACTTGTGAGGGCCATCTCTCCTCTGCATATGTTTATCACCTTAGATTGATGACTGTTTTTCTCGGTATGCCTATTAATTTACCTTATTACTTAGTTCAAAGCATGACCAAGATGTCATCGGCCGTCAAAAGGGGTCCTAAGAATATCGGCCAGAGTCTCTTCCACCATGGTCTTGTTAGGATGTTGGTGGAGAGGGAGTTGCCTAAGCGAAATCAAACATGGGACGATTTTCTTGAACAAAATGGCTTCATGGCATTCTTCCATTGCCAATTTGATTGTGCAGAGGAGTGTGTAAGGAATCAGTAGCCTTGTGAAGTCCCGACTTCACCTGTACATGAGCCTATGCCAAACCCTAATGATCGTGTAAACCCTAGCATCCACGAAGATTCCACTCCCACTCCTGTGCAAAGTCCTAGCTCTCCAATGCGTTCTAAGCGTAGGAGGAAATCTTTAAACCTTTCCCCGGTAACGCCGAACCGTAATGACAAACCCTGCAGACAGGTGAGCAAGAAGCCAAATGTTAAGGTTACAAGTAGATTTACTAGGAGTATGGCGTCCAAAGTCAATGCTGTTAAGTCTGCCGTGAAGAATGATAACGACATAGAAACGGTGGTATTAGATGATGAAGAGAATGGACCTTTCTCGCATGATGGCCCTGATCTGGTTACTGAGCCTGTGACTCACCATGCAGAGAACAGCCCTTGTATTCCTGATAAAAATCCTCAGATTAACTCTGTGATCGATCCTCCGATTAAGGGCAAATATATTGAAGGGAATCTACCCGGTCCATATCGAATTGGTGAAGCAATTCACCCACTACTTGTTAATTGTCTGTTTGACAAGATACGTGGAATGGAGGTAGAAATAACAGAGATGGTGTCACGTAGTGATGCTGTGAAAGCTGAAAATGTGAAGTTGCAGGAGAGATCCGATTCAAATGATAAATGCATCTTGCGTCTGAAGAGACACAAGAACAAGTTAATTCGGAGAGTTATGAAACTGCAACATGAGAATCGCAAAAATGAGGAAAGGGTACGTGAGCTAAACGCTTAGGTCACTTTGATGCAGTTTAAAGGTCACTCACAGGCTCCATTTTCACAAAATCCGGCGACTGGTGTGAATATACAGGTTTTCAATACTCCTGTTAAAACATAGTGCTTTGGGGATACTCACTTTTGTACATATGTCTAAAAAGTATTTCAGGTTTGAAGTTTGTTAGTAAAAGCAGCAAATGATAATGAAGTGATTTTTGTTTTCCAGGTATTCTTTTAAGTTAGTTGGTGGATTATGACATTTAGTTTATTTACCCTCATGTTTGTACTAATTCTTACTGTGTGATTTTGCAGATGATTTGCTTGGTTTTCCAGATGTGTTGTTCCTAGATTTTGGTGATTGCTCGTTTTCAGGATGATCTCCGGAGAATTATAAAGGAATTAGTCGAAATCGTTTTCAATTATGGACATGTCATCTCCCAGGTGTCACTCATTTACTAGTGTCTTTATCGTTCTATGATTTAGCACTATAAGTCGAATCTTTTCAAGTTTGGGATATCACAATGTATATAGAAAATGACAATTTCATTTGTCATTTTACTATTTTTGAATGAAATTGGTTAAGATTACAATGATGTATTTTCCAGTTTTCTAGAACTATCTCTTTTTGAGATTGAAAGTATTTAAAGGAGACAGGGTTTTACTGGAACAGGGGTCGATGGTTGGGAAAAGGGACTAAGCAGGATCACTTTATCATTTTCCTATAGCTAAAGACAATTTCTTGTTAGCAGTTGCAGCATCTTTTGACTGGTGATATTTATAAATATATTTGCAGTATTTTTACTATGGAAATGTATTTATAGTATCGTATGATCTTGTTATTTATTTTCGCAGTCTTTATGTTTTGTCACTTTTCTTTGTGGAAGTGTGCAAATGCATCATGTTAAATTGTCGATCTATCCTGGTTTTACTTGCAAATATATGTAATGTAGTAAATCTGATGTTATCATTATAATATATATGATATACCAGTTCTGTGTGTTGTCTTGTTCCTTTTCAGAATTTTTTCTGAATGTTTTCGGGATTGTCTGCACAATATCATTATTTGCAAGTTGACTCCAGGGTTAATATTTTCATGCTCCTGATCAGGATAGGATATTTAGGATATATAAGTGGTAGTTTTATTTAATTTATAGAAACTATATTGAATCAGATTTTTACATTTACACTCTGTCAAAATTATCTTTCAATTTTATTATCAATGTACATGTGTCTATAGTGTAATTTATGTAATTGGTTGAACTTGTTAATATTTTCTTAACTACTTTATTCTTGTACCCATAGGTTTATTGGTTTAACTAGATTAATTTTGAGTTATCAGTTGTGTAAAATATCAACTAACTTAGTAATTATCTTCAACAAGTTTTCTTTGTATATTCATAGGTGTAGTATAGATTTAGTTAATAAACCGTTAACTTCATTTTCCCTTTGAGTCTCCTTCTGTAGCTAGGAGTAATTTAAGGGAAGGCAACGAGGCCTTAATCCCATCAGAGACAGCTACCTAACGATTGAGAGCAGCTTTGAAAACTTTTGGATCGGGTTGTCTCTTAGTTGACTATTGTGCCAATTCGACCTGTCAACAATTTAATATTATTTTATTATTATTTTATTGTTACATTGCCTTCCCCTTAAAGGAAGCTTTGTCCTCAAATCTTATTTGATGACAATGATTACGTCTTATTTTTTACTTGTAATGTTATCTCTTGATATTTTGTGTTTAGTCATTGCAACATTTCATGAAAAGAGGAGATACGCGTTACAGATTCCCCAGAAGAACTGTTGCATCGTCTCTAATGTGGTATATCCCAAATATATTTTTATCAAAGCTATTTTATCATTTTTTGGGATGGGTCTTCTTGTTTGTTTTTTTGTCTTTTGATTTGATGTTCTTGCTCATCTGACATCATCTCTCCTCTGTGTGTGTTCATTTTGACCCTGTTGTTGGTCAAAAGGATGTTTAGAATTGGGGTGTAGATAAGGAGTTTTTGTTGTTTTTCTTCTGCTAGATTGACTTTTTTTTAACTGTATTGACGACTAGATTTGTATTTTCTTCTTTTTCCTCAACTTCTTTTTTTGAGTCCAAAGGTTTTGATGTCTTTTCCTAAATATTTTCCAACTTGCTTCCGAGTAAATATTTATCATTCTTAAGATTCCTGGTTGTTTCTTCTTGCGATTTCACATTGTTTTTAAACTCTAATAGTTTCTTTTGTAGATATTGATTTTACTCCTCTATATTTTGATGGTGATGTGCTCTATCTTTTGCCTTCTTGGCTTGAAGGAGAAACTTCCAATTATGATCTCTTAAACGAGATATCTCTTCTTCTTTATCCTTGATGACTTTGTCTAATTCTTTCTGCATCTTTTGTCTTGACTTTCGATATTATTGTGAAATCATCTTCAAAATGTCTTTGAAATCTTCATATGACACATCCTCTGATTCCAATTTCATTGAAACATCTCGCAGTGTGATTTGCTTCTTCGTATATGAAAACATTAAAAACTTTTTCTTCATATTTAAGATGACTGATCCTAATGTTTCCATTTAGGGTAAACCTAGAATGATGTCAACTTTGTTTAAATATAAAGTCCAAACATTGAATTGGGATGTGAACTTGTATGCATTAATTGTTATTTGTAAGTTCGTAATTTCATATTGCTTCGCATCGTAGTTATATATATTTTTGAATATACTTGATTTGCAAAACCGTCGGTAATGAGATTTTCATTTTTGGCGGGACAAATAGCAATGCGGATACCTTTTCCTTGAATAGATCCTTCAAGTTTTAGGATGTTAAGGACTACTTCTAAGTAGATCTTAGGGAATTTTTCTTGATTTTCACCATAAGACTCCATTTTTGCTAACCTTTGTTAGATAATTATTATTATTAATTTAATTAAGTAATAATGATAATATTATTAATGTTATATAAACTCTCTATATATAGAGATTTTAATATATATTTTCACAATAAATAATTATTAGAAAGGTCATGAGGGACTGCGATGGGAGAGAGGAGGATGGGGAGGTTGGGCTAGCGAATGGGAGTGGAAATTTTTGTGCACGAGGTGGAGTGGGAAATGGGAAGGAGCGTCGATGGCTGAGCGTGAGGGTGAAGAAATGGGAAGAATGTGGGAAATATGGTGGATGACAAAACGTGGAGGGTCTCATATGGAGGGCGCAATAGTTGGAGGAGTGCAGTCATGGGTGGCTGGCGGAAGTGGAGGGGAGGTCATGTAGGCACAAGAGTGTGCAGGGAGTGGAGGGAATGGTGCGAGCTGGAGGCCCGCAGTAGGAGTAAGTGCGTGAGAGTGTGGATGGCTACGCAGGGTAGGGAACGCACAAGGATGAGTAGAAGGTGGTGGGTGGTAGGGGAGTGGAAGGGTGGTGAGGCCGAAGTGTGAGAAGGACAATGGTGGAAAGGAGATGGAAGTAATTATATATATATATATATATATATATATATATAATAACTAATATTTTTATTTTATTTTATATGGTAGTCAAAAAACCTAATTTTAGGGAAACCCCAGAAATTTCAGACCAGGTTTAAATTTAGCCAAAATTCGAAGTAGAGATGCCTAAAAAAGGGATCTGATACCACTGAAGCTGTGAAATACGCTTTTTAGATAAAAACCCAATGTAGATAGAATAAGTAATCCATAAATGGATAAGTAATAATAAATGATAATATGTAAGATGATTAATAATTACAATTGCTTGGGCTTATATAATGTCTTGCACCTTTTCACCAAAGAGAATGACTATTGAGTTTAACTATTTTTTACTAATAATAAATTAATATTAATTTAACTATTTTTTACAACCTTCATGAGTTGTATATCCTTTACTTTCTACTATGTTCCATGCCCTCATTAGTTTCCATTGTATTCTTAGTAATCATGTATGATAACTAGTTACTATGAACAAGGGATTCTATACAATCCTTCTTTGCAATTCATATTACACATCCTGAATATAGTAAATGACTTGTATGCATATTGGACAAAGAACTACCATCAATCATTCTTTATTCCTTATTTCTTCATGAGTGTTTCCTTATCCATTCAACATGTCTATCCACCTATTACAAGAATTACTACAATAATCCCACTCGAATATCTCTGCTCATTAACAATATTGCCCTGTTACTAATCATCCAAACGTACTCAATTTAATTCTTCACATTATTGAAAAATTTGTACCCTACTCTTACATAGGTGAATGTGCCTCTACACCACTCTGAGAGCACCATTACCAGAATATGGATATTATCATATTTACTCATTTGAATCAATCTCATCCCTTGTACACTCTTGTAGCATTATAGATTTTTTTCCAAGTTTTAGGTTTATTTGGGAGTCATCCATATTGAAACTACCTTACCCAATTAATCCCAAAGGATATGTTCTTCTTTCTTGCTAAAATTGTTCGGGATACGTCGTATTGAAACTAGCTTACCTAATCAAGCCCAAAGGCTCTGTTCTTATTGGTTTCTAAAATTGTCCTTGAAATGATGTTGTGTCTTAAAGAGTGTTCATATAAACATGTTTATTAGCTCCATCACATCCTCATAGAATTACAAAATTCACTTTCCATGCATTCTGGAAATTGTTCATATAGATGGTAATTTCAAACAAATATATAATCTATCTTTCTTCTGAATTTCCAAGAAGAGCTGAAGTAGTCCATAATCACACTCAAATTTGACCTTCGTGCTATAAGTTACAACCCTTCAGAAATTTTCAATTTCTTGCAAATTCTGTAATTTTTCCATACCTTGAATGTTTTTTGTAATATAACATGGAACCTGCCAAAATGTCATCACACATGGATATCAATGTGGAAGTGATGCCATACTTGTGATGGGACTTTTTAATTACCCAGTTTTAAAAGTAAATAACCAATCTTCTCATTATATCATTAATCCATAGTTCATAGTTTTTACATGTTATCATGCAAGGTATTAGTAGGCTATAGTTTCTTTTATCATATTAGATGGCCTATTATGAAGTGTAGTAAAGTAGGAAAATAAATTCATTAAGAGATCAAACCTTGGTTATCTACCATGGTAAAGAGATAATCTAAAGGTTGTGTCTTTCTGAATAATGGAAATCACACAAATTAAATTACTTCAACCAGCAGAAATAAAGAACACCAAAATAACAAACTAAACACACCAACTATTGTAATCTACCTAAAAATAAGAAGAATGAACACCTGTTCTGAGGAGTGGCATTTTCTTGTTTAGAACAAAGTGTTGCAAGATGATTTCAGGAATTAGAATTAACTCACACAACACATGAAAATTCTAGATTTCAAAACCAACATTCTTTATTAATTACTTCAACATAGAATATTACAACATAACATCATTCCCCTTATGAGAGTAAAAAATATGTTCTTATACAATCTCTTAAACAATTGTCTTGCTAGAAAATACTAAGACCGAGCTTGAGAATCTTATCGATTATCAATATGTTCCAACTAACAACTTAATAAAGGAAAGGGTACTAGTAACCCTATAAGAATAAAAAAAGATAATACATCACCTTGAATTGCGTCTCTATCCATATTCAAATTGTTGCATGTTGAATATCTCTCATGGTTTTCAACCTTCCTTAAATAATGGCACAAGATCCACAACTTTCAATACTATTGGAATGAAATCATCATACTGTGGCTGGAATTGTAGCATCATTATACAATTGGAGTTACAACATCATGATATAAATATGTTAGATTTTTATCATTTAAGCAATATGATCTTAGGATCTTATCTGAGAGAATAACATGCACAACAATAAACACGAGAGATGAGAGACACAAAGAATTTTCCTCGGGGAAGCCATAAAGGAGAAAACCCCACAACTTCCTCAAAGATAGAATGAGCACCAATAGTAGCAGTAAAACACGAAAACATAAATATGATCTCCAACAACTTGTTCTCTCTCTCTCTCACTTGAGAGAGCTTCTCCTCTCTCACTTATGTGCCCCAGTGAGTGAGTGTGTGTGTGATAAATAGAGAGTTTCACTCTCTATTTATATTCTTTAATTCACTTAATGTCCACTCCAACATGTCAGCCTCACTTATCAATTACTTACTTTCCTTGTATCCCACGATGTTTCCATCTACTGCATGATGGAACTATGAACTTCCCTTCATGCATCGATACTGCATCCTAGACATCATTCTTCTTGAACTGGTCTTCCCTTTCTTCTTGGTTACTTCTTCATAGCTAGAAGGTTCTACATCAATGATGTCGCTGCATTCGTTATATTATTCTTTATATGTCGTCACTTGTTCTTCAGAACAAGTGTCATCCTTCTTTTCTTGTAGGTGATTATGTACGCGATCTTTCCTACAAGTGAAATGCATTAGTTGTATGGTTATAAACATTTCATAAGACATATTCATCATGAAAAATTCTTTTGCATCAAGATATATGATTATGCAACTATTTTATCCAATACAACATTCATCCATATCTCACGGAAAATTTCTAGATGCCTTCCATCTCTACCGGGACAACATTGAGATTGTGCACTAATCCAATATGTTAGCAAAGAGGTTTCATTCTAGATAAGCAGCAATGGAGAGTTGTATAACACCATGAGCTACTTACCCATCACATGCGTATTAGTAGTGTACTGTCATTAATGCAAACATTCTACCATGCATAATACAACAACTGAATATAAACAAATGCATAACAAAACAATATCATGAAATGACAATTAAATACTTATCTTTATTTGTTTCGTGGGTAGACTCCTTCTTGAGCCTTCAGCTTCAACATCTTCCTCATTCATCATTTCTTATCCAAATGCTAAGATGGATAAGAGTTTCTTCAAGAGTTGAGTCCTTCGTATTCCTCATCGCTAGAGGGATCTTCTTTGGATGGTGAGAGATTGATCTTTAGTTGCTCCCATATTCTCTTCTCTTATTATGAGCTTATTCTTCTACTGCTACAAGTTGTTCTTTCATTTGAGAGACCCTCGTAAAGTATGACTGTATGGTCTCTGCATTTTGGATCTTCACATTATTCAACTGTTTTCTCAAAGTCATATTCTGATTTATGTTCTTCCCTTCAAATATCTTGGTCAAGGAATCAAACATCTCTTTCGGTGTCTTTAGGGAAGACACTTCTGGTACAAGTTGATCCGTGATTTAATCAGCAATGATCTTCTTGGCCTTGACCAAGTTCTTCTTGTGTAAGGCTTTTAGCCTCATCTCTCTGGAACTGGAACCTCTCTACTTATGTAGGTGTCCAATTCATTTCCTTCAAGAAATAGGGACATCCTATACTTCCATGCTTGGAAGTTGTGAGCCTCACCAATCTTTTCATCAAGTTGATGTGATAGATCACTTTGAAATCAAATCCTCAAATGAAAATAGCAAAAGATTAGATCTTACTGATTTGAGGTGTCCGTCCTGGTTCTGGAGTTAGCTAATATAGGGTTTGTTAGAGCAACCATAATTTTCAAAACTTGGAATATTTCAGATATAATTGGATAGAAAGATAGACCTCTTCAAGGTGAGCTGTCCAATGTACTCCTGTTCTGAATACAATGGAGGGAAGCTCCCAGAACATGAAGCCCTAGTTTTCCAATTTATTCTACAGAAATTCCTAATACTGTTTCTGAGGTATCTCCACACTTACTACTCCTCTGTGTCTAAAACTTTGCACTGAGGTAGCCTCACCTATCCCTGTTCCAACAACATAGACTTCATCAGAATTGGTTTCACCAAGCGAGACTTATGAGCGGTTTCCCAAGGTGACCTGTTTCAGGACTGTTCAGAATAGCAAAGTTGTACAGACTTCCACGTGTCACTGTGTTATCTTCAACATATTAAACTTTGACCACATAAATTATAGTCCGTTCCATTTCTGTAACTTCTTGAGAAATTTCATTTGGACCTCTATAGCCCGAGATATAGGAATTCTCCCTAGGATTCTTGTTTAGGGATGAATCTCGGGAGAGGCTGGAACCCTAACTTGGAGGAATCATATCTCCTAGAATATAGTGAATATGAGGCTGAAACTTGGATACTGTGTACATCAGGATTTTAGCTGTGACTTGTGAAATGTTTGGCCCCCGAGACTTCTTAAATCCTGAGATATAGCGAATTTACCAAAACGTATCAGTTTTAGTATTTAGGGTTTTTCGAGCTTGGGGTCAAACTAGGGTTTGACTTTCCTGGAGTTATACCCAACCAAAAATATCGAAACAGGTCTCTAAACTTCAATTTTGATGAGGAGAACAATCCTATGCTGGGCTCACTCAAAACTTCCTCTTCTGTAAAAAGCCCTAATTTCCCGCACCAAAAATGGAAAATGCCCGGAATCAAATTTCGCTTCGATAAAAAGATGCACCCTTCAATGGAGAGTTAGCCTAGCATCTTTTTGTTGATGGATTGTAGATAGAGACCCAAAAAGTAATAATCCCTAGCTTCTGTAGCTGCACAATGTCTTCTTCTTAGGTTGTCTTTGATACCATGTTATATTTTTATCATTTAAGTAATATGATCTTAGGATCTTATTTGAGAGAATAACATGCACATCAATAAACACAATAGATAAGAGACACAAAGAATTTTACTCAGGGAAACCATAAGGGAGAAAACCTAGTAACTTCCTCAGAGATAGAATGAGCACCAATAGTAGTAGTAAAACCCGAAAACATAAAGATGATCTCCAACATCTTGATCTCTCTCTCTCTCACTTGAGAGAGCTTCTCCTCTCTCACTCATGCAACCCAGTGAGTGAGTGTGTGTGTGATAAATAGAGAGTCTCACTCTCTATTTATATTCTTTCGTTCACTTAATGTCCACTTCAACATGTCGACCCCACTTAACAATTGTTTTGTAGGGCCGACATCTCTAGGAGAGTCTAATAACCCTAGTGCCCCACAACTGTGGGGAATTTTCCCTCCGATCAACAAGGAGGGTTAACCTTGACATAATTGTGGGGACTATTGCCCCAACTTACAACGGAGGGTTAACCTCAATGACTTTACATGACTTGTTTACTTATTGAATCTCCCGATTGAAACATCGGGGCATGACATGACTCAATTACATTATAGATACTTCCCAGAATAAACATTAGGGTACAATACATAAGATATACAAGTGCATACATCCTGAAGTTACAAATACATCAACAAAATAGATTTGAAACATTGCAAAAAGAGAGTACATGTGTTACAATAAGACTAGAGTAGCATCTACACATACACTGGTTTCACGAGTAATGCAAAAATATGAACACTCCCCAATTACACGCATAATGCACTAGAAATGACATGAGATAAGGAAAAATGAGTACCTTGAGTAAAATGTCTCAATATGAATTGTAGAGACTCAATATGAACATTGCGGATAGAAAAAATATTTTACAAATGAGGGGAAAGATATAAAAAAAAATGTCAATTATAGAGCCCAACATCTCCCCGCAATTGAATGTGTTGCATGCCTCCGTGTAACCTCTCTAATCAATCTTTATCGTAGTCGAATTGGGGTTATGAATGGCCACGATGGGGGATATTGATACTGTATGCTAAATGTCCAAATGGTGGTTCGTAAAAGAAGTAAAATCCATCAATTGTACATCTCCAACAAAAGGATTAAGGTTCCACTTGCGATCATAAAATATAAAGATTTCATCTTGATATAATTTGCACAAGAAATTTTTATCCTCATTAATTTTGTTGAATAATTATTTTAATAATGAACCTTGAGACCTGAAATCATGTGGCATTCCTTTTTCATTTTTCTACAACCCTAAGCCGAAATAATAT
>LPNX010625228.1:368797-437585 GCA_001517045.1 Pseudotsuga menziesii
CAAGCCACTCATTCATTGTTTTTCCTTCTTTAGGGTTTCCAATTGTGTCTCCCATTTTGGAATTAATTTTCTATCTTTCCTCCAACTATCCCACCTTACTCTGATCAGACAATATAATTCATCCCATTTCTCCCTGAGATGATTGAAATATATTTCCTATGTTATTCAAGAGGGACCACTCCTCGACCATAAGTTGCAGTTGCATATTTCCCTTTGTGCATCTTTGCTTTTGTTTGGAAGTAATCACTAGAGCGTGTATGATCTATTTGTGTCCATACTATATGAGTAGTAGGTCTTATGAGTGTACATTGTTTGAGTAGTAGGTCTGGTGAGTCCATTTTTTTGAGTAATAGGCCTTTTAAGTCCATCATATGTTTGTGTACTCACTATTTGAGTAACATCCCAAATAAACCCCTTGTAAATTCCCCTTCACCAAATCTAACCAATGGGAGGGGGACATGAGATAACTACCAATGGGAGGGGGACATGAGCTAACTACGAGCTTCTAAATTTCACCCCATAACCAAATTATGATCTCATAATATTTTAAATATGTGTGTAGAAGCATAAATAACATACACATTGAAAATAAAATCTATCCACACACATCTAGTAATAATATATGAGATCAATCATCACGGGTATCAAATAAAAACACTGCACATTGAAATAGAAAAGAATACCTATATTTATCCAACACAGATCCAAGTCATTGGTTATGTAAGAGAAATTTTCCACCCAATCATAGGCACTCTATCTAGTGCTACGTTTTAGATGAGCATAAATGAGAGAACAATCAATTAAGCAACAATCACAGACAACAATAAACACAACCATTTACCCTAGAAAATTCCATGCAAAGAAAAACCAACATCGATGAATATCTTCATTACATGGCAAAGACCAACAATTTGGTCCAAGTGAGCTCACCTGCTCACCTCCAAGCCACATTACAATGGAGTGTTCCAAGCCTTTTATAGGCTTCATTACATGCAATACCTCGGGCCAATACCATGGTATACCAAATACCATGGGCCCAAAACCACATGATGAGAACTAAACCATTTGATGCATTCTCAAGTCAAGCATTAACCTTAATAATCCCCCCTTTAAACTTGACTTGAAGTAAAACATTAACCCCCATCAAATCTTTTAACCGAGGAATCTCCACATGCCCCCCTTATCACCTAGGTCAACATGAATTTATTGATGAGTTACTAGGGATTCCTCCCTATATCTTCGACGTTTATTCATAGGCCTTCTGCAAGCTATAACAATTGGATACCTTCACACAAGCTCACCATAGTTCTGATACTAGTTGTTAAGTTTTAGATGAGAATACATCATAACAAGAGGAAACAACAATAGACACAACCATTTACCCTAGAAAACCCCATGTGGGGAAAAAATAGCACCAATTAAAATCTTCAATACATGGCCAGAACCATCCATCAAGGCCAAGTGAGATGACCCTCTCACCTCCAGACCACATTACAATAGAATGCACCAAGCCTTTTATAGGCTTCATTAAGTGCAATATCTTGGGCCAATATCATGGGCCCGTGCTAAGACCTAAACCATTTGGAACATTCCTAAGTCAAGGTTGACCTTAACATCTAGCATATAATCTTTCTGCTAAGAGGACACCCCCAAGCTGGGATATGAGGCCACCAAGGTGAAGGAAACACCTATAAGATTATCTCTTTCAGTCCATAAACCATTCTTCTCTCTATGCTTAGAAATATTCTCGTACATATCTCTACAAGGATCTCACTTTCCTCTCATAGCCTTGGCTCCCACAATACCTAACCCACACCACACTCTTCTCATCTCAAGAATCCCCTCCATTTTTCCATGGTTCTCTTGGGAGATCCATCTTACCAGGTGCTTCAAGTGTGTTCAATGAAGGAGGATAATATAATGTATGTTATTGGAGAGCCACATGTAGCCTCAATCCGTGTCTTCTCAAGAACACAAAAGTAGTAGAACTCAAGGGGTAATGGTTCCTACCTTTCTCAACCTATGTGCTCACCTACAACCATATATTTTTCCTTCCAAATCTATAATGTTGTCTCTAAATTCGAATTTATGGTTACACAATCTGGTAGTTGGTCATGAACAACAATGGGAGAGCTTTGAATATTGTATATCTACATGAAAGAATGTTAGAATGAGGGTTGACTCCAAGGGATATGAAATAATGGTGAAAATGGAACTGATATAACTTCTAACCATAGAAGAAATGACTCTTGACAACTACAGACTAACTTCTAGTAGCTTTTAAAACTATCACAAAAGTCCAGTCATCCCAATGCTTGAATAACAACATGAGGTGACTTATCCCACCAACCTCACACATGCATTCAATGATTGGAAATAGTAAAAGTTAGGCAATTGCCTCAATTAAATCACATGGAAAAATTTGGATAAGTTCTAAGGCTAACAATTGGAAACAAGGATTAGTCTCCCATGATCCCTCTTTACTGTCCCCTCTAGAGGAATCATATGCCCTCTAGTTCTCTTTACACAACCATCTTGGACCATTTTATTATTTATGAAACATAATATTTACAGATATTTTGAGTTAGCATGGAAATCCAACCATACCATCCAAATAAAAATATATACATCATGCATTCCTAGTCTCTCACTACTCGGGCCTTGGCCTTGAGCTTTGCAATAGGAATCCATACTATCGTATTTACATCATTTAAATAATTTTGGTTAGATACATTCCAAGTCAAAACTGGGGTTACTATAATCCCCTCCCCCTTGGAATAACATGGCCCTTGATGTTTTCTCAAAATCAAAACGAAACTGAATATGCCTCTTTCATGGGATCATCCAACTCCCATCTAGCCTCATTGGGATAAAGTGCTTCCATTGCACCTTTACCTATCTAATGGCTCAGCTACAGAGTAATGTTACCTTCCTGTGTAGGATGCATAGTGGCTCGGTTTGGAACTCTCCCTCGGGTTCTACCTAGATCACATCCCAATAAATCACATGGTTAGGATCATGCATATACTTCTTAAGTAAAGAAACATGAAAAACAATATAATCTCTAGTGTTAGCAGGCAATGCAATTCTATTTTCAACTAGACCTATTCTTTCAGGCAGTTCAATTGGACCAGAATATCTTGGTGACAACTTGGCACAACTTCCAAGCTTCAAGGAGATTTTCCTTGGCCTCACTTTGAGGTAAACATTATTCCTAACACTAAATTCCCTATGCACTCTATTCTTATCTGCATAGATTTTCTTTCTATCCTGGGATGCCCTTAACTTCTGCCTAATCTTTGCAACCTCTTATTCCATTTCCTTAATCAATTATATCCCAAGTAAAATTATGTTTACTAGATCATCTCAAGTAACTAGTGTCCTGCACTTTCTTCCATACAAAGCTTCAAATGGACTCATGCCCAACAATGCTTGCTACCCATTGTTGTATGCAAACTCTACCAAATGTAGATAATCTTTCCACTTGGATGGTTTGTCCATCACATACAAGTGTAGCATGTATTCAAGAACTTGATTTCATCTTTTTGTTTGCCATCTAGTTATGGATGATATCTAGCACTAAAGTTCAATTGTGTACCCAAATCTACAAAAAGACCCTTCCAAAAATTTGAGGTGAACTTGGTATCTCTATTTGAAATGTATTTACCTAGGAAATGCATGCAATTTCAAATTTTCATTCGTGAAAATATTTGCAATGGGATCCATTTTATATGTGGATTTGACCAGTATAAAATGTGATTCCTGTGATAATTTATCCACCACAAATGTGATGGAATCATATTGCCTCACTATTGTCCGCAACCTTGTAATAAAATCCATGGAAATCACTTACCATTTCCATTCCAGAATTGGAAAAGGATGCAATAAATATGTTAGGTGTTGATGCTTATCCTTCACTTACTGACATTTCATACACTTAGAATTATACCCAACAATTTCTTTTTTCATCCCCAACCAAAAATATTGCTTCCTAATTTTAGAAATTGTTTTCTAGTATCCTAGGTGGCCGAAATATGACATTTTACAGATTTCATCCATAACAATTATTCTCAATTCTGCCACATTTGGAATATAAATTTTGTTTTTATAAATAAGAATTCCATCATCTTCCAAATGATAACCTTCATACCTATTTTCTGAATTTTGTTGTCGTAATTTGTCTTTTATTTGCATGTACAATTCATCTTTATGAATACAATTAACAATTTGTTTCCTCGGATCTGATTGACATGTACTAATTGTTGCCACATGTATTGCATGTTTTTTTTTCAGTTGATTTCATCAGCCATTTTGTTTTCTTTCCCTTTTATGTGTTTGATCTCAAAATCAAATCCACATAAAAATTCCAACCATCTAGCTTTCCTAACATTTAATGTTGGTTTCTCAAATAAATATTTCAGACCACAGTGGTCTGTGCTTAGCTCAAATTTTCTTCCCATTAAATAATGCATCCACATTTTCAAAGAGTATACTATGGATGCAAGTTCTAAATCATGGGATCATAGTTATATTCATGCTTTTTCAATTTCCTAGTCTCATTACATACAACATGGTTGTATTAAAAAAGAACTCCTCCAAGTCCCTGATTACATGCTTCTGTATTCGCCACAAAATCATTTTCTAGGTTTACAATATTTAGAATTGGAGCACTTTTGAGAAGCTCCTTTAATAGCTGGAAACTTTCTTCACATTTATGTGTCCACTAAAATTTAATTCCCTTCTTTTTCAAGTAAGTGATGGGATGTACAACCTTGGAGAATCCTTTGATGAACCTTTTGTAGTAATCGACAAGACCCACACAAGAACTAACATCTATCACATTCCTTGGAGTTGGCCAATTCATGAAGGATTCAATTTTCTCAAGATCCGCTGATATTCCTTCCTCTAAAATAATGTGACCCATATAATGACTTTTATTTATATAGAAATCACATTTACTTAACTTTGCATACAACTTATGCTCCCTTAGAAATTGCAAAGGCATTCTCAATGTTCCTCATGCTCATTTTCAATCTTGGAATAATAAGAATCTCATCTAGAAAAACAAAAGCAAACTTGTAAGGACCACATCGTAAAGGATTTAGCTTCCTATGCAGGCCACTGAATATTTCTTTCTTGAAATGCAACCATTCTTGGTCCCCACTTTTGAATGAATGAGGAATACAATGCTTATCGTGTTGGGCCTTGGTATTTTTCATTAACTAGCTGCAAAATCTCCTATGCATGTTTTTGTATCTCATGCACTTAATCCTTGAACTTGAGTAACTTGTTGAATTCTCACCATTCATGGTCATTTTCAACCAAGCCATTCGATTGGATGACCAAGTCAATAGGTGTTGAAGGTTGGAATCCATAACAGACTTCAAACCCACAACCAATGGTTCTAGATGATGAAATTTCTAGGAAAATTCTAAAGTAATGCCAACATCAAACCCTTGCAATATTTATAAATATGTCACCAATCGTGCATTCTAAACAATCTAGTACACTGCCCAGTTTTGTTACAACTGGGTCAAAGATAGGGGTTCATGTTTAAAAAGTGGATCATCCATGTCGATAATTTATATCAAGGACCACCGTTCATCGAAGTAGCAGTTGATTGATTACAATAGTTGTAGAAAGGGACAACCAACACTCCTCAGGTTGTAGCAGCAGATGTGGGTTAAAATTTTCTCCATGTCGCCTAGTAGGTCGACAGGAGGACAACAGAGTCGATTGAATGAGTCATCCCTGTTATGGTGAAATCTAGTATTTAAGACTGTGTAAAGAAATCAATACCAAAAGATAGAGGAACACGCACTAAACAACTATTGTTATTAGACAATACCAAACACAGAATAATGGGAGACAAGAATTGATAACGAACAAACCCAAAGGGTGAAAAATCTAGTTGTATTGAGAAACTGTCATTAGTGGTCGGTCTCTTTAGTCTATAAGCAAAAGGGGAAATCAATATTCATCTATTCCAATGTGTTCTATATTTGTGAACAAATATATGCATGCATTTGTATTTCTTGTTTTCATGGAAGCTACATTAGTTTAAGGAAGGGTTAATGAATTCATGAGGCTATTTACATGAGGTTTTTCAGGTAGAATGGAATCTAACCCCCCCACATATCTTGAACGTTAACAAATGTGGTAGAGGATGTTACACAAAGATACCTTCAATAGTTCCTCATCGCAGTCCACCAATTCCTATCTAGATACCAATGACACATCGTCTTTGCAAATCCCCCATTCATCGATGAATTCAACAGAATCACCACTCCTCATACAATTGGTTCCTCCCACAAGCATCTAATAGGTGCCACCTATAGAAAATTAATTTCTAAATTGTCACCGAGCACCCTATGGGAATCAAGTCTTAACCAACACCTTGTTCATGATACTTTTCCATTCCCTAAATTTTTCGAGCAATGTGTTCATAACTTCTACCATTCCTCCTCAATAATGGCTATTGATGGCTAGATCCTGCTAATTCACCCAAGCCCCAATTCATCACAAAAATACTTAGAAATACCCTCATAAAACTAGTCTTGACTCATGAAGCACAAACTTAGAGATATCAGAAGATGACTTAGGTCCAAAAGGCTAAGGTATTAATTCAAAGGCTAAAGTACAATCAAGGTCATAATGTCGTTCCCCCTACTCCCTATAAATTTAAGAGATTTACCCCCTAGGCACAAAATTGCATTTTCGTGTTCACCTTGATTTGGGGAAGAGACTCAAATCGAGAAATTGATGAAGGGACGATGGTTATAGTATATTCCTACAATACCCGTAATGTTTGTTTTTCTAATCTAATTAAATTTATTAGGATCTTTATCTAAAAGAATAACAAGCACATCAATATACAAAATATAGAGCAGATACACAAGACACAAATTTTCATTGGGGAAACCATAAAGGAGGAAACCCCACAAACTTCCTCATAATAGTTCTTTCACTAAGACAATATTACAAGATGGAAAAACCCAATAAGAAGAAGTATTTTGCATCTATCTAGCTCTCCTCCTTGTCCTTCTCTCTCTCCTCCTTTTCCTTTAAGTGACTGGCCTTCCAAATTGACTGGGCCGAATTCTAACCCTAACAGGGCTGACTTATCCTAGAGAGACTCCTAAAGCACATTACATTATATTATACTAGGGACTATTTCCCCGACTTACAATGGATGTTGTGCCTCAAGGACCATACACAATAATGGCATCCTAAAAGGATGAAAACAAATATTTGGTGGAGGTACACCAACATACAATGATAATATACATCACAATATCTTCCAAAGTTACAAATACAACAACACTTTCTCTTAACTAGGAGGGTATTCTCTCTCGCAGTAGTCATCAACATATATGGTCAAGTCATCATCAAATCTACTGCCATAGTCCTCATCTTTTTTATCATCGAACAATACTATCTGTCATTGGAATTTTCTACAGAGCCAACCATGTTTCATTTTAGGTGTAGTCCTAGTCCTCATCCAGGTCTTCATCATATCTAAGAGTAAGCCATCACATAGGTACAACACATTACCATTCATTACATTTCCACTATAATCACCTACATCTCCTACTTTCATCTCATCGTATCCAGGTCATCTCATTATCCTATACAAAGCACATAGGGCACATCCCATATGCATATCACAGACTACCTGCATCTTCCACTATGCAACATTCCAAGATCTTTCAAGTCTCTAAGACTACCTACATAGGAGAGTTCCAAGATCTTTCACATCACCAAGACAACCTACATCTTCCACTATGCAAGAATCACCTAAGAGCACACCAAGTGCATTGCGTCTCTTTACACTCAACCTGCATTCTACCAAAAATAGGAGAATGCTAGGATCTTTCACATCACTAAGAAAACCTACATCTTCCACTATGTGAGAACTACCCAAGTGCACACCAATTTCCTTGTGACTTCATCATATCCAACATTGGAACGCACACATATAAGGACTTATTACGACCAAACAACCTACGTACCACACCGAGATATTTCTCATTCCATGCCAACATTAAGGACTTATTACATCCGAACAACCTGCGTACCACGCCATGACCTTTTACACTTCGGATAACCTTCCAGGACTTATTACATCCGAGAAACCTGCGTACCATGCCAGGATCTTTTACCCTCCAGGACAACCTGTACCATGATTGATTGCATCCTAGCAACCTGCATACTATGCCAGGATAGTTTCCACTAAAGAACAATCAACAGGACTGATTCTGTCCAAGAAACCTGCGTACTACGCCAGGATATTTTCCACTCAAGGTAAACCTCTCTTTTCCCATGTGATATCTCATGCATCGGTGTCTAGTAATCTCTAGCATAGGACCACACCAAGATATTTTACATTTCCAAAACAACCTCCATCTTCGAATATGCTAGAAACCATTACTCCCTTTTCCTAGGGGCCTCATTCTGGATCACACCAAGTCTTTCTATGAATTAATTGAACTTCACTCTCGAAATAAGCTTGGTTAACACATAGGATATATGATATAGTGGAACTTCACTGCTCCTCTCTGTACCATATCTCTGATATAGTGGAACTTGATCTCGAAGTGCTTCGACTTGTCATGGAACACCGAGTTCTACTAAAACTTCACACAAATCTAATTTTTGCAATAGATACAAGTCACATCTAGTTAGAGATCAAACAAATCAGTCAGTTGCTTCCACGACCATACTGCCTCACAACTAGCTGAGTAGACGACAACCTACTCTGCCTCAGTTGTACGCAGCGTCACGCAGGACTACTTCCTTCTAAACCAGGAGATAATCTTGGATCCCAAACTGAAGAAATAACCTGAAGTTCTTTTCCTATCAGTGGCTCTACCTTCCCAATATGAATAAACATAATCGTGCAGGTCAATCTTATGATTCACATCATACTTGATCTCATACTCGACTGTACCTTCAGGTATCTCAATACATGCTTTACAACAACTAGGTGAACATGTCTCAGACCCGTTAGGAACTGGCTCAGGGTGTTCACAGCAAGACATATGTCAAGTATTGTATTCATCAGGTACATCAATGAACCAATCATTTGATGATACATCATGGAATCCAGTGACTCTGATGAGTCATTACACAAAAGCTTCAAGTTCGATGCCATAGGTGTGGCCATCACCTTGCAATCAAGCATTCTGAATCTTTTTAGATTCTCCACTGCGTACTTTCCTTGACCAAGAAAAATCCTATCCGCACTCCACCACACTTCCATGCCTACGAATTAGTGCATCATCCCTATGTTTTTCATCTCTAACTCAATGGCAAGTTTCCTCTTTGCATCTACAATGAGTTCGTCCTCTCCCGTTAGGAACACGTCAACAACATATAGCAGGAGCATCACCGGTATTATGTCTTCAACCTTGAACTAAAGGTCAAAATAATCTTTACTCGTAGTAAAGTCTAAGATCATCAGGAATCTATCCATCCTGTCGTACCATGTGTTGGGTGCCTATTTCAATCTGTACAAGATCTTATTCAATTTTCACACATGATTCTTCCTATCATGTGTCTCAAATCCTAGTGATTGTTCTACGTACACTTCCACTTCAAATACACCATTCAAGTACATTTTCTTAACTCTCGTCTGGTGTATCTTCCATTTCATCACTGCAACCAATGCAAGTATATATCTAATGGAAGTGTACATTGTTATGAGTGAAAATTTCTTCTCGTAGTCTATGCCTTCTTTCTGTGAGAAGCCTCATGCCATGAATATTTCCTTGTGTTTCTCAATTCTACCATCTGCATCATGCTTGATATTGTAGATCCACTTCGAAATCATGACAGACTTCCTTTCTAGACTTGGAACTATCTCCCAAACATCATTATTCTTAATCAACTCATACTCCTTGATCATAGCATCCTTGCAGTGTTTATTTTCTGCAGCCTCTTCATAGTTGGAAGGTTCCCTGTCAATGATGTCACATAGAAGGGCCACATAGTCGTTTTAGGGTTTTGGTCTTTTCCTTTCTCATTGCATCCCATGTAGAGAACCATACCTTTCTTCTTCTTGTATTAGTTCACATGCCCTTGTTGGTTTCTCTTGTGGGAGTCCTTCTCATGAAGTGTTTCTATAGTCTCTTGTGGTTCTACCATGTCATAATATTCATGGTCTTCTGAAATTGCTTCTTCCATTGTCATATCTTAGACTCTAGTTCCCTCAGATTACTCGACCTCTTCATTTGATAGCTTCCTGTATATGGAGTATGTCGAGTCTTCATCAAATGTTACATATCTGCTGATGTCGATCTTCTTGAATCTTGGGAAGTATATTTGGTAGGCCTTTGATGTATTAAGTATCCTATGAATATTCCCTTCCTCCCAAAAGGATCGAGCTTGGTCATCTTCTCCTTTGGGATGTGTATGTACACTAGGAAGCCAAATATTATAAGATGGATGACTTCTGGTTTTTCTCCTAATAATGCCTCTTCAGAAGTCTTATTGACGAGTACTCGATGAGGAGTACAATTCTATACATACACAACTATACTTGCATCTTCCTCCAAAAGGTGCATTGGAATATCCCGGTCATGTAGCATTTCTTTCGTTTCTTCCATTATAGTTTTGTTCTTTCATTTTGCAATGCCATTATGTTGAGGATTGTATGGAGTGCTCATTCCCTCTTAATCCCAAACTATCTGCAAAGTTACTTGAATTTGTCTGAGGTGAACTCTCCACCATTATTTGACTATAGAGTCTTGATCTTCCTTTCGGTGTTGTTCTCGATCAAGGCTTTGTATTCTTTAAATTTACTGAATACTTCATTTTTTCCTTTCAAGAAATATATCCAAGTTTTACGTGAGAAATCATCTATAAAGGAAACATAGTACACATACCCTCTTAGTGAGCTAGATGACATGGGGACACATGCATTTGAGTGTACTATCTTCAGTATTCCTTTAAATTTGTTTTCACTGCTTGGTAAATGTCTTCTTTTCATTATTTCCTTGCGCACATCCTTTGAAAACACCTTCATGATTTTCCCGGGTTTTTGGAAGTCCTGAGACTACTTTGCTTGAAATCGGTACTGCTATGTAGTGCACACGTGCAATCATTCAACGCCATAGTTCAATTGGTTCTATTGAGTCATGAACCAATACTTTTTTAGGTTGTCTCTTCATTTTTTACAAGCCTCCGCCTTGTTCTCCAATTATTGCTACATCATTGGTTGTCTTTTGTTTAGGCCAAATTAGAACTTGGACATCAAAAAATGAAACTCTCATTCCCTTTGTATCTTGTGCAGAGATGGAGAGAATATTATTCTACAATCTTGGAACATATAAAACATCTTTCATCTTTAAATATTTTTCAGAGTCTAGCTTGTATGAAGCTTCTCCTCTTCCTTTATGGGGTAATGATAATCATCCCCAAGTTTCACCTTGTGAGGTGACTCATGCTCATACATATTGACGAACGATTCTTTGTATCCCATCATATGTTTAGATTCCCCACTATCCACATTCCAAGCATTGCTTCCATGTGAGATAGTGTTCGTTAGTGTTGATATTAGAACATACTCTTTATCAGAATCATCCTTCTCTCTTATGAATATTTTATTTGTATGTTCATTGTCTTCGAAGTTGTGGCCATGATGTTTTTTTTCTTATTGTTTAAGGAATCATTTTTCTTGGGACAACCTCTTGTGAAGTGTCCCTTTTCATCACAAGTGTAGCATCGAATGGTGGAAGGATCTCTTTTGAACTTCTTTCGTCTTTTATGACGATTGTTCTCCCTTTTGTTGTGATGGCGGTTGTCCTTCTTTATGTAGTTTCTTCTAGTGTGAGTTGTGAGAGCTTGATACTCAGTTGCTCCCATATCCTCTTCTCTTGTTATGAGTTGAGCATCTTCTTGTGTGCATTCTTCTCAGAGTCTGTTGAAAGAGATCAACTTCCTTCTTGCACAAAGTCCTTGAATGACTGAATCCCTTGATTTTCGGAGGCCATTCAAGGTAGTCATCACAATCTCTCCTTATTCTACATTCTCTTCAACCGTTTCAAGGTTTTCCTTAATTTGAGCAACCCTTGTGAAGTAGGACTTTATTTTTGAGTTATGTATCTTCACATTCTTCAACTAGTTCCTCAATTTCATCTCTGAATGATGTTATTTTCTTCAAACATCTTCGTCAAAGCATCAAATACTTCCTTTGGTGTCTTCAAGGATGACACATGGGGGATGAGATGATACTTAATAGAATATTCATTGATTCTCTTGGATTTTATCAAATACTTCGTATGAGTAGCCTTAGCCTCATCCCCCTTTGGCTCTGGATCTTCCTCACATATGTACTAATCCAAATAATTTTCTTCAAGGATTATGGAGATTTTGTACTTCCATGCTTGAATGTTATCAGCTCCCCCAAGATTTTCCTCAAGCTGAGTATGATGAGCCATTTTCAAATGAGAATCTCAAATGGAAATAGCAAAGACTCAGATCTTACCAATTTGAGGTGTCTGAACTGGTTCTGGAGATGGTTGACCTAGGGTTTGTTAGAGAAACCCTAATTTTCCAAACTTGGAGTTTGGGAAGTCTCTATGGATAGAAAGATGTGCGACCATAAGGTAAGTTTCTCAACAATGTCCTTTTCTAAAGACCGAGGTGGGAAGCTTCTAAAATTTGATGCCCTAGTTTCTCCTGATACTAGTGTTAGGGTCAAAAATAAAACTTTTCCAAATATGATTCTGCTTCCACCAAAAGACGCACCCTTATAGCGGGAGTTAACCTAGCCCTCTTTTCTTGATGGTATGTGGAGAGAATACCTTTTTTAAGAATCCATATGCTAAGCTAGATATCATTAGTATTCAATTTGATTTCACAATAATAGCATATGCATGATTATTGAAAGAAACACAATCACAAGATAGACATAGATTTATCCTTAGAAACCCTCTATGGGAAGAAAACCCAACAAAACTTCCTCTATATAGATGTATCAAAAGTACAAAGATAAAAACCCAAACAGGTGCTCCGTCTCCTTGCATCTCTCTCTCTCTCTCTCTCTCTCTCTCTCTCTCTCTCTCTCCTATGTGCTATACACAAATGAGTAATACACCTCCTCTATTTATACTCTATCTTCCACTTGAATTTTTCCCTAACATGTTGGCCCCAAAAAACTTACTGGGATGACTTCACCTAGGAAGACACAAACCAATATAATATTATATTTTGGAGGGTTCTATTGACCCGAATTATAAACGAAGGTTTTACCTCATGACTCTAAGATAACCAAATACAATAGTAACATCTCGATGGAGGACTAAAACATATCCAATAGGTTACAACAACAAAATACATTTAGAATATTCTTCAAAGTTACAATATTTCAACACTCCCCCTTAACGACCAGAAGGGTATTCTATTGACAACAACAACATCAACTATAGGAGTAAGGAGAGAAAACATCTGCAACATCGTCAAGGTGATACATTTATATGCCATCGAAAGTTTTCTTCAACAATCATCATCACTGGGAACAGTTACTGGAACATCTTCAACATCTTCAATACTGAAGCATCATCTTCTACAGCACTGAGCTTAATCTTTGATATCATATTCTGCAACACTCAATTAATAGATCATTTATATCAACAATTGATCTTTTGATCAACAACATCATCATATGCAACCATACTTTATCTTTTGATCAACAACATCATCATCTGCAATAATACTTGATATTTTGATCAGCAACATCATCATCAACAACAACATAAACTGCAACACACATGATCCAATTATGGGATTATCAACCCCTATCACTTAAGGAAATAAGTCTAAGGATGATGCAATCCATACATGATCCAATTATAGGATGATCAATCTCTATCACTTTAGGACATGAGTCCAAGGACAATGCAATCCTCACCTGATCCAATTATGGGATTATCAACCCCTATCACTTTAGGACATAAGTCCAAGGACGATGCAATCCTCACACCTTATGAAGACAAAATTCCATGTATCCAATTACATGATGATAAATCCCTATCACTTTAGGAAATAAGTCCAAGGACTATGCAATCATCGTTCCTCATGAAGACAAAAGTCCACGGATCTAATTACGGGATGATCAATCCCTATCACTTTAGGACATAAGTCCAAGGACGATAAAATCCTCTCTCCTCATGAAGACAAAATTATGCGGATACAATTATGAGATTATCAATCACTGTCACTTTAGGACATAAGTCCATGGATGATGCAATCCTACCACAACACGGAGACAAAGGTCTATGGATCACTTTAGTACTAATGTCCAGGGATGATACAATCCCATTGCAATGTCATCAACCTACTCCCCCTTTCGAGGAGGGTCCACAACATCATTGTCCCTCCTTACGAGGAAAGTATACAACATCATCATCATTGTTCCTCCTTAAGAGGAAGGTCTACAACATCATCATCACTATTCCTCCTAATGAGGAAGGTTTACATCATCATCATCATTGTTCCTCCTTACAAGAATGGTCTATAACATCATCATTATTGTTCCTCCTTATGAAAAAGGTATATAACATCATCATCAGTGTTCCTCCTTACGAGGAAGGTCTATAACATCATCATCAATGTTCTTGCTTACAATGAAGGTTCTTTTCGAACTACACCAAGATTTTCACAGAAGTATTCAAACTTTACTAGAGACAAAGGCTTGGTCAACACATCAACAAATTTCTCATCGATACTCACATATAGCTCCCTTTTGTACCATATCCCATATGTAAAAATATCGTAGTTCTATGTGCTTTGACTTGTCATGGAACGTTGGGTTCTCTGTCATATTTATACAACTATGATTGTCACATAGAATCACCATGGTATCCAACTTCAGGTCAAATAGACCTAACATGAACTTTCAAATACATATGAGTTCACAACTAGAAGAACAAGTTGCTATATACTCGGCTTCAGTTGTGATGAGAGCAACACGGGACTGCTTCCTGCTAAGCCATGATATCATGGCAGATCCCAGACAATAACATCCACCTGAGGTTCTCTTCTTGTCTAAGGTACTTCCAGCCCAATCTGCATCTGCATGAAATAACCATACAATATGTAGTCATGATCTCCAACATAGTATAGACCAAATTCTATCATACCTTTTAGGTACCTCATCAAATGATTTGCAGCTATCAGGTGGACATGACTAGGTTTAACTAGATACTGAATCAGGGTGTTCATAGAAAAGCATATATCTGGCCTAGTATTCGTCAGATACATCAACGACCCAATAATCTGTCTGTACTGAGTCACATCCACTAACTCTGATGGTTCATCAAATAATAGCTTCAGGTTGGTATTCATGGGTGTGGCCATGGATTTACAATCCAACATCAAATATTTTTAATATTTCTACAACATACTTTCCCTTTCTGAGAAATATTCCTTATGGGCTCTACCATACTTCCAGACCTAGAAAATAGTGCATCAATCCAAGGTCTTTTATCTCAATTTCTTCGGCGAGCTTCTTCTTGCACTCTACAATCTGTTTCTCATTTCTTGTCAGTAATAAGTCATCCACATACAACAATAATATGATAGGTTCATCATCCATAACCTTAAAGTAAAGGTTAGAGTTGACTTTACTTTTGGTAAGAACAATCTTGTCAAGAAGCTATCTATCCTTCCATACCAAGCTCTAGGAGCTTGCTTTAGTCTATACAGAGCCTTCTTCAATTTGCATACATGAGTTTGTCTGTCTTCAAATTCAAATCCTTGTGGTTGTTCTATGTGCACTTCTTCCTCAATAACACCATTCAGGAAGGATGTCTTCACATCTATCTGGTGTAAACTCCACTTCATCATGGATGAAAATGCTATGATGAATCTGATGGAGCTCCATACTTCTCTTCTTCTTGTATAATTTCTCTTAGCCAAGCATGTTTTCTCTTTCGTGATATATTCATAGTAGGAGGTTCTTGAGGTTCTATCATATCATGGTCCTCTGATGTTTCATTTTCAGGGGAGGGTGCAACTTCTACATTTATGGGAGGTGCATCTTATTCATATACTTCTTCATGCTGGCACTTTATGGATCTCTTGAGAGATACTTCTTCGTCAAATGTTACATCCATACTAATATCCATGTGATGGAATCTTGTAATGTATTTTCTAAAGGATTTGGAGACTTCACAACATCCAACAAATATTCCCTTCTTTCCGAAAGGGTCCAACTTGGTTCTATATTCTTTTGGAATGTGAACATATATTGAAAAACCAAATATCTTGAGATGGCTCACTTCAGGCTTCTTTCCTATGAACATTTCTTTAGGAGTCTTGAATCCAATGGCACTATCGGATAATATATTATGTACATAGAATACTTTTCTTGTTGCTTCATCCCATATATGCATAGTGAGATCTTGATCATGTATAATTATCTTCACTGCTTCCATAATGATCCTATTCTTTCTTTCCGCAACACCATTCTACTGAGGATTGTAGGGAGTGGTTAGTTCCCTCTTGATTCCAACTTCTTTACAAAAGGATTCAAGCTATTTTGAAGTATCTTCCCCATCATTGTATGTTTTGAGTATCTTGATTCTTCTTTCTGAATGATTCCCTATCAAGGCCTCGAATTCCTTGATTTTTTCGAATGCTTCATCCTTTAGTTTTATTTTCACTCTCTAGAAATGTATTCTTGATATTCTTTGTAATGTCTGCATTCAAATAATTTCATAGCAGGACAATTCCATCAATCCTACTAGTTCCCTAGGTTGGATGGATACATTTGGAATTTTAATAAGGGATATAATAAATGATATTTAGAAATTAGAATGGGATAAATATTTAATAATGTAACTTATTAAATAAATACAAGAGAAAATTGAAGTGGAAATGGAGCATGGAGACACATGGAGACTATGGGGCCCACACAAGCTAGAGATTTGGACCACATGGCATCCTCCTCTTGCAATTTTGAATCCATGGGAAGCCTAAAGGTTTTTGGATGAGCTAGAAGTCTAATACACTTGGCCATATGCATCATAGGTCTAATTTTGGAGGAAATGTAACTTACATGGGAGAGGAAGAGTCATTTTGGAGCTAGTGAGACACTTGGACTAGATTCCCTAACTCTATGACAACGATGATGAAGATGATATTACACCTATGACTCAAATCAGATATGAAGGCTAACATATGACATATATGACATGTCAAGTCGAAATAGAGCATCCAATATAGCTCTCATGTGATTTGGGGAAGCTCAATGGGCTCCAACTCAAATTTGGAGAAGGTGGAAGGCTAGGAAAGGGAGGACACATGGAAAATAATGAGCACACACCCTAATTCGAATTGGCTTGAGTTTGTGTATGGATTGTGAACATTTGAAGACTAAGTATGTTTATAAAATAAATAAAGAAACCAATATAAGGGCTTTTTATCATTTGATAAATTGTCATTTGTGAATTGTGAGAGCTAGTGGATGACTAGTTTTCTTGCCTTAGCCAATTTCGAGGGTGAACGATTCCCATCCAAGTTGGTGTTTGGAGAGGCCACTCAGGTATTTCAAGAAGATTTAATGGAGTCTTATTTTTAGGTTTCATCTCTAGTAAATCATGTGTATTCTTCTATTGCAGCACTCCCTATCAACCATTTCTAGTTTCCTTTGCATATTCATGCTCATGGAGGGATTGCGCCTTGAGTGAGCTCATGTAATATTTGGGAGATATATCCATGATATATTTATTATTTTAATTCATTAAATATTCTATTTTCTCCACTCTCATAAATTTTCAAGTCTAAATACCCAATATTTTTATGTCAAAATGACTTTTAATGAGCACACAGTGACCATTTCCACTCTATTTTGATATATGCTATGGTAATGCTTATCATTTCAAATGGAGGAATTTATCTCTGATAAATGTATGATGAATGGAATTTAATTAATTTATATTTCAAGTCTCATTATCATTAATTAAGCATTGGAATCCATTTTACTCATTTTTATTGCATTGGGAGAAGCTTTGGTGCATTTTCCCCAAGGGTCGAAATTATGATTTGGTAGCTATTTTTGAAAGAGTCATAACTGCATGTTAAAACTGAACCATGATTAATATGAGAATTTTAAAATTTCCCTCACACATACCCTACCTCTTTTCTGAAATTCGAGTGACTTTAGGACCATTTGTGAAGCCATTTCCGACAATTACCCACAGGGAATTGGAGCCCCAATTTGCTAGTAAAGACTCCTACTTTGAACAGAAAATTAAAAAAGTTTGAAGAAGTAATTTGGGGTTCATAAAACATCCTTGAACATAATATTTAAGTTATAATATCATTCATGTACCTTCTGATAAAATTTTGGAGCATTTGGGCCAATTTGGAGGTCTAGACATCAAAACTAGTTAAGGCCAAAATTGAAAAAAAAGTGAAAAAATTGGTCATTTAATAAAAATTCAAAAAGGGACATTACAAGTGGTATAAGAGCATGGTATTGTAACCTTATGGTATTAACAATGATTCAAATCAATAAAACACCACCCTTAGATCCTGAAGTTGAAGGTGTTTTTGTTGGAGGAGAAGAAGTAGTAGAAGAAGAGGTACATTTTGCTGAAACTATGACTAGCGAGGGGAAGGGAACCACTAGTCATGAAAAGATGGAATATATTAAACTCATACAACCTCTATTTTATTACATAACCAAGAACATGAACCAAAATCTTATGAAAGGATTCAAATTGTTGGTTATCCAATTTGGAAGCAAATTAGGAGTAATGGGAGATAGCAGTAGTTCACACTCGGAAGAAAAGAAGACAATGGGTGAGCATATTTTCTCAAGAATAGGACCCCATAATAGACCCCATGAATTTCAAGGCACACCAAGGCTTACTGCACCTAAATTCCTTGTACCCAAATAAGAGCCTAACATTCAACTTAAACTTGCTACAATGGAAAAAGAGTGGGATAAATTGGATGGAGATTGTAAAAGAAGTGTACCATTTGACCAGTACTTTCTTGCTGCAAAAAAACTCAAAAAGAAGAAAGATAATAAGTCTCTATACAAAAAAAGGACTTAAATTGTGCCGTTAGTAAAGTTCCACTCCCTACTTTTGATGGTTCCTCTCAAAGTTCTTCCAACACTTGGGTGCAAAAATTAGATGTGTATTTTCAGTTGAATCCAATGGTGGAAGAAGATGCCTTAAAAATGGACATATTGCACTTGGAAGGAGTTTCCAATGAATGGTGGTTATATGGCCTAAATACTTTGTGCCATGATCAGGTTAACACATATGAAGAATTTATTGATAGGGTACTAGAGATATTTGAGCAAAAATATCTTGAATTGTCTTTCAAAGAACTAGCACAATTGAAGCAAGTTGGGACCTCGAATGATTATATGATTGAATTTCAAAAAATTATCAGTCAAGGTGGCTTATGTGTCTATGGGAAGGTTAGTATTTCTGTTCATTGAAGGTTTGGATGAACCCTTAAAATTTTTGTTCAAATCCCACAATCCCACTACATTAAAATATGCAATGAGCTTGACTAGAGATCTCCAAAATGTGCTTCCTAGAACAAGATTTCGTCCCAAGCCTAACTTCAAATTTGAAAAGAAGCCTTGGAAAAGAGACACACCTGATAAGAATCCTTTGCAAAGAGATTCAATTGAAAATAATAAGAAATAAGGACTAAAGAGGGATGAACTTTGAAGAAAAGAATTGTGTTTCACATGCTTTCAACCATGGACACCGAGGCATAAATGCACTAAGGGAAAAGCTCAATACATAGAAGTATTTCAAAAATTTCTTGGGAAAAAGTATGAATTTTTTTTTAGTGATCTTCCACATGGTATACCACTGATAGGGGTGTTGAGCACAACATTGTTTTGGATCAGGGTACTTCACCTATTCAGATACCAACTTATAGACATCCAAAGAAATTCAGATATGAGATTGAGAAGGCCATCCAAGAACTATTAGAGTTGGGACTCATTAGAACAAGCTCTAGCGCTTATGCTTCTTCGGTAGAGTTGGTAAAGAAAAAAGATGGAACTTTGAGGATGTATATAGATTTTAGAGACTTGAACAAAAAGACCATGAAGAATAGGTATCATATTCCTAGGATTTATGAGTTCATGGATGATCTATTTGGAGCAAAATATTTCTCCAAAATTGACCTTAGATCAAGTTATCACCAAATTCGAATGAAGGAAGAAGATGTGCAAAAGACTGCTTTTCGATGTCATTATGGTCACTTTGAGTTTCTTGTTATTCCATTTGGGTTAACCAATGCTCAAACCACATTTCAAGAATTAATGGATAGAATATTTTGCAATCGTCTTAGACGGTGTGTTTTGTTATTCTATGATGATATTCTCATTTACAGTAAAACTTGGGAAGAGAACTTGCAACATCTAGAGGTTGAGTTGAAAACTTTGCAAGAACAATCCTTGTTTTCTAAGATGTCCAAATGCGAATTTGGGATGAAGGAACTATTGTATCTTGGGAAACTTATTGGGCAAGAATGAGTGAAAGTACACATGGAAAAAATCAAGGCTATCTTAAAATGGCCATCACCAAAAAACATCACCGAATTAAGAGGCTTCATTGGGATATGCACCTATTATAGAAAGTTTGTGAAAGGGTTCTCCAAGTTGACTTATCCACTCATTGATTTGAATAATAAGGATGCTTTCAAGTGGAATGAAGAGGCTTAAAAGGAATTCCAAAAAATGAAATAGGTAATGAGTAATTGTCCCATCTTGCATTACCTGATTTTTCTAAGCCTTTTGTTGTTGAATGTGATGTTTCAGGTGACGGAATAGGGGTTGTCCTAAAGCAATGCCAACACCCTATAGCCTTTGAGAGAAGAAAGTTGAAGCCTCATGAAAAAATTTATTCCATATATTACAAAGAAATGTTGGCCATCATGCATGCATTGGCCAAGTTTCAACAATACTTGGTAGGAAACAAGTTTGTGGTGAAAACTGATCACAATAGTCTAAGGCACTTACTCACCCAAAATGATATAAATGAAAGGCAAAAAAAGTGGGTAAGAAAGATTCAAGCTTATTATTTTTATATTGGATATGTGAAAGGAAAGAATAACATTGTAGCAGATGCATTATCTCGAAGACCTTCTTTTTCTCTCATGGACATTGCCAAGGATTGGAAAAACATGTTACTAGTTGAATATGCCAAAGATGAATTTGATTGTGATGTATTAGATGGAATCAAGGGGGGTGATAACTACAGGATTTTTAATGGGCTGATATATTATAAGGGAATAATTTATTTTGTTCAAGGTTCAAAGCTCAAGTACAAAATTTTACAAGAAGCACATGATTACCCACTAGCTGGCCATCTGGGGATCTTCAAAACTTAGAGGTAATTGAGGCAAGGATTCCTTTGGAAGGGGCTGAAGGAATATGTTCAAAAATACATGAATGAATGTAAGGTATGTCAGCAAAACAAATCAGAACTTAAATTCCCAGCTGGTCTATTGCAACCATTTCCTATTCCAGAAAAAAAAAATGGGACAATATCTCAATGGATTTCATCACCGGTTTGCCCAAATCTTTGGGTAAGGATTGCATATATGTAGTAGTGGATAGATTGACAAAATTTTACCATTTATTTTCTGTTACATAATATTTTAGTGTTGCACAAGTGATTGATATTTTTTTCAAAGAAATATTCAGATTCATGGGCTCCCCAAGAGCATTGTAAGTGGGCTCCCCGAGAGCATTGTAAGTGATAGAGATAGTAGATTCATGAGTGATTTTTGGAAATAAATTTTTAGATTGGTGGGAAATCACTTGAATACAATTACAATATATCATCCACAAACTGATGGAAAAACAGAGAGGGTGAATCAATGGTTGGAAGGGTACCTAAGAAACTATGTGGGAGAGAAGCAAAAACCATGGGCAAAATGACTACACTTGGGTGAGCTTTACTACAACAACACCTTTCATATGCCAATTGGGATGTCTAATTTCAAAGAATTATATGGATATGATGCACTTACCTTTTTTGAAATGATATTTGGTGATAGTATATGTCCTAAAGCTTAAGATTGGGTGGAAGAGAGACAAGAAATTTTAAACCTATTGAAAGACAAATTGTAGGTTGCCCAAAATCAACAAAAACAATATGCATATAGACATAGAGAAGAAAGGACCTTTCAAGTTAATGATTTAGTATATTTGAGTTTAAAGCCATACAAACAAACATGTCTAAAAAAGAATGGGGAATAAAATATAAAACCAAGATACTATGGGCCATACAAGGTAGTTCCGAAGATTGGAGAAGTAGCATATGAATTGGAACTTACGGAAGGGAGTAAAATCCATAATGTATTTCATGTTTCTTGTCTCAAAAAATATATTGGTAAGCACATTGTCACTTCAGAAATACCTCCTCCCTTGGATGATGAAGGTCAGGTCACACTTGTTCCGGAAAATATTTTGAAGGGAGATTAAGAAGCAGAACTATCAAAGAATACTTAGTACAATGGAAGGATCTACCAAGTGAAGATGCCACATGGGAAGAGGAGAATATTTTTCAACATCCAAATCTGAAATTGCTTGAGGATAAGCAATATTGGGTGGGGAGGACTGTAATGTCCCCATTCAAATAATTGCATAGCAGGACAATTCCATCAATCCTACTAGTTCCCTAGTTTGGATGGATACATTTGGAATTTTAATAAGGGAGATATTAAATGATGTTTAAACATTAGAACGGTATAAATATTAATAATGTATCTTATTAAATAAATACAATATAAAATTGAAGTGGCAACTAATGTACCCAAAACCTCTGCCAACATGCCCCCAACACAATCGTGTGGCTCGTCCTCGAGCCACGTTAGCTGGATATGGTGTGCTCATTGATTTTCAACTTGAAGTCTTCGTATTGCTGAGTGATCTCCTTCATTTGCGCTTGAATTCTATCAGCAATGTCTTGACTTCCTAGCAAATCCTGCTTCAATGGGTGCTTCACCATATTTTCGATAAATTCTTTCCTTCCTTCCTATACAGCCTATAGCACAGCAACTGCCTTCGTAGATAGTTGCGCAACAATGTCTTCGAACTCATCTAGTTGTTCGTTGCGCTTTTGTTGTCGCTCCCAAGCCTTTCCAACCCTCTGTTGCAACTCTATGAGTTCGGTCAATCGTGTAATCAAGATGACTAGCGACATTGTTCTCAATGCAGTATTCACTGTCGCTAGTTGGTCTTCGGTCTCATGCAACTGTTTGGTCAATTTCTCTAACTGCGCATCTTGGACGATGCTGCCCCAAAATTCTATCATTGCTACTGTGACCTTTTTAGGGTCCTGCTCCAACTCTTTAAGTTGTGCCACCACTTCCTCTATGGCAGTCTTTCGTTCAACAATTTTCTCAGGAGGTGTGTCTGGGTATACCAGAGCATTCAAAATTTCTGTATCCTTCTGCAATTGCACAATAATCTCCCGAATTAGCTTTGCTTTCGCAATTGCATCCAGTTCTAGGGTGTGCTCACCGACGTGCTTATAGGCATCCACGACTGCTACTACCACATGCACTCGACTATCAAATAGGTGGGCCTTTTTGATGATGAGATGATCTGTCTCTTTCTTCAGCTCTGTGATCTCCTCGACGATCTTCGTCTTTATCTCTTTTTATGATTTCTTTTGTTCTTCTATTGCATGTGATTTTTCTTCAATCATCTGCTCCTTAGTGCACCGTAACTTGTCGACTTCTTTCTGCATCACATCCTCTTTCTCTTGCGATTGTAGAAATTGCTCGTTGATCTCATTTTCCTATCCACCAACTCTTGGTTGGCAACTTGCTGCAAGTATACCAATGTCTGGGTATCGAGCTTGTTGATATATAGTGTGACATTCGGAAACTTCTACAAGTAGGTATTCAAGTCTTCTCTTGCGGTGTCAATCGCAGTTGGGGGAATTTGAACATTCCTAGCCCGCGGATCGGTGATGATTGATGCGTAATCCTGCACAGTTGCACTCTCTGGTGCCCTTTTCAAAACAACATCATATATAGAATCCAATTTAGCTCTTACCTTTGAAAATCCCTCGTGTGTCGACTTCTTCATTTCCTTTGTTGCCGCATCAGTTGCATCTTTGACAGCCTTGACGAGCCGGTTTAACTGCGCTTCCATTACTAACCTGGTGCTACTTCTTGTTGCCTGGTTCATGTGCCTCTTTGTTCTAAGTTCCTGGAGTATGCATTGCGCCTATGGGTCAATAGGTGTCTCTGTTGATGATTCTTCATGAGATTGTCGGTCATCTTTACGTATAGGCTCAACGGGTGCATCCACTGGAGGTCCTGTCGAGACTTTTTCTACACTGACTGGTTCTCACTATTCCGCAGGCCAATCATTAATCATTTCCTCCATTTCTATATCTGTCACCTTGTACCTCGTTAGAAACCATTGCTTATAAGGGTCCTGCTGCACTTGAACATGAATAGCATGGGGTCCAATTGCGAAACAAGCAATCCTTTGACAGTTTGTCACAGCTTCCTCCGTTAGTATTGGAAATTTTACTGCTGCCACCTACAGCGCGTAGATCCAAAATTGGATCGAGCAATCCACCATTCTCTCTGCTTCTTTGACCCACCATAAATTATGATATCTCGTACCCTTGCATACCTCTATTGCTTTGGCATCCATCCCCTGGTAATCATCTGGTTCCATCCAAGCCACTAATGCAATCAAAATGAGGAGCCAACTGTATGTGAATGGTCTTTCACCCTCCTGTGCAGCCACTGTGTCCTCCACTGACTAGTTTGTAAGAAAAAGGGACCAATTCATTTGTGTGCCTTGCGCACACAACTCAGCACATGTGACCACTCCAAAATTACATTGAATCAAGTGGTTCTTTCTTACGATTTTACTGGCCAAAATCATTGCCCCAATATGTACTGTGCGGTCATTAATACTATTAATGTGGTATGCCCTCCCGTCACACCCTATAGCATAGCACTTCTTCAGAGTCAGTGCCAAATTTTGGTCATTATCTTTGCCATGGATATATTGTGAGGGGTCTGGCCCATCCTTGGGTAGCCCCGTTATCTCTTAAATCAACCCTACCGTGACTTCAATTGGCTCATCTAATCACAAAAACCCACCATGGAAGTATGCCAAAAGCTTCTTCACGCATGCATTCGCTTCAGTTGGTCACCCAAATTGCGGCAGGTTGATTAATCCAAGTAATCCGGCTCTATCTAGCCCGCTCACCCAGTCCTTTGGGATGCGCTCTATCGACCCTCCTCTGATCGCTACCATGGTCACATATGGTTCATTCGCAACATCATCTAGGGTAAGCATGTCATGGTATTCATATTTCAACTGCATTAGCGCAGGGACAATTTCGAAAGTACATACCATCCCTTATGGGATCAGCGACATCCTTATATGATACTTCTTATTCTTCATGGGCTTCCTTGACGGACACCCCTGCTCTAGGTGTCAACTCCTCCACTCTCGATCTTGATGGCCCTGCCTGTGTGGTGCCTTCTTCCCGTGCCCTCGCGGACGTTCTTGTTCATCTCTTCTGTGGTGCTAGAGAGCTAGGCTTCTGCACCTTCCTCTTCGCTTTCGGGACCGTGGACGATCGGACTTGCATACTGATGATTTCCTCCACAATTTCTATTGGTCCGAGTGGTGAATCTTGCTCACTCGAAATATCCATTTTATTTGGGTTACTTGGCATGCCTCATTGATTCCTCTTATACTTAATAAGCACTCCCCCTTGCTGGACTTAGCAACTTTCTCACTCGTCTTCAACCTTGCTCGACAGCTCGCTCTACAAATCAGCAGCTCTGCAACTCAGCTCAACTCTGCATAATGGTGTCTTCCACCAGGTCGAACTCATGCTTATAGTTCCAAATCAACTCATATTCATCACCACATCCACGGGATCATCATGACCAAATCATGCATTAACTACCTGAATCTGCCGTCGATTTCGCCCACCCGTGGTCAGATCTTCCATCATTACATGTCACGTCCATCAGTGTTGCCGGTTAACTACTTTTAACTATATTTATTTATTACTAATTTGACGTCTTCTCGCTGCCCTGCGGTTGTCGCGGCATGACCTCCTAACTGCGCTACTAACTCCTACTCTTGCGCAACCACTTCCTCTTGGTGCGCCTTTCGTTCATTGATCATCCTATCTAATTCTTCTTCTCTTTTTCTCTTTTTTTTTTGCGTGCACAGTGTTTCAAGCATTGCGCGGATCTAACCCAGTCTTGTAGGTATTCAGTCGACTACTATTCACAAGCATTGGTAGCATTGCTCCATCTAACTGTTGTAGTTGAACTGCACCTCCCGAGGTAATAGAAGTAACAAGATATGGACCTAACCAATGCATATGTAACTTACCTAGATGTTTCATGAACTTGTTTTCGTACAACAGCACCAAATATCCTTGCTGAAATTGTTTGTTCTTTATGTGGCGATCATGCCACGCCTTCTGTCGATCCTTCTCGACGCGTTGGTGGATTGTTGTAATAAAAAAGTCCTCTTCGAGTTGTATCAACTGCACCATCCTCTCTTCTAGCACTACTTCATCATCTATACCCGTCGCTACAGCAATGCGTAGACTCAAAACAATGTACTCCATAGGAAGGACAGCCTCTTGCCCATATACCAATTTGAATGATGTCTTCCCCATCAATCTCTTGTAAGTGGTGCGATATGCCCACAACACTGTTGGAATCTTCAAGTCCCAGTCATCATGGTTAGCATTACATACCTTTGTAAGCGCATGCTCCAATATCTTGTTGAAAGCTTCTACTATTCCATTCGCCTGTGGATGATAAGGGGTACTTTTCTTGTGTTGTATTTTCAATTCCTCTGTCAATGTGCTTACTATGCGGTTGATGAAATGACTGCCTTGGTCACTCATCAATGTTCTTGGACATCCAAACCACTTCATAATGTTGTCAAACAGGAACCTCATTGTTGTCGCAACGGTGAAATCCACGACTGGTGCGGCCTCCGCCCACCGTGTCAAATACTCCATCAATGTGATTATGTACCGCGCACCTGTTCTCTTCCAAGGTGGGTTGATTAGACCCACAAAGTCCACAAGCCATTTATCAAATGGTTATAATGTGACTTGCGGTACCAGCGACAACTCATCCCTCCATGATGGCTTTCCAGTGCTTTGACAGACATCACAACTTCGTGCATAATCTATCGCATCATTATGTAAAGTGGGCCACCAAATCCCTACGCGAAGCACCTTCCTTGCAGTGGCTCATCTACCATAGTGTCCACCATCAAATCCTGCATGGGCCTCCTCTAAAATATGCACTTGTTCATGCGGTATGACACATTTACGCAAGATCTCATCTGGTCCTACTTTATATAGTTGTCTAGCTATCAACTGAAAATATGAAGCGTTAACCACCAACTGCTTCTTTTGACTTGTTGAAAGTTCCTCTGGTGTGACTCCCGTCACAAAGAACTAAATTATTTGACCATAATAGTCATCTGGCATGTCGAATCTGAATAACTACGCTTCTAGCAGCCCATCTTCAATATTTGTTGGCTCTTCGCCCAAATCAATCTAGGATAAATGATCAAGACCCACATTCAAGCGACTCGGCTTCACAATTGTCTCAAAATCAAATTCCTGAAAGAGAAGTAGCCAACAGCATATCTTCCCCCCCAACATAGACTTGTTGACCAGGTACCTCAAAGCAGAATGGTCTGTAAACATCTTGAAATGACCACCTAAAAGGTAATGCCTAAACTTTTGTAGCGTATATACCATCGTGATACCTTCTCTCTCTGTGGTCATATAATTTTTCTTAGCAAATGACAACTCTCAACTAGAAAAAGCGATCAGGTGATCTAGGTCCCCTTCTCCTAGTTGCGCGAGTACCACTCCCAATGAAATAGATGAGGCATCCACATGGATGTGGAACTCCTTGTTCCAGTCAGGGAAAACCAATATTGGCATAGAAGCCATATTTGCCTTCAGTGTGTCGAAACTTTCTGACACTATGGACTCCATACAAATGTGACATCCTTCTTTAATAGCTTCTCCATTGGGGTGGTAATCGCAGCATAACCTATGATGAATTTGTGATAGTATCTAGTGCGCCCTAGCGTCGCCCTAAGCATATTCATATTTGTTGGTGGTGGCAAGCTCAAAATGAGCGCTATTTTCGAAGGGTCGACCAACAATCCTTTCTTGCAAACAATGTGACTCAGCAACATCCCGAAAGGTGTGCATAAAATACACTTCTTTGAGTTCAACATGATTTGATGTTGTCGACATCTTTCCACCATTAGTCAAAGGTTTTCCAGATGATCCTTAATCAGGCCATACATTGTCCAATCAACCATATAAACTTGCAGGAACTTCTGAATAAAATATTTAAATGCAGCAACAACAACCTGAGAAAATATCACAAGTGGATTCTTCAATCCAAAAGGCATCACCGTGTACTGAAAACAGCCCCATTCAGTGACAAATGTGGTTTTATATCGATATTCTTTTGCGAAACAGATGGGGTGATAACTAGAGAATCCATCTGTGAAAGAGCATATATCATGACCACCTACTCCTTCTAGAACTTCATCTATTAATGGTGTCGAAAATGGATCATGCATACATGCATCATTCAATTTTCTCAGATCGACACAGATCCGAACTTCACATGTTTTCTTGTCTTGCACCACCATAGGACTGATCCATTCTGATTCTTCTACTGGTTCAATTATTCCAACATCCAACATCCGATCAAGCTCATATTTAACCCTCTCCTTGTATCGCGGATTCAAGTGATACGGCCTCTGCCTTACCGATTTCGCATCTGGATTTAATGGGATCTTCATCTCCCTTAAATCACCTAGTATCCCCTTCATTTCAGAGAACTTCATCGGAAACAAATCTTGAAATTCATGTAACAGATCCGCGATCTTTGCCATAGTCTCTTCATCCCAATAGTCCCCAACACTTGCAAATTTTGGGTTCTCCTCTGTCCCAATGTTGAATTTTCTAATATTCAACAGTTGGTTCATGGGATCAGCCGGTATATCTAGTGCTGCGAAATCCCTACTCCCTTCTGTTTCTGGAATACTGATATTTCATAGCTCATCATCGTCCTCAGGTCTGCCAGACACATTATAACATTCCATCATCGACTGCATGTGGAAGTGTGCATGTGGATCCACCGGATATGCAATGGGTACTACCTTCAACACCACATCGCGGATGAGATGAAGCGCATTATGGACATCGAGATTGGCATCCGCAAATCGGAAGGTATGAGCAAAGAAAACTGCCAGCTCTTCCCAAGTGGTTATTCCTCTGTGAAGCTCCGCTGATACATACCATGATCTTGGCATTTCATCCAAAGTGTGGACAAATCCATGGACCCATTCATCCTTTGGTCGTGATGCCAACAGCGTCTGACATTCCATTAGATGATGGTTAGGGTCGTTTCGCCCATCGTACTTCGCAGTGTGATATACTTCTGTGTCACCAAAGCGAACTATCATAAGTCGTCAACACTGCGCCCATCCACTAATCGTTTTCTTATGGGTCGCCCACCAGCGTGTTGGAGTATATTTTAGTGCTTCCTCCAGCACCAACAATCGTTGAGGATCGGGTACCTTTTCTTCAAACTCCATTAAGAACGTAGACATATTTGGTAGCCCCTCATAGATTGGCAAACTACTTTGGATCTAGAGAAACTACTTTGGATCTAGTTCAAGATGAAACTTTTTAAAGAGTTCTAGATATTATACATATGCATAAGTAAAAGCGAATTTTAAATTTCGGATTGATGCATGTAACTATTTTTAAGCATGAAAAACCGGTAACCAAGAAAACGTTTGAAGTTTTAAGATGGGAGAAATGAGTCTTCAAGCCCGATCTTGAATGGTATGAAGGACGAGAAGGATCTACAAAGCAAACATGTTGGATGCAACCAAAATCCAATATCCCTTCTGTTAGCACCATGTCTGGGCTAAATGGTCAGAAAGGTGCTCAGACCAGAGTAAATGTAAGAGGGGGCCTAAAATTCCATATCTTATGACCTAGAGGTGTGCAGAAAGGGTTTGAAGATTGTTTAGAAGGCTTATTCCTAAGTATGAAGTATGAGAATGGTAAAAAATCCCTAAACGTGACCTTGGAAATAATCCTTGTATGACAAATCTGCTTCAATGGTAAGTCTTGGCAAGAATAGACGGAGCAGATCCGCCATGGAGGAGATCGACAACCGCATACTAGTCTGCAAGGGTAAGCATGCACGAGGAAATAAAATTTGGAAATCGACGGAATTGGGAAGAGCTAGCAGATTTCAACGGTAGATATCTAAGCCGCAAAAGATCGGACACTCCGGAAGAATCCCGCAAGAGAAAGGTGTAAGGAAGATAACAGATCCGCCAAGATAAGATGAAATCTGCATTTGATCTCAGATTGACGGCTAGGGATGAACCCGCAATGAAATCAATGGTCCAGAGAATTGCGAAGAGGAGCTTGCGGGAGGAAAAAGGTAGAACTCCAGATGTGAGAATTGACAAACCTGCAATCTGCAAAACTGCGAAAGGAAAAAATAGGAACTCTGGATGTGAGAATTGACAAACCCACAACCCGCAATCTGTAGACTTGCGAAAGGAAAAAGATGGAAGTCAAACTTCGATAAAAGTCAAATCTGCAATCCGTAATCCAAAAATAGGCAGAAGGAAAAGTGCGAGAAAGAAAAGGCGAAAGTTCGGTTGTGAAAGTTGGTGAGCCCGAAATCTGCAATTTTGTGGAAGGAAGTCAGCAGAAGGAAATTGCAAAAAGGAGCTTGCGGGGCCACATGTTCTGACGGCTCAGATCAAGGCCTGATCCATGTCAACGGATGGTGATGATTCCGCAAATTAAAGATGCATGGGTGACTGGAGACTTCGAGGCTCAACGAAATGTGGAAGAGGCTGCAAAGCAGATAGTGGTTGTGCAACCAATCGCTACACAGTCAAAGAAGAAAGGGGTGGAGGAGCCTTCACTTAGATATCAGAACCACTCCCATACGTTTGTAGCAAAAGGTCATTTGAAGATGCTCTGAATAGCCGTTTTCATCAAGAAAGCCCGAGACCACCAGACATCAAGGTTTTCCATTTTTTATCAGTCACGCGTATCACAACGTGCTTTCTCGGTTTGTTTTGTGCTCATGGTGAATCTGCCACCTCATAATTTGTTAGGATTTTGTACGTTAGGGTTTGATTCCCATGATGTAAATGATTTGGTGCTCTGTTTTGAGATTTGTCCCAAGAGAAAATTGAACTATAAATGTAACCTCAATAGAGGAGAAAAGGTGGGGGGGTCAATATTCATTTTGGGAAGCCTCTGTGCTTGGTTTTGTATCCCTGAACGTTTCTTGGAATTAATTAATGCAGAAGTATGTTTTGAGTGTCTGAGATTCATCACAGTGTTCAATGTTCACTTTGCGTTTTTCTGTATGCTCCATTTCCATGTATGTGTGAAGTTTCTGCTAATACGTTTCTAGTTGTATGCAAGGAATTTGTTCTCTGTTAAGCACTCCTTTCATCAGAAATCGTATTTGTTATGTGTTTATGATGAATGTCATGGAATTCATCCTCTGCTAGGTGCTCCATTTCAGTTATCAGCGTTTATTGTTGCTTCTACTAAAGGTGTTTCAAGAGATTCATTCGCAGATAGGTGCCTCTTATTTCACTAGGCTTCTTCTCATTTACCTTGCCATCTCTTAAAGTTATTTGACTGAATGTTAATGCTCATGTTGCCTCAGATTGCAAAGGATAATCACCTATCATTATTGTTGTAATGCCTTGAATGTTTCAGGCTTCTACTCCATTTCCCAGTGGTGTTTTCTGTTTGTCTGTCTTACACCCTTTGAAATACAAACAATATGTTCACAATCAGAAATCTAACCTTTTGAATGCTTGTTGCGAGACATATGTGTATGTGAATGATCCTTCTGACCCTAAGGGAGCCCTCTCTGGATGTATAGGATAGAATACATCCTAAACGTTGGTTTGAAATGGTTAACCCAGTGATTTCCTACCCACAACCATAGGAAAATTATCGGGATCTAACACCTTCTACCTAAAGTGATCCTACAAAATCTACACAATTCTTCACACAAGCAATGCTAATCCAGTTGATTTCATCAAAAGAAAACAAAGAGAATATAAATATAATTGACTACGGTCTATTACTCTTGCAATATTCTAATGATGAAATACAAATGAGTTAGTTAAAAGCTGCAAATACTCATTAAAAAAAAACTAGATCTATGCAACAATACTTGACAGAAAGAAAGCATAAATTAAGCAAATTTCATCTCAACATTCATCAAATTGAGAGCTCACAAGACGATGCTACACATTAGCCTCCAAATCCTTCAATTTCATTCAAAAATAATGCAAAAGAAAGAATGCAATATGCATCGGTTCTTTGCATCCTCCCAAATGAGGAGCAAGACCTTGCATTTATAGCAAAAATTTATCTCAAAGCCCAGAGGGGCGCAATCCCCAAGAGAGGAGGTGGTTTTGGGGGTTGAGGAAATGGTGGAAAGAGGTTTGAATTCATGGGAGGAGAGGTTTCCACCTCTCGTGAGGTGTCCCACTTGCTTTGGAAGCCTCCACCTCTCCAACCAACTCCTCCATGTGGAGGAATGCACCCTTCATGAGGAGAATGCACTCCCCTATGAAGGAGATGAGTGGGATCCTCTTCTTTGTTGACTCTAGATGTTCCGACATGCTTATTAATGCCCCAGACAATATCCTCCACCTCCCTGACACCTTAGAGACATGTCCCAGATAAGCTGCCTTTGATTTAGGAATTGGAATTTCTCCATTTTTTCCATTTATTTGACCCTCTGAGCCATTTTGGAGAGAAAATCAAAATTAATAATTGAAATTACTAATTTGACTCTCGAAAGTGGGTTTAGGGGTTAAGTAGGGCTCTGGTTCCAAAACCGAGCATCCCCATGACAAAAATAACCTTCTGGGCCCACTTTTATGACCTTTTGAAATTTTACAATTAAAATACACCTTATCGATTATTTTATCAAAAACCAAAAATTAAAAAAATCCTAGGAAAGGCTTAGCGCATGTCCATGAAACTTTGGGGATATGACTATCATGGTATAATACATACACCCTAGGATTTAATAACCCTCCCAATGCATAATTACCAACTTCACCATCCCAGCTTTGGAGAATTTTGAGTGAAAAACTTGAAAATTATGTCACTTAAAAAAGTGGCATATAACTAACAAGGAAAAAAACACTCAAGGACGATGACTTTGATGACCAAGCCTTTTACATAAGAAACCATTATGCTACGTTATTTTGTACAATTCCCCCGAAGGGGTGTGAACATGCGAAAAAGGGACCACAACTACCCATGGTGAAACCATGGAACTTTCGAGCACCAAGTAAGAACAATTGATTTGTTCCGATCCTTGGTGGCTCACTTGAAAAATCCCCCTAGTGCAACTTAGTAGATAATAGTGTCCACATCAAATACCTACAACTAGAGGGAAAATCACCCCTTGGTAGCCATTCAATACGTTTGATCTTTATGAAGATAGATCCAGGATGTTATTTACACTTATTAATATAACTGTTCAAATGTTAAAATTAAGGCCTTATGCTAAACTTCCTTTAGAATTATCGTAATAGTTTCCATGGTTTTTATTGTATGTTTATATTTGTATTTTTTCTTAATCATTATTGGTTATAAGGCGGTTTTGGGTTAAATTATTACACCTTTCAACAAGGTAAGTTGTTAAGTTTCCTAATACACTAGCCAACAACATCACTATCTATCAAGGTTTCAATATAACCTTTCTATCATGAAATCTAGGCAAAGGGGGTTTCCAACAAAAAAAAAACTTCTTTCTATTATTAGAGTATGCAAAGAGACAAAGATGTCACATAAATGTTTACCTTCTGTAACAAGGAATGGAAAGTAAATTCCTTATTATTTAATAGTGTTTTTGGTTGATGAGTTGGCACATATAATTCATCGACAACTAAAATGGATAAAATGTGAAGGCTTCCCCAGTGCTTATTAAGGAGACAAGATCAAAGGCTCAAAGTGGTAATTACTATAAACTCGTTTATGTTAGTACATACATATAAATCTTTAAAATATTATTGATTTGTTACATGCAAGCTCTTTTTTTGAGTTGTGAGTTTGAATTTGAATATTGGATAAAGTTTTTAGGTTTATCCAAAATTACTCCACATGATTAATGTGCTTCATTCAATATCGTTCAAGCAAAAATGCTATGGGTGTAGGATTTCATGATTTTGGATCCATTTTGAGCCATATTTGGGTTGTTATACACTTGCATTCTCCCAATTGTGCTTCTAAGATTTCCCACATAATGTCTTGGTCTCTCACTTACAAAGCTTTTGAGGTTACATCCAGGTTAAAAAAAGATTTAAAGGATATAGAAGAATGAAACCATCACTAGTTGTTAAAATTATTAAACTCGATTCCTCTAGAATTTTTACTACTTGTCATTAACAAGGCCTTCAAATTTGTAAAACTCATGAGGTGAAGCAACAAGAATCACCCCTCTATTTCAAAAAATTAATTCCACTTGAGGATGCCTAAACAAAAGGTTTGAAATAGATGAAAAATAACAATGGATAACTATTGTAACACAATACTTAATATGTATTATCGCGCATGGATCTAGAAGTAACTTCTTAGTGCACCCCCATCTATCTACATAATCTATAACTCTACCATGTTGGGCTATGCATTTCATAAGTCAATCTTGAGATTTGAATCTTATGGAACATACCAAGAAAATGCTTTGAAGGAATCTACAAAATGTGTTGCACGATTGCTTAATGACACTAGGTTAAGCAAACATTCGGTAGTGAATGAATATTGTGTTTTAGGACATTCATCAAACAAAAAGTATAGCTTGAGTGGGATAATTACCATGCACTCTTCCCTTTGAAAAATTAGGTTAATTTTGTGAGAAGGTAACATTACGACTTATTTTCATTGTAGAAACTAATACCTATTTGGAATGTCAAAGCACAAATTTCAACCTCTTAGCAAAAATTGTGATCCCAAGTTACCATTGATCAATTTAGAAAAAGATACTAAACGTGTATAGCATAATGCAATGTCCCCTATGTATATACAAATGTTTATGTTGCGTAACAATTTAAACATATATACAATTGTACATGTGTATTTTGTATTTTTCACATGTTTATCTAAATGTGGTATGATGTTGGATTGACGAACCGGGTGAATAATAAAATAGAACTTACTCAATCCATTGGATCCAAAAAGGAGAATAGATGACCTAATGATAACCTTGCATCCTCGAAACCAACAAGGTGAGATGCCTCTGACACATAATTTGGTTTCGAAGACATAGGGCAAGGGAAATGCTCCATGTTGTAACCAGCTAAAAAAGGTGCACTAAGGCCATTACTTTTCAATAAAAGAAAGTTTTAATACCTTAATTTTCTACCCCAAGTTTTGAAAGGCCAAGTCTTTTGGACTTCATGTGAAATGACTTATGGTATACATTTTGTATATTAATGTGGAAGTTATAAGTCCCTAGTAAGGAGATCGAGGTTGAATTCCACTAGGGACTATGGATGCCAAATTAGGACATGCAACTTTTCTATGGTTCACTATTTAGGACAAGTCACTTTTCCTAAATTAGACTTTAGCATGAAATACTTATAATTTAATGTTGGAAATGTATATTAATATGAACATCTTCACTACGAAGCAAGATCCTCAACTATGATGTGACAAGGGGTGAAGGAAACAAAAATAGGAAAGTCAACATATAGTAAGTGGCATATCCTTAAGCCATCATCCATGCATGAAAATGGTGGAACCTTTCCAAGGAGCATGTATCATACTCCCCATTCCTTCATGCAAGTACAAGATTGCATCTCCACCATTGGCATGTATAGATAAACACTCCCTCCCGTGCACATGCTTCCTCCATCCAAGTGGATTCCTTTAAGAAATGTTGAGGGTTATCTTCTCATTTTAATTACATGCATCCATATTGTTGTGAGAAGTTGGTTATGGGATAAAATGGAGAAGTTATGATGGATATGTGGGAGCTTCAATACATGGGAAGGACATCTCATTGCATAGAGGTTGAACATTCATCGAGTCTTGATTCATGACAAGCTAGGTTGCTATTGGTTAGGACAAAATTCTTAAGTTAGTAAAGACATCATCAGCTTGACATACTAGAATGGTAGCACAACTTGAGAAGTCTATGGTATAATTATAACCTTGTCATGGAGGGTACCATATGTATTGAGCCCATGGGTATTGGATTTTGATGTTTCTCCAAGTTGCACCATCGGGCAGACATTCATCCATGAAAGACAACCTGAGTCATATGGCTAGTGGTGAATGGTCGAGTTAGGGGTAGACAATCTCCCATTATCCCGAGTCATATGGAGTGGGGAGATTGGCCCTAAGGTGTTATCACAGTGCTTGCTCCATGAAGTGATCTCCTCTATATTAGAGTGAGTTACCTTGTTTATTTGATAGGGGATTTCATCCCTTTGGAATATACAAGTCTAATTTAATGTTGAATTTGTCCTAGCTCTATAAAGTGTCCAAGACTTCTTAGTGTGGGTCAAATCAACACTAGGCCTATATGCATGAATAGATGTGCATGTGAAGAGATGATCATTAATAAGTGCATCTTTTCTCTGGAAAAAAAAACAAGAAGACAAATCAACCATTGAAGAAGTCCTAGATGGCATTGAAGAAGCCCAAAGGTAAATTGAAGGCAAGAAGACAAATTAGCCCCAACTGAAATAACAAGTCAACCCCACTAGTGAAACTAGAAGTGATTTCAAGTGTATAAATAAAGTGCTCACATATTTCATTTTTATCATCATCACATCATCTCTTCTCTTCTCCACTTGTGCGCACTTTCCAAGAAGGCCTAGCAAAAGCACAAGAAGCAAATATTTTGGGTTATTATCATCTTCTAGTGGTTTGTTATCTCTCCATAGAGGTTTGCTAGGGTTTCCTCATGAAAGAGGGCTCATTGCTAGGGTTTCTTCATGAATGGTAATGTACTTATTGGATTGATTTTTTCTAAGAAAAGTTGGTTGGGTTTTATCTCAAGTTTGGGTTTCCCAAGGTAAAATTCTTGTGTCTATTGTGCATGGATGTGTTTCTATGATCTTTTATTCCTGCTGCAATTTAAGTTGAAATTTTCAAAGTGAAATAATTCAATGAAAATTGTGGGATGGAATGAATGCTTGAAATCATTAGGAAATAGTCGTTAAGATCTTAAAATTGTATTTCAACTACTATATTAGAAAATTCAACATTGTGTGGGATTACTCATGTGATTGTGTGGTTTCTAGCAGTGGGTGTTTACAAAATCTGCACTAGTATCATTGACAAGGGATTCTTGAATTTTCCTTGTTGGTTAGCTTGTCTACCTCAAATCCTCTAGCATTATCTTTGGGAAACCCATATGAGAATATATGTCGATGGGAAAACCTTTTCCTTGTCACATCATAGACCAACTCGACAGTGGCATCTATGTTGGATGCCTACAATTGGATGGAAAAACACTTTAAGACAACCCTCTGGAACTTTCATATTTTAGGAGATAGTTTCTTTTGTTGTTTTTAAGTTGTTATGTTGTGGATAAATTCTATGATATTGCTTTTTGTTGTTATAGATGTTTTAGAATATGATTTGCTTTGGTAATTAAATAGCTTAAAGAATTCAAATTGAATTGTAAATATTGGTCGAAATAGTACTTTGTTCACTTGTTGTAATAGTACCTCGTTGAGCAAGATTGTTAATTGGGAATGTCTCACTTGTTTACTTTGTGCGAGAGAATTGTGAATTTTAGATTTACATGTTTACAAGGATTTTAAAGATCAACTCCTCATGGAAAATAAAAGTACAATGTTTTTTATTTATCAATATGATAATTCTTTAGAGAATTAAGAAGTTAACAAGTTACATGGAAGGGAAGAAAAAAAACATCTTAATGGATTTTCAATAAAAATACCAAATTTTATGAAGATATTAAATTATTAAATGAAAAATAACATAAAGTTCATTTTATGTCATTTAAAAATTGTTGAAACCATCTATCTTGATTGACCTAAAACAAAAAATGGCATAATATGTCTAGTGTCTCACATTTCTATACTTTAGTGATAAGAACACAAATCCATGAAATAAAGTAGGCTCTAACAATTTGTTACATTGCAAAATATTTTTATGTTGACATGAAATTTAAATTATGCATATGGGAAAATGTTTGTCAAATTTGCATTGCTATGTGTTTTAATATAACAAGAATTTAGAATCTAAATTATTTCAACACTTTGTTACATTACAAAATCTTTTTATGTTGACATGAAATTTAAATTATGCATATGGGAAAATGTTTGTTAAAATTGCATTGCTATAAGTTTTATATAACAAGAATTTGAAATCTAAATTATTTCTTTTTTTCTCTAGTGTATACACATTAAATTATATTTACTATTTAACAATTTTAACCTAAAATTATATTTACTATTAAACAATTTTCACCTAAAGTATATTTACTATTCAACAATGTCTATGATGCATTCATGTGTATACAATTACCATTTCCATTAAAGTTTTATACAAATTACACAACCTTATTAATGTTTTTCTACCTATCTACTTTAGGTATTTACTTCACACTATATTTAGAAGTGTAGAAAATATAAAGTTGGAGGAGATCATGTTTCAAAGCCCTACTATTCAAATTCTAGCCTTTCTATATCATAGGGAAAAATGGAATTCTGACTCATTTCCATAATAGATTAACATTAGTTATGAATGCCTTTGAAGAAAAATGGAAATTTGACTCTTTTCCAAATTTATAGCGATGTAATTTTATCAATAAAAAATATGAAGCAAAAAACAGATTTGGCAAATACATGTATTTATAGTTATACATTTCAATACACCCAAGTAAACACTTTGTCCATTAATCATTTTGTATTTTTTATAAACTCATAAAATACATACAAACTAACATACTGTTTACATGTTATATCCCCACACCATAATGATAACATTCACTCGCACACGAAACATATCCCCTCCACGAGGCCAGGTCTAGTGAGGATGTCCTGTAATTAGTTCCAATCTGTATAGCCTCAGTGATGAAGTACGATTGAACATTGAGTCCTTCATCACTGTATTAATCCAATAGAACCTCTAAAAATATAGTAGAATGCTCTAAATTCACATAACATACACAAAAGAAGCAAAAGGATGCATAACATATCTATAAAGACACTAAATAGCCACTTACAAATCGCCTACCTCCCACTCTAAGCATGCTTTTACCAAGGCTACGCAATTTACACTGTAAACAATCCCATGTGCTAACTTTTTTCTACCTTTTTCGAGTTCCTAAAAGTTTACAATGACAAAATTTATTTATAGAAAGTGAAATGAATAAATAAACAAAATGACTTGCATTTGCCAAGATATTTCTCTCTGACCACCTAAGCTTTAGAAAATATAAAAAAAATATTTATGTGCTCTGTTTTCCACACGCCGCCGATGCACAGCCCACGCTGCTCATCGAGGGTCTTATCGATTTTCTTTTGGCGTTTCGGGCCTGTTTTCTACCATTTTAAGCCTCCTGTACTCATCATTACCAACGTTCTCCATGCTACAACATGTCTTCACCGTCGTTCAATCAATAGTGTTTCCTTCATGTTCCGGTGTTTCTATGCGACATCCACCACATGGTCGATGGTTTACAAAGTTATCTTCACCGTATTTCTTAGAAGCTTTTCCTTATCAAGCTTTCTAGTATTTTCCTAGGACATTATTTGATAGGCTTTCTTAGTATTCTATAGCGATATAGTTCTTTATTCTCAAGAAAGATTCAGACGTTTTACCAAAACACTATGTTGTGCCATTTTCACTCACATTTATTGCTCTACAGTAAGTTGATGCACTCAGCAAAATATTTTGTCTCCCCTGAAACATTATCCTCCATTATCACTGCTTTGAGTCTTTTTGTCACTTTTCCTTTCAACTCCAGCCTTGAAAGTCTTAATCTAGTCAATTGCTTCAAACTCAGACTCCAAGAAATAAAGGCAAATAATTACTGGAGAAATCATGGATGAAATAATTACTAGAGAAATCATCACTGAAGTTGATGAATTAGATGGTTTTTTTTAAAGATGGTTCACCATTTGTTAGAGGGCTACTCCACTGGTATATATGCCAACACCTGTTATTCCAACACGAGAATCAAGGTATGGCGAGATTACACAATCCATGCATTATTACAAAGGGCTCAACAAGAGCAACATGTCACTCACAAGAATTGAAACTGGGTGGGGAGGGAAACAATAATTCCTCCCAACCACCCAAGCTACATCCAAATTCCAATGAACTGATGAAATAGATGGCTGTTCCAACATCTCCAAACATCGATAATTCAAGCGACCAAATCTACGTTGCCAACGCTCATCTTGGGACCTTGTAATGCTACCACTATTTTTTATTGACTTGTGAGGAATGGGATCTAAGAAGACCTTCTCATCGGCCCCTGTAGTGGCTATCTTTGACCCTTTAACATTGCACTTATTTTAGTCGAAGTATACCTTCATGTTTTGATTGGCAATTTCACTCAGAAAAATCAGATGCTTGTATGCTTGTTAGCACCTAAAAGAAAGAAAAAAACTAGCATTTCTCATCTTTTATGCATTTTCTAGTTGCAAGCTTTGCCATAGCGTTTCCTTTCTCTTATTTTCCCCTTAAATTTTCTAAGCCTCCAATCCTCTAGAGAGACCTCTGTTGCCAACTCGCCCTCTACAAGTTTCTTAGAACCAATCTTTTACATAAATTATACATTTAATCACTCCAAAATAAATTTATCAATCAATAGATTTCCTTTTCCATTTTGTGATACTCTGAAAACAAATTCCACATCCCCATCATCAATATTATCATATCCATCTCCTACAAAGTTGTTTCATGTGATTTATTTTTCTGGGACGTGTCTCTCTTCCTTTTCTAGTGATCTTTATGAAATGACCAAGCTTCCTACAATAGTACCATGCTTTCTTAGTTTTCTATATCTCACTGTCTCCTGGTCTGGTTCCTTAACTCTTTCCCTTTTCCTCTGCCCTTAGATTTTGTAGCCAAGGTATTATCAAAGTTTCCCTCGTCTTCATACTCAAGATAAACTTAATCCTCTTGTAAAACGAGCTCCATCAAGTCTTCAAGTGAGATAACTCTGCAATATTTAGAGTTGTGATGAACCATCTTATTTAGTGTCTTTGGTAACATGTACGACGCTACAGCCCCTAGTTCTTCATGCTTCAAATTTGTCAATGCTTGGGCATAGAATCTCCTTAAGCCATATTCAAACCATCAAGCTCATTTATGAGGTACAATACTATTTTGACTTTTGAAGTTTCATACATTGCCTTTAAAATTTCTTAAGACTTTCTGTGCAGACTCCTTTCTTCCAACCCTATCCTCTTAAGACTTTCTGTGCTAGATGATGAACTGGCTTTAGCTAGCAGATACAAAAGAAACTCTAAAGATTTGGTTGAGAATTTGTTTGGTACCAAGCTGATCAAGCTTTGCAGTTCTAAAGATTTAATAATTTGCAATGGCTTAATGATGTGGCCAAAATCCACTAGATAACTTGTATTCATGCACTTGGCAACAATGTCGTAGATAATGTGATATCTGATATCCCCGTATACAATCAACTAGTAAATTTTGACATCTTAAATGACAATGAGCCCAACTCTGACCATAGACCACTAACCCTAACTCTAAGCTTTGTCATGCACAAAGCCCCATAGAAGAGACTTCTAACAACCAAAAGAACTTGATCCTCGGCAAAAATAAAACTAATCTTTTTAAAGTTCTAAAAAATGATCTAAATATCCTATCAAACAAAGACGATATTGAAGACTTCTATCATAATTTTCCCACAACCCTCTCTACTTCCTTTAACAAGTTCTCTATCGAGGTGCCATGTAAAAAGAAAATAGAATGACCAACCCTTGGTTTGATAAAGAGTGTAAGATTGCTAGGAAATCCATTAGATTATAGGATCAATTATGATTAGCCCTCTTTTAGCCAAGTTATATGGAATTATTATGGAATAGAAGATCAAAATATGGCTAAAAAGCCACGGAAAAAGAGAAATAGGCAAAGCAGAACTTAAGAGATATCATCCAACTGTGGGCCACCTTATTACGCTTAGGATCATTGTGGAAAAGTTTTGCAATAATAAAACCAATCTTTTGTGTTGCTTCGTTGACTTTAGAAAAGCATTACATAATTCTCAAAACTAACCTTTAGAAGAGACTAGAAGAGCTAAAAATTCATTTTGAGTTGAAAGTTGTTGTGATAAGGTTGTACAAGAATGTTATTGCCATGTTTAGGAACATTGAGGGTCGGGTAGAAGAAATTAATTGTAATATAAAAATCATTACCCTAACATGTAGGGGTGACTCGATGATCATTGCCTATGTGATCTTGCATCACTTCCAGCAATTTCGTAGATGAGATCTATGGTTTGAACATGGATATTTGCAAGACACTTCTATCTTGCTCAGATCATCATGATATGTGCTAGAGACCTAAGGGGAGCATTCAGTTGACAATGTTATGACAAATCTCTCTGGTAAATGCTTTCTTATCAATGTTCTAAAACTCTAAGTCGGACTCAGAACCAAGAGTCAACTTAGCTCGGACCTGGAATCGACATTGACTCGAACCGGTTTGATTTTCTGCCTGCTATTTATACCTCTTAGTTTATACCTCTTAGCTTACGATAATAAATGCATATAACCGTGAGCAAGTGTTGCACTAGGCGGTGCGAAGTCAAGAATGAAGCTACTGTCATTGCGAACTGTTTCACAATTACTGTCCAATGCGATTGCTGGAAAAAGCAATCTAAATATGGGACTCGGAACAATGCACTTTTCTCCTGTAGCTTTGGGATTTAGAACGGCAGTGAATAGCAACTAATGGCACCTCTGGTGCGATAACTAATATTGAAAACCATCGGTTTGATAGATCTGAATTCGAACTCCATGCCCACGTAAGTGAAAATCTTTTGTTTCAACCAAACATCCTTTCTCGGCCATTCGCCCCTAAGCTGCACGAGCAACTCTTTTTAACTTTTATCAACTTTAACATTGAAGAGTATATATGCAAATATTATGAAAGTGCAATGTGACCATTTAACATAAATCTATAATCTAAGACCTGCAAGGAAGGGCTCATTGGTGAAAACAGTGCGGGCATGTTGACCAAGGTTCCATTCCTGGGGTCGAGGCAAGGCCCTTGATGCCTTAAAAGGTTGATAGCAGGGCTGATATTTACGTTTAAAAAAAAACATAGATCTATATTTTAATAATAATAAATCTTAGTACCACGTCAAAAGCAGTGCCTCTCTGTATATGCCAACTCGTGTGAACATGATCTACATCTTTTTTTAGGACTCTTAAGCCAAACCGTTTAACTATTTCAATATTTTTGCGTTATTTTACAATATCATTCGCAAAATGTTTCTATGACCCAGAAAGTTTCCCAGTTCTTGCTAATCTCCTTAAATAAACTATTTACCTAATGTCCTTATTGCATAAACAAATAGATGCCTAAGAAACTACACATCTTTCTTTAGGACTCTTAACCCAAACAGTTTTACTATATCAATCTTTTTGCGTTATTTTATAAGATCATCCCCATAATATTTCTATGACCCAGAAAGTTTCCAGTTCTTGCTAATCTCCTTGAATAAACTATTTACCTAATGTCCTTAATGCATGAACAACTAGATGCCTAAGAAACTACAAAAGCCTTATCTTGAATCTTGCTTGAAAACTGCAAATAAAACCTGTAAATGTAAATGACAAAACAGGAGAAAATAGATGTCCCCAATGTAAAATTGTTTAGCACTCTTAATAATTGATGTGCAAGATTTGCTCTGCCAGTTAAAGCAGAAGTAAATCTTTGACAATGGTGATATTTAAGAATTTACCTTTGTGTCAATGTCCACTGAGCTGGCATCTTTATTGTCTAAAAGCTTCCCTTTGTAGACCATAAAATAGAACTTTTTGTCATACCTATAATGCATAGAGAAAGAAAAATTAGAATTTTTATTTACATCCATTAAATACCACTCATGAAAAATATATTACCTAAAATATAATGCGCCTATGAAGGGCCACAAATGAACTTGAAGCAATTTCCTCATGAATACCTAAAACCTATCATCCAGAAGAAGAGCCTTGCCAAGGGGGGAGGAAAAGCAGCAAACCCAGATGGTCCATTCCGTTTTTTGGTAGCCTGTTCAATTGGTAAACAGCAAACAAATTATTAAGATGATTAGGAGGAAAGCACTTCTAAGTCCTGACACATCACTTTTATTTACCCCTTAAACTATCCCAAATTAAATCTTATTTTATCATTCTACTCGAAGTGATAAATGAATTTTCCAAGGGGAAATAATATCTAAGAAGAATGTTCATCTGAATTAGAAGTTTGTATTTTTACTACAAGAGCATCGTAAAAGTGAAACCACAGTCTCAGCCCATTTTTTTTCCATAAAAACAATGGTAAATTTATTACTAGTATAGACCCATCTTAACCCCGGATCTATTAAGCCCCCTGACCACTACTCATCAACTGTCACTGCTGACCACTGCTCATCGATTGTTACAGCTGACCACTACTCATCAACTGTCACTGCTCATCATCTAACCACTTCACAACACCTGTACCAATAACATGTACCAACAACCTGTGCAAAACAATTTGTCTAATCAATTTGTTGCTCACATCATCCGACTCAATGAATCTGAGGCTAACCAACTGCTCACCAAACTTAGTCCACCTGAGTCAAACCATCTGCTCATACAACTCATCCAGTGTGAGTTGGACCAACTGCACATAAGGCAACCTGTGCCAATCCTGCTCAACTGAACCATCCTGTACCAAGCTGCTTGTATACCTATGCCAAATCAATCATATACTTGTATTAATCTAATCAAGTTCTCTGACAGTCAACCAACCCTTCTCACTTGGCCTAGTTCATCAAGTAAGAGACACATTTGAGAAACCAAGAGACTTCACATACGGTCAACCAAACTTTGTCCAATCACACTGAACTCAATGACACCACAACCAACCTCAATCACAGCCAAGGAAGACTTGACAATTAAACATGATAAACCTCAACCAACTAACCTCAGCCAAAAAGATAAAAGACTTAACCAACTATGTCAAATTCAGTCAATCTCATAAACTCTTAGACACAAAAGGATTTTTCACTCTACTCAAATCAAGTGAACAAATCAAACAAATATCAAGCAAATAGTGACTTACAATCTGTGTTTTTAAACCCATCCAAACCGGAATCGGCCAGTCTGACAGGCCAACCCCCTCAGCAGTTCAGACCGGGCCTAAAACCAAACTGGAGACTGGTACGGTAATGAACTAGCCGACCCGAGTCCTGAACCAGTCTTACCCAGCCGGTCTCGTAACTAGCTAGTCGGCCAGTTGGGAAAAACAGACACCTCCGCGGAATTAAAAAAACCACTTAAAAATTGATCTTTTAATAAAATATAAAAAAAACTAACTAATACCTAACCCTAAATGCATGCTAACGCTATAAAATAGACCGCCCTCCCATTTCACTCATCGATTACAAGTTTACGTGGTGATTGTTTGAGTTGTAAGTTTGTCTTTTGCAACCACCAGCGATTATAACTATGTAACTAGTAACATAATAATAGCATTAGGTCACTACCATGTAAGTGTAACCTATATTAAAACATTATTATTTATGTAGTGGTCTTACCCAACAACCCCCCACCATACAACATTTCTAGGGTAGTATCCCCCTTAAAACAAGATTGCTTTTACAAATAACAACTTAACTAACAAAAAACAACAATAAAAGGATGGCTATAACATATTTTTTACAAATATACGAAGACTACGAATGGGTACGCTTGCATCCATCACGACATGCGGATAACCAACTGCAATTCTTGTTGATTTTGCTTTGTACTACGATACTATCTTCTATCATCTATGTAGTGCACTTGGTGCCATTTTGTGACCCATACATGGTTTAACTTTATTGCATATTATGTCTCTAATCATCTAATGGCTTGAAATCATAGTTTGGAATGTTAAATATAATTTTTGTCATTAAAATTATAATTTTTTTTGTATTATTTAATAGCCCGGTTCATTGAAATCAAACCGCTCCGGTTCAGTACCGGTTCCGGTCCGAGTTGACCCTCAACCGGTTCGACTCCCAGATCCGAGTTTTAAAACCTTGCTTACAATACTGTCAAAGGTTGTCATTAATAGCCAATAACAGTCCAACTCCACTTAGGTCAAAGACACAATGATCAACACTTGTCAAACTAGTTTTCAAAGAAAACACTTAGGTTGATCAAAGAAATCACTCACAATATCTATTACTTACATGTCAACTTCTCATTCAATACTACACTATACAAGAGTCAAGATAAACACCAAGATCTATGCCAACAATATCCAAGATAATCATCAAGATCACATCAAGATATATGCCAAGATAACCATCACCATAGCCTCCATAACATATTCAGTGACTTCAAAGAGATATACCAATATAGAGTCTCACATACTTAGATCAAAGATGAACTCTATCCATGAGAGACATGTCATCACAAGAGAAACCCAAAAGCATTAACCATACATTTTTTAAGATCACAAGATGCAAAAACAATTGGCAAACCAAAATAAACTCTAGATCATGTCATCACATAGCCCTTGAAACAAGCTTTCCAACGAGCCAAGAATTTTGTAATTTTGATTCTGTATGAGAAAGTTATGTCAATTTTAGTGAATCTCTTCAACTCTCAAAGATGCCCAAAAATTTCTCCTCCACAAAGTTTTGCAATTTTCTCCAAGTGTCGTGAAATACCAAAGAGAGACTCGATTGATGAATAAATTAAATGTTTGATCTTCTATTTATATAGGTCGTAGAGGATTTCTTCAAATGTCTGGCCGACGTGTAGTAGTTTTAATTAAAAATTAATTGAATTCTTTTAGCAGGTCGACCTACTTGTAAAGGGGCAAATTAATACATTAACTTTATAAAATCAAAACTCATCAACCGTAAGGGGTTAGAAGACACTCCGCATATCAATGGAAAGGGCTTGACAAGGACTATCTCCCTATGAGGGGATTGCTTGCAATAACATGGTCCTTCACCCTTATTTTCTTCAATTTGTGCAGGACATCAAAACTTAATTTGAAATCCTCTTTTAAGGGCTTTAAGGGCATGCACAAGGGTTTCATTACCATATGACTTCATCATCAAGCAAGCAAGAGGGCTTCTAGACTTCAAGGGATTCAATCATATCTCCATCAAACTTGTGTGTTAAAGACCATCCACATATATCCAAGTATAAAGGCTTCAACACCAAAGGGTTCATCTATGGGATTCAAGGGCTCCATATCAATATTGTGCACCCATAACAAAGTAAGGGCTCCAAGATTCGGGCTTGTGGGCTTAAGGACCAAACTATCATATGTGAAGGTACATGTAGGATATCAACATCATCAAACAAAGAGACCATAACAATTACAAGCATGACAAACAACATAGAGACAACAAAAGACAACCAAGACCAAGGGATACAACACATGACTCAAATGGGACCAAGATACAGCTGAGGGGCACTTAACCAAGTCAAGGGGTAACCAGGGATTTTTCCATTGTCCCAAGGCCTTCAAGGGCTTCAATCTTAGGCTTGGACAAAGTAAAAAGGGCTCTTTTGACACAGACAACCAAAAACAACACAAACCAAACACTAACCCTCAGGTGCTCCACAAAGGGCACCAAAACAACCACAAACCCTCACAGGGAACTGTTGGCATCAATGACAACTTTAATCAACACCTAAATTCTAATGTGCCCATTCCCATACTTCCTCGTTCATCTTCTAGTGTTTTTCAGTACCAATCATTTCGTGCCTTGTCCAGGTAATTGAGATCTCAATGGACCACCTCCCTCCTTTCAAGTATTCTTTGGATGCCCCTAGACAACACCTATTAAATAAGCAAGAGCTAAACAAGATTAGCAAAGACAATATATACAGGCAGTATATCTAGAGCACATGGCTCAACCCACCAAGGAGGTTGAAGCCCAAGATGGCCTTCTACGCAAAGCAATTCATGGAGTTGAGAGACGACCTCATCATTTGACCTCCTTACACACTACAACATTCGATGCATGCACTCAAGATCCCCCTAACCCGAGTGGGCTCACATAGGCTTCCAGTAGAGGCCAAGCATAAGATTCCATCGGAGGATAGGATATTCCAATTATGTCATATGCAGGAGACTAAGATGGAGCAGCACTTTATTTTTCAACATCCTATCTACAAAGACATATGGGGACAGTTCTACTACCTCTTCAAGGAATTTTAGGACTTTCTCTCCATCTTGTTTTGGTCACCTAACCTATGGTTCTAGCTTTGTTCATGAGAGAGGTACTCAATCTCTAATTCTTCCATGCCCACGCCAATCCCTAGTTAGACACTAGCCAGTTTTTACATCCTCTTTTTCCTATGCTCCAAGTTGGCAAGGGCACCAAGGGGTAAGCAGTGAAAACCACCATTCTAGTAGGGTCCAGATCCATGATACCTCAAGAGGCCTCCCATCCTCCACCAACGAGACCCTTGTAGAGTTGTCAACTCAGATCCCAAGACATGGCTCACCTTTCAACTTGACATTCCCCTGCTTTCACACATCAGCAGCAGGCTGCTTCCTTGAGACAACAAGACACCAAGAACCAACACTTCTTCCAACTTTTTTGTACATTCTTCTATCATGATATTTTTTCTCTTCAATCTCAGATAGGAGAGACACGTATACAAAGGTTAATGACCCACAAGAGAGTAGTCGTTACCCCCTTCTCATCAAGGCACAGGTTCAAGGTGCATTGAGCCTTCCCTTCCTCTTGTTTTCCCTTGTACCCTCTGACGAGGAATTTTCTCCAGGGTGTTTGAATTTTTTCTTTTGGCTTTCATCCCTGTTGATGCACAACTTAGTAGCCCAAGAAGATGGACAAGTCAATCAACTGCTAACCTAGCACAACCATGAACTCGCTACCCAACGTATCACTACTGGCAAGGAATTCATCACTTTAGGCTTCCTGGACCCAACAGTGAACAAGTCTAGACTATCCAAGGGAGAGACCCTAACCAAGCTTTTGCTTAAGGTTATCCTAGGACAACTTCAAGTATACACTTATCACTACATTTTGAAGAGGTTCCTAACGGGTAAGCAAAGGTGGAAGCTAGACACACTTTAGGCTAAATGTGACTTAGAATTATCAATGTTTAATATTAAGCAATTACACCAAAAACCATTAACATCGTGATAACATTATTGCATATGAAATAAAAACACGTCATCATGAAATAAATAAAAGCATAATACAATGAACTAAATAACCATGTGGAGCATATACATCAATAGATAAGATCTATAAATTATAACCAGTGTTCCACCAAGTTTCTGAGACGCAAGAGCGTGGGAGCAGGGAAACGCACATTGGGGGCATGTAGAGACACCCGAAAATTTTGGGGTATTTTGGGGGGCAGGAAGGCGGGGGAGCATCGAGGTCTCTAAAATTATAAAAAAATAGAAAAATAATAAAAATATGAACTCCAACATATAAACTCTTATGTTCCCAAAGAGTTTAGTGTAATGTAAATGTAATTGTTATATCCAAGCATATCGTATCGATGTTTGTTTCTTTTTATTTGTTTCTATTTCGATTTATAATGATCATTTAGTGTAAAAGACTAAAATTTAAGATGGACCATTTTTGTTTTTAAGTAAAAAAATTTAAAAATTCGAGGGGGGTGGGGGCTTGTGGGAGCCCCCCATTTTCAGGAGGGGGCGTGTGGGAGCCCCCCAACCCGAGAAACTCCTAGACCTACGTTTCCCCAAGTTTCGCAAAATGGGGGGCACTGGGAAACGTTTCCCATGGAGCCTCTCAGCCCCGGGGCGTGGGAAGCGCAGGGGGCACACCCCCGACCCTGGGAGACGCGTCCCAATGGAACACTGATTATAACCATGAATTTGAGTAGTAAATTTGTTCCCCCCAAATCCCAGGCTTGAGATAGTTAGGTTTTAGGATACCTGTTATCACATATACATTCTGCGGTTGGGCTACCATGATCCAGCATACAGACTTGTCTCTTTTTCTATTCCAGGCTATTTTTCACATGGGGTATTGGCATGGATCTTTACAACTTCAGTCAGTTCAGAGCCTTGATCATCAGATTTTCCTTGCCAGGATTGAGATTCAAAAGTCCATTGAGATGCTTTTACTGATGATCTAGTTCATTGTAGCAAAGCGACGGATCAAAGTTGGTACATACATTTATAGAGGGCCTTATCAGTTGGAGATAGGTATATTTGGTGAGATCAGGTATACACTTCCTTGGTTTGATTTTGCTCTATGATGTATGTCAGATACCTATGCTTATCATGTTAGGATGATTATGGTGACCTATGCTTATATCTATTGTGCTTTAACCTGTGTTATGATTAATTGAGGAGTTTGATGTGAATACTGTTGCTCATGCCATGCTTGAACAAATTGTAAACCTTGGTGCTAGGTTGGTTCCATGTCACTTGTCCCCATCCATCCAGTTCATCCACCTTTGATTTTGTCCCATGACTTAGACTAATTGAGACTTGTGAGATTGAAGATCCTTTCCCCATTGTGACCCCTATGCATGATAGACTCCATGTTGTTATGTTTCTCTGGCTATGAAGTATGTGGCTTGGCCAGTGTGGCTGGGTTCATAGGCTAGTTCTCCTTTAGTCCTCAAAGCAAGTGCTCCACCATAACAGTGTTGCTAAACACTAAAGCATAGGAACACATAAAAGCTATATCTAAAGGATGCAAAAGTTAAATGTTTAAAAAGTAGTCAGTGGCCAAGAGTCTGAGCACTCATTCCTTGTATAATGTAAGGTTGAATCTTCCCTCAATGGGGCCGACAGTGAGAGGCAAACCCGTCGGGGCTATGGATTTCTCGCTGGCAACGGGTCTAGGCCTTAGTCATTTACTGGAGCCCAAAAGGATTTCCAAAGCACCTGCTCTTGTAGGCTGGCTACTATCTTGTGAAATGTAAAGTGTTTTGAAAAGGTTAATGGTCAAAGGATGAGCACTCACTCCTTGTATAGTGTTCGGATCATGTTCCCCCACAAGGCATCAGGGTAAGACTAGCTTGCAAAGGCTGGGTCTTTGTCAGTACTGGAGCCCAGAAGGCTTCTAGGGCACCTGCCTTTGAAGGTTGACCTACATTACAAATAAAGTGCAAAGGAAAATTTGTTAGAGCCTAAGGGAAGCATATCCAAGTACTTTATCCATATATGAGATACCTCCATCCCCTATTGCTATCTGTCATACATATGTCACCTTGGTAGAGTGTATAGTTTATCATTCGGATAGATCACTTAGTCAAAGTCAGACAAAAGTCATTCCCCTTTTACCTTTAACCTTGTTCTTCTATTTTCGCCCATTTGTAGCACATTGTTTACCCTTTGTAAGTATGGCATGAACAAACAAACTTCCAGAAAGTCCCAAGATTCTTCAAAAGCACAGGTACATCTTACTATTATTATTATTACTTGTCACCATGATTATGAATAATTGATTCAAGTTTGGTTTTGATATACATTATTAGATCATTTCTTACCTCCGATGTTTACAGGATCATATTGATATAGTTTCTCATCTTCAGTTTGGGTACTTTGACCTGGTCAACCTAGTTTGACCAAGTCTAGCACAGTTCCCAAGGCAGTGACTCAAAATGCAACCTGGTCTATATTTGTTCCAGACATGCCTGGGACCAATACTACGGTTTCAGTTTTGAGAGTTTGGCATTGGTTCTCCCAATAAGTGATTATTATCACTTAATTATTGGCCAAATGATCAAATTTTATTCCAGATGGCAGTATGATTGGTTTTCCTAGAATAGAGCAGTGTTCCAGGGGGTATGAATAGTCATTTATACCATTCTTCTATGTCTCCAGATCATCCAGAGCAGTCAGTTTGCCCCATTTTACACCCTGAACAGAGTTATGGCGGATTTATAAGTTTCAATAGATTGTACCAGCAAAAAAGAACTAGAAAAATCATTGAAAAAATTGATTTGGCCCCTTCGGTCAAGTAAATGGCTTGGAATTTTGACAGATGATGTATTTCAGCATCCCGGACATTCCTCCGGCAGTTTTGAGTCAGTAGATGTCTGGTTTATTTTGTATAGGCTCAGCCAGTGAGGAAATCCCTCCAAGGGGCGCCCCCTCAACTTGGCTTTTGATATATTTCATTGTTATATCTTGTATTATAAAGTTGTAAAGGGGCTGAGGGTGAATTAAGCCCCTAGTGACCCCCTCCTATGTATTACCATGTCACATCTTATGTTATATTGTGACTTTCACTTAGGATAGCCGTCCTTGAGCAAAGTGCGCCCCCTCTTTGACTTAGTCACTTGATCCATGTATTAGTTGATGTATTGTTGATCTCCACCATTAATGATGTTATAATCTCAACCGTTGGATGAAAAGAAAGTTAGGGTTTACATCTCTCTCAAACTATTTAAGAGAGGTCGCCCCCCCATTGTAATTCATAAGCTCTGGCACTGAAATTTGAATAAAGAGATTTTTGTCTGGGATTACACTCTGAGTTCTTCTGATGTGTTGATGATTTGTTGATTGGTAATGCTGTTCTTTTGTACTGAGTTTGTCGAGATAGATCTTGTATATTTTCTTGCACCCATCCATCTGTAGGTTGAAGGAGGCACACTTGTGGAAGATGCACTGGTGGGGAGACTCACTCTGTGTCGGCTCTTAAGTTTTGTGTTTCAGGGAGTGATTATTTCTCGATGATTTTTCATTTCCCATACTTTCTTTATGTTGCAGACCCCATTCGGTTGTCTTGTTGATTCATTTCTTTGGTTGGACAAGTTGAAAGGGGCACTAGGGTCATTGACGGAAGTAGAACCATGAAAAGATCTTGCTTAAAAACTCTCATTTGATCAAAAGGACGACATTCTTCATCATCTCTTAGGTCATCTATAAGAACCAGGTACGTTTCACAGGTAATTTCTCTCTCTTTTATTTTCTGCATGCATTGCCCATCATTTCCTGCATTGAAAAAACCCTCATTTAGTAGTAGGAAAATCATCGGACCAATTTGCACCGAGAATTGGCAAATTTTGCGATCTGGGTTTTCTGTGGCATACCAAGAAACACCCTCTCCCTCAAAAACGTCAAGGTTGGACTCCTCCACCCATATCGAGGCACTGGTTTCAGTTTGGGAGAAACGCCCTTGTTTGGCTTGTTGGTCAATTTCCTCTGTTTTGGTTCTGGTTTTCAGTTGGGTATTTTTATTTTCCAATCCTTTTACCCTAAGAAACAGACACGCTAGTTTTGGGCTATGTGTCCCATGTCTGCGTGTCGGACACAGACACACAAACAAAGCGTGTCCGACACCTCTCTGCAGCGTGTCCTGTGACTGTCACTACGTCTCCCAAAAACGGGACACTCAAACCGAAATAAAAGTTGGTTGGGCCCTCTTTAAAAACGAATTTTCACTTATATTTTGTCATTTGCAAATGTTGGGAGAGCTCAAAGAGTGGTTTATTTTGTAGGTGAAGAAGATTTGAAGGCTTGATTCTGATTTATATTGAATATTTGTAAAAATTTGGAGCTATATGTCTATATTTTTAAATTTTAATATATATAATATTTTTTAAATATATATATATAGCGTGTCTTACGTGTCCTGATTCCCAAGGTCACCGTGTCCGTGTCGGACACTCGAATCCCCATGTCCTTCGTATCCCGTGTCCCCGTGCCAGGTGACTTAGCTTTTACCCAATTAAGTGTGTTGAAGCCTTAATTTCGTTAAATCAACCTCATCCTGGGCATTTCCCATATTTCTTATTAAATCCCCCTAGGGTCCAAGGTCTGATTATCTAAACAAACACACCAACCCTAGATCTGTTTAAACTTCTTAAGTCACTGGTCTAAATTGATTCGAGTAACATTTCCACATTCCTAAAACACCCGTACTCAAATATTCCTTAATTGTGGCTTATCCCTTAAATCTAGGGTTTCCAGCTCTTACCTTATGTATTCACATCTTTTGGGCTTGATCTGGTGATTGGCTGTAGATATGTCCTTTCAGGATAAGATCGGGTCTCCCCCATTGTCACTTGGGCATTCACTAGCATAAAGCAAAGAAATCCCTAATCGACATGACAACCATCCATCTTTTGGGGGTTAGGGTTTTCGTAGGTCACAGCTTTGGTTCCCTGTCCCCTCTGTCATTTTGTATAGGATTTATCTATTGGGGCAGCTACAAGATCTATGATAACATACCTAAGGGGGTCCCTGATATACTCAATGGTACGTGGGGTGCAATTCCATGACCAAAGTCTATCTAACGCAATACTACTTGCATGGGATACTAGAGAGAATAACAGGGGTGGCCAACACGACATCTACCTATCCAGAAACAACCACCTGCACTTTTGGCATTAAGCTATCAAAACTATTGTTTTCAAACCGGTATGGTTCCCCAGCGAAGTTTTAAATGCATAATGGCAGATCTTTGCCAATATCTTTATAAGCGTCGGAACACATCTTCTACCTAATAACAAGATCCCAAATGATATATTCCAAAGACCATTAATTAGTATCAATGTACCATGTCTTCTAGATGACATTGAAAGAAAATACACCATGAACCATGTAATGTCATCCACAATATTGCATGAAATAGGAATACACAAGTGATATAGAGCAATATTATAAGCCCAAGATATTAACTTATTAAATGTGTGTGATTAAGAGCACATTGGAATTTAAAATAGCAGCATCAATACATCATTCAATATCCACATAAGAAAATACTTGCACCATAAACTTTAAGATGTCATCATATGATATAGCTACAAGCATTAAGATTATTAAATGTGGATCTACTTATTAGGTATAAGGAGAAGATGAATGCTTCTCTTATCCTGGATGATTAGATGTAACAATTCATGAGTGAAATCACAAATCACCAAACCATTTGCCATAAGACAATGAAACAAGCCATTAGCATGTATGCCAATGATAATAATCATTCTAGCAACACATCTAAAAACTACTTCGTAGGAGTAAATAGGACTATGAATTAAATCCACCAATGTGCATATGCTAAACAAGTGCAAGGTCAAGCTATTATCAAGTGACTCAAACGAGGTGAACAAGAGCACTATGTCAATGATGAAAATCACTCTAACAAGTGCTAATGGTCACAGCTTATGAAGTTAAATCGTGAAACAATCAATGATTAGATATGAATTCATTTAATAAATTAAGAATATAACTATCACTCCTTATGGTATTAGTGTGTACCTAAATTTCAATGATGGTAGCTCCTAATTGATGAAGAAACTTGCCAAGAGATGAAAATCAGTAGGAAAATAGATATGCCTGTTGATTGAGTTGTCAATGATGCCAACATGGGACTTGCAGTGAGCCCTTAGGTTGTCATTGATGCCACCAAGATCCCCTACAATGGACAAGCTTAATGAACAGGTTGGAGCCTTCCTCCCATACACAATTGTAATGATTGCATAGGTTTGCATGATGATGATACCCTCACTGGTGGTACAAATGACCCATTCTGTGGTCATTTGTTGAAGATGGTTTGGCTCATATGTGTGTGGAGCCCTTGAAGTGTTGAGATGACCTTGAAGCTCCTTGCTCGTAGGAAATACTTATTGCTTGATGACTTGATGATCTTGGTTGCACATGAAGGTTGTTGATGTCATTGTAACTTCGGAATGTATTCACTTGTATTTCTTATGTATTGTACCCCAATGTTTATTCCGAGAAGTGTTTGTAATGTAATTGAGTCATGTCATGCCCCGATGTTCCGATCGAGAATTTCTATAATGTAAACAAGTCATGTCAAGTCAATGTGGGTAACCCTCCTATTGATCAAGGGTTAAAGTCCCCACAGTTGTGGGGCCCTAGGGTTATTAGACTATCCTAGAGAAGTCGACCCTAGGTGAGTTATTGTAAGTCAGGGCAATAGTCCCCACCATCTAAGTCAAAGTTAACCCTCCTTGTTGATCAAAGGAAAAAGTCCCCACAAGTTGTGGAGCACTAAGGTTATTAGACTCTCCTAGAGATGTCGGCTCTAGTAAGTAATTGATAAGTGAGGCCGACATGTTGGAGTGGACATTAAGTGAACGAAAGAATATAAATAGAGAGTGAGCCTCTCTATTTATCACACACACACTCACCCATTGGGGTGCATGAGTGAGAGAGAAGTTGTTGGGACAAGAGAGAGACTACTGCTGTCGGGAGATCATCTTTATGTTTTCAGAGTTTACTTTTGGTGTTGATTCTATCTCTGAGGAAGTTGCAAGGTTTTCTCCTTTATGGTTTCCCCAAGGAAAATTCTTTGTCTCTTGTCTCTTGTCTCTTGTATTTTATTGTTGTGCATGTTATTCTCTCAGTTAAAGATCCTAAGATAATAATGCTAGCTTGAATGATAAAAATCTAACATGGTATCAGAGCTAACCTGAGAAGAAGACATTATCCAGCTGCAGAAGCTAGGGCTTCTTACTTTTTGGGTCTCTCTCCACAATCCATCAGCAAAAGTATGCTAGGCTGACTCTCCATTGAAGGGCGCATCTTTCTGTCGAAGCGGAATTCGATTCCGAGCATTTTCAGTTTTTGGTGCGGGAAATTACGGTTTCTTACAGAAGAGGAAGTTTTTAGTGAGCCCGGCATAGGATTGCTCTCCTCAACAAAATCGAAGTTTAGAGACCTCGGACGAGATTTTTGGTTGGGTATAACTCCAGGAAAGTCAAACCCTAGTTTGACCCCAAGCCGAAAAAACCCTAAAATACTAAAATTGCTAAATTTTGGTACATTCACTATATCTCGGGATTGGAGAAGGCTCAGGAGCTGAAACTTTCACAGGCCGAAGATAAAATCCTGATTTACACTATGTCCAAAATTCAGCTTCAGATTCGCTATATTAAAGGAAATATGATCCCTCCAAGTTAGGGTTCTAGCCTCTTCCAAGATTCATCCCTAAACAAGACACTTGGAGAGAATTGCTATATCTCGGGCTACAAAGGTCCTAATGAAATTTCTGAAGATGTTCCAGAAAGGGCACGAACTATACTTTTTGTGGTAGAAGTTTCAGACCCCAAAAATGAAACAGTGACACGTGGCAGTCCGTACAACTTCGTTGTGCTGAACAGTCCTGAAACAGGTCACCTTGGGAAAACGATCATAAGTCCCAATTGGTGAAACCAATTCTGATCAAACCTGTGGTGTTGGAAAAAGGAGAGGCGAGGCTACCTCAGTGCAAAGTTTTAGACACAGAGGAGAAGTAATTTCAAAGATATCGCAGAAACAGTATCAGGAATTTCTGCAGAAGAAATTGGAAAACTAGGGCTTCCTGTTCCGGTTGCTTCCCTCCACTGTTTTGAAAAAATGAGTACATTGGGCAGCTCACCTTGAAGAGGTCTATCTTTCTATCCAATCAGATTTGAAAGATTCCAAGTTTTGAAAATTATGGTTTCTTTGACAAACCATAGATCAGCCAGCTCCGAAACCAGGACGGACACCTCAAATCGGTAAGATTCAATCTTTTACTATTTTCATTTGAGGTTCTCATTTCAAAGTGATCTATCACATCAGCTTGATGATAATCTTGTTGAAGCTGACAACTTCCAAGCATGGAAGTATATGATCTCTCTGAAGAAAATGAATTGGACACCTACATAAGTAGAGAGGTTCCAGTTCCAGAGGGAGATAAGGCTAAAAACCTTACACCAAAAGAACTTGGTCAAGGCCAAGAAGATCATTGTTGATTCAATCATGGATCACCTTGTACCACAAGTGTCTTCCCTAAAGACATCGAAAGAGATGTTTGATTCCTTGACCAAGCTATTTGAAGGGAAGAACATAAATCAGAGTATGACTTTGAGAAAACAGTTGAAGAATGTGAAGATCCAGAATGCAGAGACCATACAGTCATACTTTACGAGGGTCTCTCAAATCAAAGAACAACTTGTAGTAGTAGAAGAAGAAGTGGAAAATGTAGAAATGTTGATAGCCACCTTGAATGGTCTCCCAGGTTCATGGGATTCATTCATGCGAGGAATGTGTGCCAGAAGGAAGTGATTACTTTCAGCAGACTCTGGGAAGAAGAAGAAGCTCGACTCATAATAAGAGAAGAGAAGATGGGAGCAACTGAAAATCAAGCTCTTACCATCCAAAGAAGATCCCTCAAGCGATGAGGAATATGAAGAACTCAACTCTTGAAGAACCTCTTATCCATCTTAGCATTTGAATAAGAAACGATGTTATTATGAATGAAGAAGATGATGAAGACGAAGGCTCAAGGAGTCTACCCACGAAAAAAATAAAGATAAGTATTCAATTGTCATTTCATGATATTTTTTTTGTTATGCATTCATTTATATTCAATTGATGTATTATGCATGATAGAATGCTTGCATTAAGGACAGTATACTACTAATATGCATGTAATGGGTAAGTAGCTCATAGTGCTATACAACTCTCCATTGCTACTTATCTAGAATGAAACCTCTTTGCTGACATATTGGATTAGTGCACAATCTCAATGTTGTCCTGGTAGAGATGGAAGGCATCTAGAAAGTTTCTGTAAGATATGGATGAATATTGTATTGGCTAAAATAGTTGCATGATCATATATTTATGCATAAGAGTTTGCCATTATGAATATTCCTTATGAAATGTTTCTAATTATACAAATGCATTTGACTTGTAGGAAAGATCGCATACATAATCGCCTACAAGCAAAGAAGGATGAGACTTGTTCCGAAGAACAAGTGACGACAGTTCAAGATGGAGAATAATATGACGAATGCAGCGACATCATTGATACAGAGCCTTCCAGCCATGAAGAAGTAACCAAGAAGAAAGGGAAGACCAGTTCAAGAAGAATGATGTCTAGGATGCAATATCGATACGTGAAGGGAAGTTCGTAGTTCCATCATGCAATAGATGGAAACATCGTGGGATACAAGGCAAGATTCGTAGCACGAGGCTTCTCACGAAAAGAAGGCATAGACTACGAAAAGACATTTGCAGCCAGTGGGAGTTGAGACACATGACAGGTAGAATCATGTGTGCAAATGAAAGAAGGCCTTATACGAGTTCAGAAGACACCCATGGGATAACACATACATGATGAGCTTGATGAAGATCTTAACCTTTGCTACAAGGTTGAAGATGAAAGCCTATAAAAGATGACAAGCTCACAGATGGGTGCGAAAAGAACTTTTGAAAGAAGTTCAAGATAGAGGATCTTGGTATCCAGTGATCCTAGATGGATACATAGAATACTAGTAGGAGAGGAAGCTACTTGTCATTCTAGTACAGAATGTTTCAGTGCATAGAGTACAAAAGACAGAGGGAGAATGATGCTTCGCTTCAAAGGGAGTGACTACAGAAGATCCTTAGGTTCAACATGGTACGACAGGATGGATAGATTACTGATGACTCTAGGCTTTACGAAGAGTAAAGCGGATTCCAACCTTTGCTTCAAGGTTGAAGGCGAAAGACCAGTGATGCTCCTGTTATGTGTCAATGCACTATTTTCTAGGCATGGAGGTGTGGCAGAATGCGGATGGAATCTCCCTCGGACAAGGGAAGTATTCAGTAGAGATCCTAAAGAGGTTTGGGATGATGGACTGCAAGGCCATGACCACACCTATGGCATCGAACCTGAAGCTATTGAGTGATGCTTCATCAGAAGCGGTTGATGCTATGATGTATTGTCAGATGATTGGGTCCTTGATGTACCTGACGAACATGAGACCATATATTTGCTTTGCTATGAACACCTTGAATCAATTCCTGACAGATCCGAGACATGTTCACTTGATTGCTGCAAAGCATATTCTAAGATACCTGAGGGGTACAGTTGATTATGGGCTCAAGTATGAGGCGAATCAGAAGATTAACCTGGAGGGTTATGTTGATTCAGATTGGGCAGGCAGTGCCATCAATAGGAAGAGCACTTCAGGGTGTTGCTTCAGTATGGGATCAGGTGTGATCTCTTGGTTTAGCAGGAAGCAATCCTGTGTGGCACTGAGTACAGCTAAAGCAGAGTATGTCACAGCTTGTTCAGCTAGTTGTGAGGCAGTATGGCTAAGGAAGCTACTATCTGATTTATTTGATCTCCAGTTGGATGCTACTTGTATACATTGCGACAACCAAAGTTGTGTGAAGTTGTCGGAGAACCCGGTGTTCCATGACAAGTCGAAGCATATCGAGATCAAGTATCACTATATCAGGGATATGGTGCAGAGGGGAGCAGTGAAGCTCCAGTATGATGCGACGGACGAACAGATAGCAGATGTGTTGACAAAGCCATTGGCTAGAGTGAAGTTTGAGTACTTCAGGGAGAAGCTTGGTGTTCTCCAAATCGAGGTTCCCTCCAAAGGGAAGTGATGAGTCCATGAACCATTCTGACATGGTGAGAGGATTGGTTCCTTCCATGGTCAAATGTAAGGGCTGAGCCATTCTGTCATGATGAGAGGATTGGTTCCTCACATGTCAGATATGAGTGCTGAGCCATTCTAATGTGACTGTAGGATTGGTTCTTACATGATCAGATATAAGCGCTGAATGCCATTCTTGGAATGGAGGCACTTGGTCAGTTACCTGGAAAGCTCAGTCTAGGACTGAGGGCCATTCTGATGTGACTGTAGGATTGGTTCCTACATGATCAGATGTGAGTGCAGAGCCATTCTGAGGTGATTGTAGGATTGGTTCCTACAATGATCAGATGTAAGTGTAGAGCCTTTCGGCATGGAGGATTGGTTCCTCGCATGGTTGAATGTAAGTGCTGAGCCTTTCTGACATTGGTTGTCAGATGTAAGTGCAGAGCCCTCTCGGCATGGAGGATTGGTTCCTCGCATGGTCGAATATAAGTAATAAGCCTTTCTGACATTGGTTGTCAGATGTGAGTGCTAGGCCTTTTTGACAAGGTTGTGTGGGATGTGTTCCCACATGGTCAAATGTGAGTGTTGGGCGTGCCTTTCTGATATGATTATAGGATTGGTTCCTACATGATCAAATATAAGTGTTAGGCGGGCCATTCTAACTTAGGGTCAGATATAAGTGCTAGAAAAGACCTACATGGAGGCTAGGCCTACAACCAGCATGAAAAAGGACTGGCTCTATAGAACTTCCTATGACGAGAAGAATCAAGAGATAGCACCTGTGATGATGATCCAAAAGAGATGTTCCAGAACCAGAGATGATCCAGATCGAGTGATGATCTAGATCCAGTGATGATGATCCAGATCCAAATGAAGATGGCTTGAAGATGAAGATGACTTAAAGATGACGAGGATTCGACGATTATCCAGATGATACAGAGAAGAAGACTTGTGCTGATAAATTGTGTCGAGAGAATACCTTCCTAGTTAAGAGGGAGTGTTGATGTAATTGTAGCTCCGGAATGTATTCACTTGTATTTCTTATGTATTGTACCCCGATGTTTATTCCGGGAAGTGTTTGTAATGTAATTGAGTCATGTCATGCCCCGATGTTCCGATCGAGAGTTTCTATAATGTAAACAAGTTATGTCAAGTCATTGTGGGTAACCCTCCTATTGATCAAGGGCTAAAGTCCCCACAGTTGTGAGGCCCTAGGGTTATTAGACTATCCTAGAGAAGTCGACCTTAGGTGAGTTATTGTAAGTCGGGGCAATAGTCCCCGCCATCTAAATCAAGGTTAACCCTCCTTGTTGATCAAAGGGAAAAGTCCCCACAAGTTGTGAGGCACTAGGGTTATTAGACTCTCCTAGAGATGTCGGCTCTAGTAAGTAACTGATAAGTGAGGCCGACATGTTGGAGTGGACATTAAGTGAACGAAAGAATATAAATAGAGAGTGAGCCTCTCTATTTATCACACACACACTCACTCATTGGGGCGCATGAGTGAGAAAGAAGTTGTTGAGACAAGAGAGAGACTACTGCTGGCGAGAGATCATCTTTATGTTTTCGGGGTTTACTTTTGGTGCTGATTCTATCTCTGAGGAAGTTGCGGGGTTTTCTCCTTTATGGTTTCCTCGAGGAAAATTCTGTGTCTCTTGTCTCTTGTGTTTTATTGTTATGCATGTTATTCTCTCAGTTAAAGATCCTAAGATCATAATGCTAACTTGATTGGTAAAAATCTAACAAAGGCTTAGGTCTTGGAACCCACCTATGTTGTGGTTTTGGAGCCCTTGTATATGATCTTTGTTACCATTATGATGATGATTACCTTGGTGGAATTCTTGTACAATATTATGTCTATTGGCATGTTGTGGAACCCATGAACATGCCCTCGGTATAATGAAGAATCTCTTGAAGCAGTTGAGGAAACATTGAAGCACTTATAAAACATTGAAGAAGTGCTTGGACCCACAAGTTGGTCTGTAAGCCCACAAGCTTTATGAAGTTCATGTTTGATGCCCTTGGGGGAGTTTGGTTCTGATGATGAAGTCCTTGATGACGAGGTCTTTGAAGGTTGAAGAAGCTCATATGGTAACAAAGCACATGTTACACTTACCCTTGGGGTCCTTAATACTTTGGTGCTATAATGGAGTATTATGTGATGAGCTTGAAGCCCTTGGAAAGCACCTTGTTTAAAAAAATTGTATGATGTCTTTGAAAGAGCCCTTGAAACCCTTGGGATTGAAGGTGTGGTCTTTGTACCCATTCTTTTGGGGTCTTGGTAGTCTTAAAATCCCTTGATTTCCATTAAAGTACTTGAAATAGTCATCAAAAGATTTGAAGTCAACTTCGGATGTCTTGCACAAATTCAAGAAAATGAGAGTGAAAGACTTTGTTAATACAAGCAAGACTCTCATAGAAGGAGCTCCCTTTCCATTGATATGTGGAGTGTCTCCTAAATCCTTACGGTTGATGAATAATTCGTGTTTAAAGTATGTGGTATTTTTAGCCCCTATTGGTAGGTCAGTCTGCTAATAAAAGGAGCGTTTAATTATTTTTATTTTTAACAATTACTTATGTGACAGATCGGCCTAGTTTGAAGACAATTAAAAATTTAAAATTAAAAAAAATAAAAATTGAATTTGTGTGTATAAATACATGCATACGCCATCATTCATGTTGTGTGATTTTGTGAAGTTTTAGCTCTGATTTCTAGGTTAGAAGGAGCACTTCCAAGGAATCCACGGGTGAAGAATTCAGCTCTGATTTTTCTTTGCGGTGATCATTATCTCTGTAGCAGGGAAGTTCTTCTGATGCAGACGCAGGTGCATTCTTCAAGCAAATCTTTTTTATTTTCGAGTATTACTGAGGTAGCAGCAGGAGTATCTTTTAGTGCAAGTTTTCCGAGTTTTATTACCTCTGATTTTCGGGTGGCTGATAGATTAAGTTGAAAATTCTTGAGCTCTGAATCCGTGGAGGTAATTGCTCTGAGGCAGCCGCAGGAGGTGTGCCAGTAAAATATTTTATCTCTGTGTTTTTAAAAGACTGAAGCAAGTGCACAGAATAGTTTGCAAATCAAGGCCTGCTTTGAGAAATCAAAAGACATCTAAACTCGGCCTAAAAGAACAACAACAACAATGATGCAAGTTTGAATTGTGTGCTCTTAGTTCGAATGGTGTTTGATTAGCAGTAGATCTGAGGCAAACAAGTTGAAGAATGGTTAAATAAAGACAGTCAAGAGATACAGTTGAACAATGAAGAAAGTCTGAAGGAGCATTGTCCATAGTGGCACTCCATTTAGAACGCAGTCCTCTGACTTGGTCTTAACTGACACATCCACTCAACCAGCCAAGACACATACAAATGAAAGTCTAAAGGTCTAGAAGTAATGAGCATAGTTTTAAAAATTGGAATCGGACTCGGAATCGATTGAGGGTCAACTCGGAATCGGAATCGGTAATAAATCGGTCATAAATCGGTCGATTTGAATTTAATGAATCGGTTTGCTAAAAAATACATCAAATATTTAAATTTTAAAGAAAAACAACATTTTCAAGATTGTAACCCATGATTCCAAGGCATTGAAGACAAAATAAGAGTCTGAGTTTTGGGAAGACCTTTTTGTATGGCAACAGTGAGTTTGTTTTGAAGATTTTCATGCCCAGAATTTTGGTGAAAATTGATTAGGGAATTAAACAACCATACAGTCAACAATGATCCCTTTTGCACAGTGTTTGAGGCCCTAATTTGTTTGCAGCAACACAAGTGCATAGGTTAAAGGGAAAGCTAGCAGACAATCAGCCCGTGCTTCACAAACAGTTTGAACTTGAAGTATAAACATTCTAAGTATGAGGTCTTCTACATAAACAATAATGGAAGTTGATAAGACTTGTTGACCTTGGAGATCCTCCACAGCAAAAAAAAACCACAGTCCGAGTTTGGAGTTAAGTCCGCAAATATACACAGACTTGTTCAGGGTCTTTAGGCATACATAGTCACAGTTCAAACTCATTTACATCCCAAGCTTGAAGAGTGACATATGCAGAGGTCTGACATGCATTTGCCATTGACTAAGATATGATGATGTTGACAATGCTGAATGAGGGATGATGAACAAGATGACATAGGTGAGTAAGTAGTGTGTATACAGTGGCACATACAATGGTATAATTTTAGTATGAAGTTGTGATGATACATACTACTGTAGGATGATAATAATATGATGAAGCATGTATACAGTGATGTGTGAAGATGAACAATGTTAAGATCTGTATAAACTTAGGTTAGGGAGTGGGATATGTTAGGACCTAGGTTAGGGAACGGTTAATAAACAAATAAAAAACAAAGTAATAGTTTAAAACTTTAAACTTAAAAAAAAAATAAAAAAAATAAAAACAATTGTGATTAATACCAAACCGGACCGGTCAAATTCTAACTCGGCCGGTTGGACCGGTTAGTTACCGAACCGGACCGGTTTGGTTACCAACCGGCCGATTCGGTAACTAACCGGTCGCCGATCCGGTTTACCAACCGATGAACCGGCCGGTTCCGATTCCGATTTTTCCGATTTTTAATACTATGGTAATGAGGTGATATCTCTGTGGTCTGAACCAGTGACTTACACAAGCTCCTTGATGCTAACTGTGAAGCCCTAAACATTACATGAAGTTCAATGTAATGAGAGGCATGAACAAACCTTTAATGAGTGAGCAGATTATTTTGATGTTTGGCATGATGTACATGAGTAGTGGATTGGCATGAGCAGCAGATTAATAGCAGTAGTGCTTAAACACGTGATTGTACTAGCTTGATGACTTCTTGATGATGATTTAATTAATGCTTGAGCAGTAATATCCTGGTAAGTAGTGACATGATCTGACTTGATACTATGATGGCTTACTTACATTAAAGGTAGACCACCTGTTGATTAGCATGTGCAACATCGTATTGAGAAGACCTTTGATGAACTTGAAGCATTTAGCAGAACTTTGAAGACATGAGCAGACCTAGTTGACATGTGCAGATCTTTGAATGTTGAATTTTTACATGTGTAGGATATTTTTAAAAATTGCAGACTGTAATAGATATAGTATGTGAGATATTAACAGCAGTAAGACAATTATAGTAGTAAAACAAGCATCACATAATTGAACACACAATTTTTCACAGAGAAACCTTTTAAGGACAAAAACCCCAAAGCATTAATGATTCATCATCTAAATGAGATGATTGAGTTTGTACATGAGCAGAGAAATAGTTCACACAACTCTGAGATGAATATATTAAAAACTTCCAAACTGAAGAAGCTCTAACAAGCTTTTACTGTTACTGCCACGTGGACTATGGACTCTACTTGTTGACTGTACTTGCCCATGTTGAAATTATAACTCTGAAGGTCCTCCCATGGTTTTGGTAAGGGTGTGATGAGAGGACTTGAAAATTTTGTCCTTGTGTATTTATGTAACAAAGTGACGTTTATGTAAATAAAGTAAATATGTTTTTATACTTTAGAAAAGTGGGTCTCACTTAAAAATGTATTTAATAATTAAAGTGTTTAATTATTAAAAATGAGATAAGTTGTGGACCCTTGATTTTGTAAAAATATCTTCAACCCTAGATTAGGTAGTTATTGAAGGTAGTTGCAAAATCTAAATATAAAACATTGAGAAAAGGCAAATAAAAGATAACTCACCATAGAGGAGAGAGAGAGATTGAAGACCAAAGAAAAAAGTGAAAAACCCTTGGCACAAATTCCAATGCAAGTGACAGCATTAAATGCAGAATTACAGTAGCATTAATGATAGTCTGAAGCAGTCCGTACAGCCACGTGTGGGCACATTTCCCAAGGCAGAAAAGTACAGAAAAGACTGACTGACCATATAGCATTAATTGTAGGCAGTGGCACGAATTTCGAGGCAGCAGAAAAGTACAGAACTGGCAGATCCGTACAGCCACACGTGTGACAGAAAAGTACATATCATACCCGCACGTGTGAAGGTACAGCGTGTCGTATTGCACAGTAGACACGTTTTTTGAGGTAATTTGCTATGGAAGGTGTGTTTGGAAATAATGCCAGTAGGGTTCAAAAGAATAATTTTTCTGAGTTGTAGAAAAATTTCTGAGATTGTCTTCTTTAATGAAAAATTTCTTTCTAGGGTTTTCCCCAAGCATTGGAGTTTTGCCCGATCATTAGACCAAAATTTATTGTGTTCCTCTGCTTAAAATGTTTCAATATATGGCAGAATTTTGAAGTGCATTTTCAGAAGTATGGTTTTACTTTTCATTAATTGTAAGTTAAAGCCCTATATTCTAAAACTATTTGGCAGAATGTATGAATGAGCAATTTCATTTTCTAAGTCATATTTTCTTCATGGTATCAGATCAGTTTATCAGAGTCATACTGGAAAAGAAGTTTAGCAGGTGTTCTTTGAAGTATTAGATTTTTCTTCAGTTAATTTTTGGCTGTAAGTTGTTTTCTTCAGATAATGGGCATCAGGTACGAAGACCAATTGGATGGAATATACAATTATATACCCTGGAAAGTGAGGATAACCACAGTGCTCAAGGAGTGGAGAATTTGGAGTTTTGCTAGCACCGTGATGACGAAGCCCACAGACAAAGATGCTTTAGAAGAGCATGAAGCTGTAGAAGCCAGAGCTCAGAGGGTGATCCTGGACGGAGTGAAAGATCATCTCATCCCTCATTTGGCAGAGAAGAAGACTGCCTATAATATGTGGGATGCCTTGAAGTTACTGTTCGAGGCAAAGAACGAGAATCGGAAGATGGCGTTGAAAGACAAGTTGCACAATGTAAAGATGAACCAAGGTGAAGGTGTAACTTCCTACCCGACTCGTATGGCTCAAGTCAAAGATGAGTTAATAGCGGTAGGGGAAACTATCTCAGACTCAGAGATGGTAAGAATATGTAACAAATATTAAATAAATACTGAGTAAAATTAGTTAACTAGTATCCGAAAGGGTGTGACCTTTCGTTGTACACACTCAAGCCTATAAAGACGAGTACCAATTGTAATATTCATCATCTTCAATATATATCATAAATTATTATTTAATATGAATTTCGTGTCCTGAAGCTAATTGCTTCATTTGGTATCAGAGCCGAGACGCCTACCATTAGAGGAAATTTGGGGTCTAAAATGGGCCTTATAAGAAAACGTGCCAAAATAAGTTTTTGTGAGTTGGAATTCAAGAACCAATAGAATTTCAATAAAATAAGTCAACCATAATGGTTGAATTGACATATTTGTCAATAAAAAAAACTACTTTTTTTGTTCGTATTTTTGACATATCTCATTGTGTTTTTAGTCAAATTTCGATCGGGAGAGGTCATTGGATGATGTCATCATCACATTTTTTCAGGTATTTATTGTTTTTGGGGTAGTGGGGTTCATCAAAATTATGCATTGTGGGTACTCGTTGGATGCAGAATCAAATTCTGCATCCAACGAGCTCTCCTAATCGAAATTTGAGTAAAAACACAGGGAGATATGTCGAAAATACAAACACAAAAAGAAGTTTTTTTCTTTCTTCCTCCAAAATTAATCAATATTATTTTATTATTTTAACTATTATTTTATTATTTTCCTTAGGAGGCCCATTTTAGACCCCAAAATTCCTCTAATGTCTTCCAATCCGTCGTCGTACTGCAACCAGCTGCATCACCACACACTGCCACACCACACCACCGCAGCCACATCCTCTCCCATCCTACGTTCGGCCTCTCCCATTCCCCGTTCCGCCTCGCGCACCTGTTTGCCAGTCCCAATCATCCCCCTTCAAACGCCAACGTTCAGCCTCCCAATGCTGCCTCTCCATCCTCCACAACTTCCCATCCTCCATCTTCCACCCGCTCGCCGCATCTACCTTTCGCGCTCCATCCCTGGCAGGCTGCTCCATCCGCGCTGCCTCCACGCGCCATCGCTCCCATCCACCTCCACGACCTGCAACAAAAAAAAACAATTTTAAATAATATTATATCATAATAAAATTATTATTACAATATTTATTTTTATAAACTATATAAAATTTAAATTCTATATAATAATAATACTATTATTACAATATTTATTTATAAAAAAAAACTATATACAAATTATTATATAGTTTATAAAATATATATATATATATATATATATATATATAT